>JAOWBP010004554.1:4811111-4823899 GCA_028571105.1 Tragopan temminckii | reverse complement strand
AAGTGCCCTAAGCAACACATTCATCCTCTGTCTTGCACCTAGTGAACAATTATTCACATAAAGGCAGAATGCTCAAGCAGCACAGACAGACTCACGCAATAACAGCCCAAACTCTGATGAGAAGAGCAACTGTTCTGGGTGCAGGCGAGGAGAAGGGTCAAGCCCCTGGCTGAGCAGCCCTTGAACCCATATTATCCATACTGTATGAATAGACTCCAGCCATTCCGGATTGGGGCCATAGCTCTCTCTCTTTTCTTCTCCCTCAGCTTGAAAAGTGGTCTTCAGCGTCAATGTTTGAAGGGTCTCAGGCCTTACCTGATAAAGAGTGTTTCCCTATTTCATTCTCATTCTCCCTTTCTCTCAGGGCAGGGAAAGAATTCCACCTTGCTCAGCTGTTGCATATTTCTCAAAAAAAACCAAGATGAGGCACTGTTTGCACATTCCCAGCAAAGGTTTAGGTGTGATACTGTACCTCGTACGGAGCCTGCAGAAGAGCTGATGGGAGGACAGGCTGTGGGAATGGAACAGAAGGGGAAAAAATGAGGGGAGAAAGGGAGTAGGGGATTAGTAAAGCAAAATTGATGCAGTTCCTATGGGCTGAGCAATGGAAAACACAGCAAAACACGGTGAATATTGTAATATTATACAGCTTAAGTCAGAGTCTGGCCTGAGCCTTGTTTAGATAAATGTAGAGAGGGAGAGAATTTATGTTTATGCTAACATAAAAGTTCTTCCTTGTCTTATTCATCACAAAAAAATAAAATACTGCCTTTCATCATCAAACATCCTCATGATCACTTTCTTTTCACTGAATCATCTGTCACCTTGTGATATGGAATACAAGGGAACATCATTCTCTGCAAGCTTCTTTTTGGAAACAGACATCAAAACACTATTTTTTTAAACGGTGCTTTTACTGAAACATGCACCTTAGTAGGCTGAAAAATAAATAAGCATATTTTCATTCTAAATATTGCACCTAAAACTCAAAAGACAACAAAAATTCAAGCATCAACCTGATTATTTTTTTTTAATAGCCAGAAAGGGAGGAAAGTGCTGCACATGAGCAGTGATGTGACTTTTGTATGGCATATGACCAGGCTTTGACTTACTGCAACATTCCAGTTACATTTTTCCATACAGTATGCCAAGTTTTTTGCTCTTCTTCGCACTTGAGAAACACAAATTGTGTTTTGGCAAAGTTTTGCAGGTCCTCTGTCAGAAACTCACTTGATGAATCCTTTAATATGCCACAAGGCAGAAAGCAGCATCAGGGGGTGTTGGGGAGAACGGGCTGTAATGTGAGGCACCATGGTTATGAGCGCTCCCATTTAAATGGCTCAGGTAAGGGAGTGCTTTAGAAAACAGCACACGAATGCTACTTTCAATTATGTACTGCCATTTAAATCCCAGGCCATGGCTGCCAGATGGAGCTGGGACAAAGGAGATGCTTGATGCAAAATGAGACATGTCCCTGAAAATCAAGGACACTTGACAAGACAAGGTATTTCATAAGTGATTTTCTAGGTCACCAGTAAAATAGAATCCAATAGATCATTACTGAGGCTTCATTATAACTTTTATATTTCTATTCTTACATCAGTGTCAGTTCACACATCAGGAGAAATGCAGAGCTTACAACCGTCTGACTTTTCTAACAACAGAGGGGTGTCATCCTCTGCATGGCAGCTGAGCTCCCTAAGTCATTCAACACAATTATTCATAGTCAAGTCATATGCAAAAAGAAAGGGCACCCAAAGCAATGATGGTCATACGACTGCTGAAGCCTATGTCTACAAGCCATACCTCTGCTCCTTGCCTTCCCATTACACAAACAGAACAGATTTCCAAATGCAAAGCATTGCTTAGAACTGAAGTATGATGAAGAAAACATAATTCCCTCCAACATCACACTGACAGACTGCAGTCCTGCCTGTTTGCCAGGTATCCAGCTTCCTTGCTGGGGGATCAGGAAGGCCCCTTCTCACCTCCCTGCCAGCACTCTCATTGCTCACAGCTCTTTGATCTGGCAATGCTCAGCTTACACAGAGCACCTCAGAGTCAGGGTGAAGGATCCCTGTCAGTGACAGTCTGCATTTTGCTTTGAAGATTTTTCCTAGACCTCCCAGTGCAGGATTCCTGCTGTCTTGTTGTTCTCTTTGCTTTGTGTTTCTCTCCCCAGGTCCCAGATGAATGCAGTTACTCACTGTACAACATCCCCTCCCACAACAGCTCAGACCACTTCTCTCAGTAACGTGACTGCTTATCAAAATCAGATTCTTTTACTGCAACAGTTTTCCCAATGTTATTACATATCATCTCCCTCCTTCAAATAATTCATTTTATGAAACACACAGAATTTAATATTTCTCCTGTTGTTTTTTCAGCTATCGTAGCCATACATGCTACATTCTCCATCAGCCTTATGGGATGATTGTTTTCCAGCTGAAGGTTCACAGGACTGTTCCTCTGTGATCTGCACACCTGCACATTTCCTCAATAAGCCATAGAAAATTGTGTCTGATATTTTCCTTGCTGGGTACAGTCTAAAACAAACTCATCTAATCTGCTTTGTTCTCCCTTCTTGGCTTCTCTCAACAAACTTTAAAGCTGAGGTTTTGTTTGGAATCATTTCACATAGACAGGAAAAGGCATTAATGCCACAATACATGTATTCTAATATTTGCTTCTTAACAGCTTTTTATAACCCTGCTAATTCAACATTTCTCCTTAATCCACTTCATATTTTGCTTTGTATCAGCTAGGAGAACATATGCTCATTAAATTTAATAAGGGACTTTACAAGGAACTTTAATTTAAAACATGTCATCATTATCTTTGCTCCATTTTGGTCAAGTTGTGCAGAAACCCTTTAAAAATATCTTACCAGACTCTCTACTGAGTGAGTCTGCTTTTAAGGCTATGTGGTTTCAGGCTCTCCTTGGACAGATTCTCAGGACCCAGAGGCATCTGTCAAGTAGAGACATACTCACTGCTGCCTGTCCTGAGGGATCCACACTGTGCTACTTGTTACTGGGAAAAAAAAATAGCAATGCCAGACGTTCTGGGAGGTGATTTACCTTCTGTCTTAGATGGAACAAATCCTCGTATTGAAGGCAGTTTAGACATCACAGGAGCTGCAAGAGAAAGCAGTGTGTGTGTGAGCTCTGCTGCTCAGTACAGTGATATTTGGCTCAAGACCTGTATGGTCATCAACCCTTCTCATTCATCCTGGAATTGCCAATAATACATGGGACAGGCAGAAACTGGGGCAGGGTTTTCCCTTTTCCAGGCTTTCTGCACATTGCTGAGCAAAACCTTGGCCACAGCCGCAGCTCAGCGCAAGAAAGACAATGCTGCCCCTGGAGAGGTTACACCAAGCCTGACAGATGATAGCTAATGAAGATGCATGTACTGATGGACGCACTCACCCGTCCGACCCGTTGCAGTTGTGCTCTCGCTCTCTCCCGTGTAGTGGACAGCAGAAACTGCCACCTTGTAGGCTCGATCGGGCAGCAGCGGCTGCAAGGTCACACTGCTGCTTTTCCCAGAAGCCATGATCTACAGCAGGATGGAAAAAAAAACCCAGAGTTTGGCTTTTATCCACACCCTGGGACTGCTCTGAGGACTTCTAGCAGTGAGTTCCAGGGCAGCATCCCCACTTGTTAGGGAATGATAAAAGGAAACCGTGGAACCCTGACTATGCATTGCCATCAGAACTATTGTGTTCAGGGGAAGAGTGTTTTCCTAAGTAAAGACCTCAATATTCCCCTTGTAGATGGGTCAAAAGATCCTTAAAATATGGTCGCCAGTTTGGGTTGCTGTGGCAAATGTTCACTGTAAAAGGTTAATTGTTAACCTGTCAAATCAGGCGGGCAGCAGAGTTATTCTCTACCACTCTGCCTCTTGGAATTCCCCACTCTGTTTCAGGGAGAGGAGAAAGCTGTGTTATTTGCAGCTTTGATGGACACCGAAAAGTGAATCAGAAGGAAGCCTGAATCAGAAGGAAGTCTTCTTCACAAAGCAGCTTGACAGCAAGTCAAAGGAAGAAATTTGGTTTCGTTCTCACACAAACTAATTCTTGATAGAGAAAACCCGATTGGAGTGAACAGCACTCTGTTAGCCATGAAACAGTCCCTTTGTCCACCTGCCAAGGAGCTGAACTTACTGTTTGCTGGGTGCTGGGGTCAGAAACAGGACTGTAGGTGATTCTGTAGTGCTGTATGCGGCCCTCGGGTGGCTTCCAATGGATCTGGAGGCTGGTGGGGCTCTCAGAGTCTATGAAGAGGTTGGTGGGTGGGCTCCGAGAAGCTGTGCAGGGATTAAATGGGAACAGCATTAAAGTCAGATAGTGAAGTCCGAAATCAAGGCCAGCAACGCTTGCTTCCATGTCCCTTCCCCAATGCTTGGCTACTGTGCTGTAACCAGGGCCTGGAGCAGAAGCAGTGACCTTAGGGACCAGGCAGGGGAGAAAATAGAGTCTGGAGGGATGAGTACTGCCTGAAACAACATGGTACAACTCAAGCATTCAGTAATTCAAAGCCTAGGTCCTGGGGAAAAAAAAGAATATTTGGTGGAGAGAAGAGTCCTGGAGGCATGGAGGAAAAAAAAGATCCTTTGGATGCATCATGGACAAACACAAGATACCCTTCAGAAAGACCAAATTGTTCTTGTATTTCATCAAAGACCTGGAGACACACTGGAAAAAAAGCTTGACTGCTGGTTAAGCCTGGGTCAATGTTAATGCATCATCATTTCTACTATTTCTCAGCTTGGCCTTTGCTTTAAAATTATCCTTTAAAGAAAAAAATCACACAGAGCAGCCAGCACACAGCAGTTTGTCTAACACTTCTCACTCAGCACCCACAGCCCCAGGGAAGGATCATGCACAAAGCCTGAGCTGCTCTCCTGTTCCTGGCCCTGCACCATAGTGGATGGATGGATCCCAAATGGGTGATGGCCTGTGAGCTGTGGTCAGCAAGAACAGGGTTTGCCAGAGACCAAAACAGAGCATATCTTCATTATACAGATGCATTTCTTCCCTGGACCTGGCAACAGAGACAGTTACAGAGCGATTTCTCTGAGCAGGAGCTGGGGGTTATTAAGAGAAAGGCAGAGGGAGCTGAATCCATCCACTGCTCAACCAAAAGAGGTTGAAAACTAGGGAAGAAAGTTCAGCCCATGGAAATGATGGAAAAAAATATGACCTCTACAATCACTGCAGATGGGTACTGTGATGGAGCGTTATGAGAGTCACATATGGGAGTATGGGGTCACCTACTCCAAGAGCTTATTTCTAAGTAGTTTCTTGCTCTGTATAAATATCTGGCCTTGAATCCTCACTGGTGTGAAGACAAAGAGGTCTTGAGAGTGAAAAGTAGGCTTTTTTCTTTTTTTCTTCAGAAGACACTAAAATGATGGGCGAGTCCCAAAGACAGCCAAGGACACACACCCAGGCTATGAAGTTTCTATTCTGCAGTTTTACCTGCAATGCAAACGAGCTCTTCTGCCCACCCAGCAAAGACTGAGGTGACCTTAGAGCACATGTTGAATGAAGATTATTTGCATCTTCATTGATCCTCCTTCCCTTTTCTGGACAAAAACGAGCCTACTTTCACTGAAGCTGAACCAAGTTTTCCCAGAGCTGAATCAGGCTGGAGGCTGTTGCTGTGCATCACCGCAAGGTAAAGCGGAGAAGAAAACAAGTGTGGGAGGAAAAGTCATTTCAACATTGCTATTCTTAGTGCTGTGCCATACCTCTGCATCTTTGCTGTCTGCACTGGCTATTTCATTCAGCTGATGTAAGTGGTGACTGTTTAAATGAACAAAAGGAAAGTTAAGTGAAGTCTTCCAAGTTGAGTTTGTTCTGGAAAGCCCCCAGGCTGGGCACAGTCTGACAGCATGGATGTGACAGCCAGGGGAAAGGTCACCTCCCAGAGCTGCCCATGGGGGGTGGAAGCATCTCTGACACCCAGGGCACCATCTGTGCTTCTGTTACCTCCTGTTCCTCTGCAGGGGGAATCCTGGGCTACTTGTTTTC
Organism: Tragopan temminckii; assembly: GCA_028571105.1. NCBI lineage: Eukaryota > Metazoa > Chordata > Aves > Galliformes > Phasianidae > Tragopan > Tragopan temminckii. The sequence continues at coordinate 4,817,859 of JAOWBP010004554.1, read as the reverse complement.
AGGTCTAGCCAGAATCACAGACGTAATTCCAAGTAACAGTACATCTCTGGAGTCTGCTCCATCACAACACCCATCTGCAGTGATTGTACAGGTTATAGTTGTTCCCTTGGTACCACGGGTTGAAGTTTCTTCCCTGTATTTCAACCCCTTTTGTTTGCAGTGTGAGCTCACTGAGGAGCAAGAGAAAAAACGTGCAGACACTTCTGGCACAGCTGGAGGAATGGGACACATAAGCACTCTGTAATCCACTTCAACACAGAATCAGCCCAGGAGGCTCAGCCCAGCGTTAGCAGCACTCCCACCAGACTGCCCTCTTGCTCTTTGTGCTGCAGAGGATGAGGTGCACTCACACAGGGGCAGAAAGATTCAGCTAAATAATGCCACATAGCAGATACCACAGACAGAGACCCCCACACCCTTTGTCCTCCAGGACAAAAACAGGTGACCTATTTTGTTCAAGCTCTTTTTCTTCTCTATAGCAGAGAGGTCCCTACCGGCTTCTCAGCAAGAACAAAAGTAACCACTTCCAGTGTCTCCCAAGGGCCCCTGCTCAGCACCACCCTACTTCCCAGCAGCTCCCTCTCCCAGAGAGCATCCTGCACACTCCCACCAGTTGGGTGCAAGGTTTGTGTCCATCAGAAGTACCACAAGTCTTGTTTATTAATATGACAGATGAACGCTGCGTAGAGCCTTTAGTCAAGGACAAAGACTTTGTTATGCTAGATCATTTATAGGAACATAATGAGAGGAGAGCTCTTGACACAAATAAGCCTTGAATCTAAATATATCAGAGACAAGAAGGTATATCAGAACTGCGGGTAAGTACATGGTAACAAATTAGTTATCTGTGGGAAATACACCAACGTGCTGTTGCTCCTCCTGTGCCTTCTGGTAAGTCTGCAGAGAAGAACTTGCTTAACTGTTCTGCTCAAAAAATATCCCTAAACATCCTATTTTTTCTAGTCAAGACTAAGACTTGAAAAGAAGTGTCCCATTCACTGCAATGGTAGTGAGGGACTGGACTCATGGAAGAGCGTAGTCAGCCCTCCTGTGTTACACAGCCCTGAAGAGGGATGCCCACACATCCCAGTGATGTGAAGGCTGATGTCCCTAATGCATCCCTGTTCCTGAATAAGAACAGCAGCTGACAAGCAGAAGCCAATGCCAGCAAGGATTGGTTTGCTTGAACAAGCTCAGAAGAACACCATCACATGCCATTGGCAGTGGGTTGAAGGAGCGGCTTTGACATTTTGTACTTCATGCTTTAAAACAGCTATTCATTTTTCTGAAACCTCTGAACAGCTCTCGTTTTTCTCACAGAGCTGTAGGATGCTTTCATTTTTTATTTGTTCTTGTTGGCACGCATCTCCTGGGTACTTGCCTGAGGTAGCTTTCTATAAACAAAAGTTGTTATTATTCATTATTAATAAAACCTGAGCTTCTCGTTCCAGGATTGCCATTTTCTCTGAGCTTCATCAGCTCAGCACCAGCCTGAAAGACTTCATTCTGCAAAGGAGGTTGAGAGCTGAGAGAAGGAAGAGAGGATTGCCGCTGCTGAATGAATTGTATTCCATTCGCTGCCAACAAAGCCATTATACAGGCAATATTAATTAAGAGGACCTCTGGGAGTACCGCTTTTTAACCTCATATCCTGCCTGTACAAAGCAAGATTTAGATAATGCCTCCACGCAGAGTCTGCCTGAAGGATTCTCTCTCATTTTTGCAAGTGCCCTCAGATGAAGCACAGCTCAGCGATGATGTAGCTGGAGAAACCCACACCCTCCTTAGCAGACAATATTTTACTGACAGGAAAAATTCATTAGGCAGCACAGTGACATATTCAGCTCAACACCCAACAAAAAGCCAATGCACTCACAATGATAGATGCTACAAAAGGAGAAAGAAATGTACCAGCCAGCCCATGCTTGCCCAGTGTATTTTCATCAGGAGAAATTCAGAATATTAATATGGGAGCCTAAATATCTCTAGCCACATTTAGATATCCAGGTCTGGGTTTTCATAGCTGCAGATGACCAGATCTGATCTTCTGCCTTGTGCCTGGGTCTGAGGCATCCTGTGCCCTCTTTGTTATCACTACGTTGTAAAGACTGAGCAGTGATCACTTACTGGTTCTGTGCTGAATGGAAACCGTGTCACTTCGGGCACCATCTTTGTAGTAGGCCCAGATGGATATTTTGTAGTCTGTGTTCTTCTGCAAGCCAGGCAGGACGGCAGTTGCCACATTTCCAGCGATGGAGAGCTGCAGCAGGGCAAGAAATGAGTCAGTCAAATTCCCAGGCTTCCCTAAGCTAGTTCATGCCATCCAAGTGTCTGGCTCACAGATTGCCTGCAGGCACAAATGAGTTAGCATAGGGCTTTGAGGACAAAGTCGACTCTTGTGGGTTGCACAAATCCAAGCAAAGGCAAATTTCCAGCCCTAATGAATGCAGAGTGGATGCCCATGCATTGCTAGCCAGTTGTACTTAACAGCTAGTTCTGTCCCACGACATAGAGTCTCTGGTACAAGGCAGTCAGCCTGCTATAAGCATGAAATATCTCTGCTCAGTTCCCATCTTTTAGATATATTGTGCATAGAAGCCCCAGTATACCCCTATTCCAGCCTAAATGTGAAGCGCAGTAGGGGGTACTCAAGCATTCACTGTGAAAACAGGGGCTTGGGATAGAAGAGGTCACCTGGTCCATCCCTACTGCATCAGCTCTGATTCTGATCAATCTTCTCTCTGTGTTCTCATCAGTAAGACCTCATCCTTCCTGAGGAGCATTATCCCCAGAGCAGTCAGGACTTACCACACTACAAATACCTGACTATTGTACTTGTCTTTTCCACAGCGACTTGACATTGTGGGCTGGTGATTCTCTGCAACCCCAGATCTTTTTCTACTGAATTGCTTCTTAGCTGTTTGTTCTACATCCTGTATACCTGTCTTTAATTATTCCTGCCTAAGCTTAATACTTTGTTTGTCCCTATTGAATTTCATCCTTGAGTTTTTCCAGAGCACTTCTGCAATCTTCCCAGAGCCTGCAGGACTCCAAACCTGCCACCCTGCTGTCCCTCCTGCTTCCAGCATTCAAGGTGACTACAGCAATCAGCAGTGTCAGTGTGGGATAGATCCTGTCTTAGTGCTGAAGGTCCTGGGTGCATGAACCCAAACTGAACTGCAACTCTGCCACTCTTGCAAGTCAGCACAGAGCCGCCATGGAATCATTAAGGTTGGAAAGATCACTAAGATCATTAAGTAGGACCAACAGCCCATTGCCACCATGCCAACTAAACCACGTCCCTCAGTGCCACATCTTCCCTTTTCTTGAACACCTCCAGGGACAGTGACTGCACCACCTCCCCTGGGCAGCCCATTCCAAGGCCTGATCATTCTTTCTGAGAATAAATTTTTCCTAATAGCCAACCAGCATCCATCGAGCAGGCACAAACCCAACCCGGCTGTACATGGGTCCATACCTCCTGAGGCTTCTCTCCACCAGCTGTGCTCCACTTGATCTGATAGACAACCACATCGGAGGCAGCGACAGCTTCCCAGTGCAGCCGGAGGCTGTTCTCAGAGAGCTCAGAAACCTTCAGCGCCCGCGGCGGGGGGACCTTCACTGAGGGATGCAGGAGGACAACGAGCTGAAGCCCTGACAGCGCCTTGTCAGAGCTGAGGTGGGGAGCAGATGGTTGGGAAGCAGAGCATCAGCCAGGCAGCTGTCTGAGATCAGCCTGTCTTTCGCTTCTTCCGATCCAAATGGCAACAGCCATCAGGACAGAGAGGAGTACACTGTTTTCAAAACCCTAATTAAGGAGGATTATTTCATTTGTGGAGAGGGTGTGTATCACTCTGATACTGCAAAGGGGAGAAGGCTCCCAAGGACACAGAGGTTAGCAGTATGTAGTTTGCTTTCTTCCCTTATTCCTTCACCTCTGTTATTAACATGACAGAGTGGGGGATATTCCAACAGTCACCGGTTTTGTACAAGGATCTTGGCCATAAGCTGCTGGGACCAGCATTGAAAACATCTCAGTTTAGGCACACGCAAGACAGTTTGGTCAATAGGCAAGAAAGCATTTCCACCGCCTACTTACAAGTGGTGACGTTGCCAGTGATTGGAAAGGAGTCACCTTCATCATACACAGATCGGACACTGATGAAGTACTGGGTGAGGGAGGACAGTGGTCTCAGGACAGTGGACGTTGCAGTGCCAAGAACCTCAACCTGCAATGGAGAGGGATGAGTTGGGAGAGAAGAACATGGAGACAGCTGCAGAGGGCTTAGCACATCCCTCAGAAGTGCCCATTTCAGAGATAACATTCCCTTCACGCACCAGAGAGAACAGGGGAGTGTGTCACCTCCCAGCTCTCCCTCCAGCAGCCCCTGAGGACTCACCTCCCCAGTGTTGCTCCCTCTGCTAGACACGTAGGTGACGCGATGACCTTTCACTGCCAGTGATGCTGGCTCCCAGCTGACCCGCACGGATGAGTGGCTGAGCTCTGAGAAGCTCAGGTACCTGGGAGGGCTCAAGGCCACTGCAACACAGTGAGTGACAGCACTCAGGGTTTGAAAGGCTGCGCCAAAGCAACGCCATTTGTTGCCTCCTGCTGCTCGCAGGTGACTCCATCTTGAACTAAAAAACTCAAAAAAATTCCCATTCTGTGGGATGTCATGGAATGCTATCTGTGCTTTAGGTGAAGAAATGGCCAAGAAATTCCTCCTTTCTCCCCAGACAAAAAGATCTGAAGGAACAGTCTCTTTAGGAGTCCTCTTTTACCAGGGGGGAATCATTGCTTCACAGCTCAACAGGTGATTAGAGACCATCTTAGGGACCAGTATTAAGAAAAGGCAGGATTTACAAGCCACGGGCACAATACAAGAAACCCCTAATTTACCTAATTTCTCCCACCTTAAGTGTTTAAAAACAACCAGCAGCAGCACTTACAGGTGGTTTCCTGGATGCTGGCTGGATCACTGGCATCTTCCCCATACAACGCATACACTGCAATGGAGTACTCAGTGCTGGGTGACAGCCCGTCCAGCAGGACCTCAGGCTCAGCCACCTTCATCTGTCACAGGGAGAAGTTCAGGGAGACATTTCAGTTCTGGGTACCCTCAGTTCTAGGGAACACTTCAGTTCTAGGACACCTTTCCATTCTGGGCTGCCCTCTAACATCCTCTGACCACTTGGACATGGGCTTTGCACTGTCAGAGCTTCTCTGTCTCCTTTCCTCCCCAGGGGACACCAAGTACATTGAGGGGTCACATCCCTTTCTCCTCCCAAGGCCTGCAGAGGTGTATCTCTTATACAGAGGTGATGCTATTATTCTGGGTTGGATCAGGATACCTGAAGTAAGCACAAACAAGTCATTTTTTGTAAGGAAAATATCAAGATTTTCCTGGGAAAGACACCATAATGGAAAGATGAGTATGGATGTAAAAAGCAGAGTGGCTTCCACTACTGCAAATACAAAGCTGGGGGTTGATTTCTGATAGTAGGATGCAAAAAATATATATTCTTGGTGAAAATTCCCCCAAAAGAAAGGCAACAGAGCAGGAAGCTTGCATAGTTCTCTCCCATTTCCAGCCATCCTGCAGCACTCAGTGGGAGAGCAGAGTGTGCACAGAGTGCAGCATCCCTGCGTCACACAGCGACAGGGGATGGAAGGGGCTTCAAGAAAGCAAGGTTTTAAGTGAGAGATGGTGAGCCTCTTTTCTTCTATGGCCTGGGAAGTTTGCATGAGAGCTGCCTGCTGCAAGCAGGGCCATAGCAGCCGGGCTGCTGCCACCTGCCGCTAACACTGCACGGCGCAGCCCTCCCTGCACAGCCTGCTTGCTGCAGGGACCCAACCCAGCGACTTCCAGGAGTCTGCATGCAGCAGAGCCAGAGATTTGTAAAAGGCTGGGAACACTGTAATGCCGGTACTTCTGACAACCCATTAAAGCGATCACATTTTGAACGTTCACTTTCAAATGTTCGTATTATGAACTTCACCTTAGAAGTTTGTAAGGATTTTCCACTCATCTGGCATTGCTTTATTTTTCATACAGTGCCACAGTTCTCTTTTTAGAGGTCAGTGAAAGCTGCCCTAACAAATTTTCAATCAACATTTGAAGATAAGCAAAGCAAAAATATTTCTGTGCAGCCTCGAGGATGCAGAAGTTACTCCTGGGGCTGCAGAGGTGTGATCTCAGTCACTGGGCTGCCAAAGGTTTCTGTGCTTCAGATCTGCTCTTTACTGTATTGTCAGAACTTAACCCCGCACAGAGAGACAGGCACTCATTGTGGAGTCTTTAACTGAGGAGAGCCCAGACAAAGGAAAAGCAGTATTGCCACCATTCTCATGGAGCGTACCTCTGTGGTATAGTCCTCTGCTCCATCGGGGGCTGCAGAGCAGAGCACCAGGTACTGCGTGGCTCCCTGGGCTGCCTTCCAGCTCAGCCTGATGCTGTTGTGGCTCAGCTCAGAGACACGCAGGGAACGGGGGGCAGACAGAGGCACTGGGAGGGAAAGGTGGCAGAAAGACACCTTCAGCATATGAGGTCTGCAGCAGCTCCAGCCCCAGAGGAGAGCTGGCTTTACAACAAGCTGGGGGACACCCAACCTGCATCTAACACAGGAGTCAAGGAGTAAGTTTAGTTCATTTGCAGCCCAAGGGTGGAAAAGGGACAAGACTTGTAGAAAATTTCTGTTTAGGGTGTGTTACTCCCATGGCAGGCTGAACTCAGCACAGTGGTGTCAC
>JAOWBP010004554.1:4771339-4794587 GCA_028571105.1 Tragopan temminckii | reverse complement strand
TCACCAGTGCATGCTTTATATTGACAACTCTTAACAACAAAACAAGGGAAATAAAAAAAAGAAAAAGGAGGAAGGAAGGAGTAATGTGAACTGAAACACTTTGTATGAGACTATTAATGTTTGATTGCTGGTGCCCAGAAAGAGGATATAAATAATATATTATTGCTGAAAGCTCTACCCAGCTTGGAGGGGAGGACACAGGGTGACAAATAAAGCTGCAAGGCACGGAAGTGAGCATCACAGACATCCACCAGTAAGTTTCCATTGTACCTTTTATGCTTAGAAACAAAATAATTAGGCAGTGAAGGTACCTAGCACAACTTGATACAGATGTGATGACCTGTTCCATTACATACATTATTTCCTTTCCAGGAGCACCAAGCAATGCATTATTGTGACTTATCTAACAGAAACATCACTCACCAGAAAAGATGGAAAAACACGAAACAACAAATGAATCCTTTCTTTTTAGGCTGGTTGTGTTTGTGATGCTTGTTAAACAGGTATCAGTGAGCAGGCTGAGACCATGCAGCTCATCTCACCTATACATCCACTCAACATGTCAGTACTATGACGAATTGAAGGAAGTCTGGATGCAGAGTCCCTGCTCCTTTCTGAGGATAAAATGCCTGAGATTAATAACTGCTTTTAAAATCTAATTTAAGGGACCAGAAATCTTTCTCTCCCATTGGCTAAAATGTTCACCAAAATATAGGATGAGATGTATTACAGAATCTTAAATGAGAACCACCTAGGGAAAAGCATATGATGTTAAATTAAAAAATACGTCTAATCAGAGTGAACTGCTAAGAAGGCCATTATTACCCTATTTAAGAAACTGTCAATATAACCATGCGTTTTCTCTTCTCCAGCAAGAGTGACAGTGCCTCTGGTCAACGCCATTAGACTACAGATCCTGGAAGTCTTTGAAAAGTTTTTCTCCCACAGTGAAAGGGAATGAGTCACATCAAAGTTGAATAATGCAAGCGAAAAAGCCCCTCTTTTCCTCTTCCACTTCCTAATTAAGATTAGTGTGTAATCTGCATGGAGAGCGAGGTTCAGCAGAACCAAGCAATGGAAGTGCTGCAAATACAGGGCGAGAACCTTTCTTTGCTAATTGAAGCTTTTCAAGTAGCCTCCACAGGCCACCAAGAGACAAATTACACTCTGGATGAGTAGGACGAGGGAGATCTCTGAAGATGAACGTAAGAGGAGGATAAGGGAAAAGAAAATATTCCGAGGGACATTTCTGGAGGGAAATTTCCAGTTCACTTGTACCATCTGTAAAAACTTTATAGCTCTGCTTGACCTGAAATTGGTGATATTCACCCTAAAGTTTAGCCTAAACACCCAAACCAGTGATTTCCAGTATGAGGCACTGGAGCAGACTTTGAAAGAAATAGCACTGACTTTCCTATTAAGGTAGTTTTGTGCAGGAATATGATCTTCTTCTAGAGCAAACCAGGTGCTGTGAGAACTGAGCAGATCTTTGCTGCTGCCTCTTTTTGCAGTCAGCCTTTAGGGTGCAGCAGCAATGCTGGGTGCTGCCAACCTGGCTGAATGCTTGCTTGCTTACTGGCAGAACAATTTGTCACCGTAAACCAGAGCAGCCTTGGGGATGGCTCTAAACAGTTTCAGGTTCAACCTAGGTTGCAGAAAAGGAAGAAAACTGGGGTTTGGGATAGTTCATTTAAGTAGAGCCTTCGTCCTTTTGCCCAGCTGTCTCAAATTGTCTCTACTGCGCCATACTGCATCTCTTGTACAAAAACTGACCCTGACTCCTTTGCTTCTAGCATCTGGCTGGTATTAGACAGTGGCCTTGTGTTAGTGAGGTGAGCCTAGGGAATAAATAATTATCCTGCGTTGTGGCGAGACGTGCTGGGGGAAGGGAGGACGAGATTAAAATAATCTTTTTGGAAAATGGATCAAAAAAAGCTCTAAGCGGAGATTATCCACAGCCCAAGCCGGACCCAACACCATGCATTAAATAAATAAATAAATAAATAAATAAATAAAATCTATTAAAATGAAAAAGATTGACATAAACCCCACCAAATACGGCCATTCTCGGCTAGCTCGCTGCCCGGCTGCTTGGGCCAACAGCAGCAGAATGACAACAGCCAGCTTAGATCAGCAGGGAGCCCCGTGAATCTGTTCCACTAATCGCCTCCTCCCACGGGCTTATTATTATCATGTGTGGGTAAAATCAGCTTGTTCCCAGAATATCCATCTAGGGCTACCAAGAAACTCACATAGGGCTTTTCCCACTGGCGGCAGATTAGGGCAATCCATCTATAAAGAAGGCCGGGAGCTCAAAAGTTGTGCTAATGATGAGTGGATATGGCTTTATGCTTTCCAAATCCGTAACAACAGGGTGTTCTGCTACTTTTTTAGTATAAGAGAAGAAATCCATTGAGAAAGTGTGTGATTCCCAGTTCCCCAGGTGGTGCTGGGGAACAATAGCAGAGCCAGGGTGAATGTTTGAGGACAGAAAGAGGGTAAGAGGGCCTTCGTGTCACCAGGACATCATTAGGGGATAACCCTCTCTCTTCTCACATGTAGAAATCCCCATGTCTGGGAAGTGGCACAACTGACCGGTGAGGTGGTGGGGTCACTGCCTTTGGAGGTGTTCCAGAGCTATGGAAATGTGGCACTGAGGAGCATGGTAAGTGGGCATGTTGGGCTGGGATTGGACTTGGGGATCTTGGGGACTTTTCCAACCTTAACGACTCTATGATGCTATAAATGAGGCTGTATCTACCACTGCTGGTTACTCCTGAGCTCTCTCATGCCAGGGAGGAGAAGGGCGAAATTCAAAGACTTGGATAAGAAATGTGAACACATTACTGTTTACTTTCGAGTTCTGGATTCCTAATTAAAATTAAAAAAAAAAAAAAAAAAAAGGATACAAATTTCATGACTGCGTTTGCCTAAAATAAAAAGGCTGTGAGTCAGAGGGAAATTGGCAGCAAGTTCAAGTGGGTAATACTAAAAGATGCAGCCATGGCTTTCTTCAGAGTAAAGTGCCATGGGTTAAAGTGCCTGACTAAGTGTGCTGGAGTCCAGTTGATGACTGACCATGCAAAAACACTTGAACGAAAGCTCAAAATGCCAGGGTATGGGCCAACCCCTGGGAACCTCTTTGCCTATATGCTGTGGGCAGAGCAATGGAGAGACCGTGCCATCCAGACCCTGTGTACATCCAGGCAGAGGAAAGCAAAGCAAAAAGTTCATTTTACGTTGCTGCATCACTTGTCCTCCTCCTGCTCCTCTCTCTGACTCACTGCTGGTTCTGCTTGCTCGCACCAGGCCGTTTCCTAGGCACTGATCCAGCCCAAATCTGCATCTCTCCTTCGACGAGGAGTAAATACAGCCCCACTCCCCCGGCAGTGCTGAGTCATTATTTTGCCATAAAGGACAGTCTGTTCTGCAAAAGGAAAACGGGTCTCGGAGGGGCACTTTTCTACGCTTTGTCAGACACAGAATTTGTATAGACATGCGTGTAAACAGAAAAGGCAGCGTTGATCCCAGCAGGGGTGAGGAGGGAGAAGAATAAAAGCTCAGACATCAGAAAGAATTTCGGGAGACTGGGAAATGAAAGGAAGGGCAATCGGAGATGAGGAGAGGAAGGGGGGCACAGAGAGGAGGGAAAGTGGGGGGAAGATGGAAAAAAATGGAAAGGGGAGGGAGGAGGGGGGAGGGCAGGTGAAGGAAAGTGAAATTGCAGGGCAATTCAGAGCAGCTGGGAGAAAGGCTGTGTTTGGGGATGAGAGCACACAGCCCTTCAGCAAAGCCTGGGGAGTGGGGATGGGAATGGGGATGGGTAGAGCCAGGGCAACAGCCATTTTCTGACCACCTGTGTGGGGATGTGGGACCAGAGCTTAATTTCCACTGCTTCCCCTTTCCTTAGGGAAATTCACGGCCCCTTTGTCACCCAAAGCCATCTCTGCCTTAAGCACGGGTACAGTGAGGTGCAGCAGGCTTGTTTGACACCAGAGACCTCTCCATCCGAGTTCCCAGAGTGCCTAGGACCGCGATGCCTTTTCTTTCAGCTCTTGAGACATAAATAAATGAATAGAGGTGATTTTCCTCTGCCTGCACGTTCCCCAGTACTCGGCAACAGACTTACCACCTGCCTCAGTCCCTCTTGCATTATGCAGTGGCATAAAACTGTTATTTTGTACTGAATAAAAACGAAATTCCTGGTTTATGCATGAAAAGAGACCTTAAAGGGAGGAACATTCACTAAGAGGAAGGGAGCGAGGAGGGATGTGCGGCACTCACGAGGCGAGGATTTAGGCTCAAGGTCAGTAAATCAATCACCAGCCAGGAGCCAGAGAAGAAATTGGACAACGCAGAGTCTCTCTGACACGTCAATCCTAAGCACAGCCCTTTGGCATGGCTCCAGCAGCACCAATAAAGGGTTTCATTCCCCGCTGCACCTTGCATGTTTCTCCTTTCAGCACCTGGGCAATTCTTCTTCAGCAGAGTCGGCTTTCATAATCCGTCATTACGCTTACTTGAACCTCTGGCCCATCCATCAAACATGTCAGCACTTGTAGTGTTGCAGACCTCACATTTCATGCCCCTCGGATGCGTCCTTCCTCTCGCAGGGCAGACTTGCCCTCGGGTTTCTGTCAGCACCATGAATTATTACTGCTGAGGGAAAACCTGGGGCTGCTCAGACAGCCCAGAGTCTCTCTTCCACCTCTTAGCTTCAGCGCCGTACAACTTCAACTTTCATCTGACAGCGGGGAAAAAATCGCAATCTGCTGCTGCCTGTTGTTTTTGCCAAGTCTACAGCCAAGGCATGTGATCGACATGAATTCTGTCTAACATATGTGTATTTATTTAAAATACCAGTCTGCCTGCCCTCTGCTAAGATTAGCTCCCGTTGACATCAGCCACACTATGTGCAAACGAATCCAAATATCCAAATAAGTAAATAAATAATCAGCATATACGGTGTTCACAAGAATTTTTAGAGCCAGCCAGGTAAAGAACTTGGGTTCTTTACCAGCCAGGTAAAGAACGTGGGGGATTTACTATCCAAATGCATGGTGCTATACAAAACTGATGCAGGTCCTTTGCGTCCCAAGGGAACGTGATTCATAAGACCATACTGCTACATCAAGGCTTAAACATGTTATACAATTAAATATGATTAACCAGCTTCCCCACATCAGCTCAGTCATCCCATTTTAGTCACATTTCAGTATGACAGTTGGGGGGAAAAAAAATAAAAAATTAAGTACTGGCTAACTAGGGGAGAAGAGAAAGAAACATCTTCAATTGCTGTTGGAACAAATCAGCTGCCCAGTGGATGGCAAAGGCTCAACTGGGCATTAACACTGCCTGACACCTGTGGCCAGCACACGGCCAGCTCTCCAGCTGCTGAGACCAAGTGGATTTTTTGAGGGCTATGCTGACCTGCTTGGAACAAAGCCAACAGCCCTCTGCAGCCCCTCAGCAGGAGGTTGGGCTTTACCATTTCCACTTCTTCCATGAATTTGGTTTCTTTCTGCCTGAAGGAAAAGCAAAGCAAACCTTGTTATCCTGCTGACAAGATGACACATGCAAAGCTTGTGCCAGTCCAGATGACATAGGGAGGCTCTTGTTCCAGCAAACGCCGTGCTGATATGCTGCTTCAGAGCAAAAGCCAGAAACTGGGCCCAGAAAATTAAAACTATTAAAGCTGCATTTCCAGCTTTTCTAGCTTGCTCTGCTTCCTCATTTTATTTGCACTTGATCAAAGTCAATATATTTTTAAGAAAATCTCCTTCCAATCATTGAGGTACAAATATCTGAGAACTAGCACAGACTTTATTTTATGAGGTGAATAATGATAAGTCAAGAACACTTGATCAGGGGCAGTTTACTTGGGAAGATCCATTTTTTTTAAGCTGCCAGTCAAAAACTGTGTTTGAGATGGGCTTACCAAAACCCCTTTGGCGTTCCTCTGCGTAAACCACAGCATGGTTCCTCTTATGAGACCTCACTGTGCTACGTGGCATAAAGTTTTCTCAGCAATCCTTGCCAGAGTGGCCAGGCAATTCCATGGGGATCATGCACTGCAAGGCAGGCCCACCTGGATGCCACTTTCCAAGGCAAGCAATGCCTTCAGAGCCTAAAACAGCACAGAAAGGAATTCCTTTATATGTGCAAGCAAACACATGTTGCAGCCCTCCAAAGTGGTGCTGCAAGGCTCTAGGAAATCGGAGACATTATGGGAGCTCTGTAGTGAAGAGCATCGTTTGGGTTGCTTTCTCACTCTTTGTGTGCATGCTTGTCTTCTCCATGCTTTCACATGTGCATCTACTGCCCAAACACTGTTGTAAGGGTTTGGGAATAGATAACCCATGCACTCCCTCCTTTTCCCCCTCAGCTCCCATCCTCTCCTGCCCATCTTGAAAGCCAACATGGCATAAATTGAAAGCAAAAGAGGCTTGGAGAGAGTGCAAGCCACATCTAATGACACCACTCGGCCCCTAAATGGCTGTCACTGTGCGTACAGCATGAGTCCTGACAAGGAGTCATTATCCCTGCAGCAAACACAGGCAGAGCGTACAGCAGGCTGCCGGGGCCGGGAAAGGCTCCCAACTTCTTTCCTTTGATGGGTCTGCTCAGAAGCAAGCTGATGTTTGTCGCCTTGATGAGATGCAGTGAAAACGATGGTAATTTTCCATCGATGTTAGCAACCCTCACTGCAACTTCACGCTGAGCCACGAGCACAGGGACTGAGGGTCTGTTCTTTGCTGCTGTAAATTCACCCATTGCTTTTGACTATGACCTATTTTCCTCAGTGCAGCACTTTGCTAGAAACTAAGTGCTCTCTCCTTGGTGCCTCTGGTGGTCTCTGCATGGTCCCCACTCCAGACCCCAGCCCCTTTCCCCTCTTCCCCCAGCTTTCATCACACTGAGCAGAGGGGATAACAGAAGGGATTTCCTCATCCCGAGGTTCCTTTACTCTTTCCACAGAGCTCCGTGCTGTCCCCAAGCACACCAGATAGGAGACACCTGAGACTCTCTATGAATCAGCTCCTCTTCTTCCATTTGTAACAGAGGGAAAATACTTGGGAAGTGAGGTTCTGGGGAGAAAACGTTGCAGAAAAAAAAAGACAGAGCCTTCTGAGCAGGGAACATCAGTGAGTATTCAGAAAGGGACAGAAAATCTCTACAACATAAATTATAGAACATCCCGAGCTGGAAGGGACCCATAAGGATCACTGAATCCAACTCCAAATCAGACTTCATCTCTCTAGATTTTTCCTGTCTTTACTTCATGCTCTGAATGCTGTTGTTCCCCATGCAATTTTTGTTTTCCAGTCTTGCCCTTTCTTTTCTTTTTTTTTTTGTTTCCCTCCTCTTTCCTTAATACATACATACATACATATATATATGTATATAAAGATAATAAATCTAGACATAGCAGGAAGCTCAGCTTGACCCTCCTGATTCTTAACATATTAAGTAAAAAAAAATGAGTCTATGAAAGACTTCTCAATCAGCATTCATTCTTGCTATAAAGACAGTTTTCCCTGGTAGCTGCCTTTCCCTTGCACTGCTGCCAGGCTCCATCCACATGTGCTTGATCAGTGCCTTCCTGCAGGTGCTCAGGGACCAGCACAGCTCTGCAGGATTGGGCTCACCTGGTTCCATAGGGCCCATGTGTTTCTCAGCCATAGGGCAGCAATTGAATTGTCATTTTTTTCTTTCTGGATAACCAAGAGAAAGCAGCAATAGGATTGTTTCCCTGTTAAGGAAATGGCAGCCTGGATTTTTCATGGGTGTCCCCTGAAACTGAATGAATCTTGGGGAAACTTCTTGCTGTAGATGAGATTTAAAGAGTTTCTACTGCTTGCTTTGAAAATAAAATGAAATAACCCAAAAAAACCTTTTAGGGGAAATGGATACCTATAATTTCCTGTGACAGCAAAGTTCTGTTTATTTAACCTATTTACTTTACTGGCTTTCAAGTCTTATCCTTAGAAAATGTTATGCCAATGCGTTATCATTTTTTCACAACTTGGACTTTAAAAAAAAACCGATCGTCTGTGTTATTTTCTTTAAATCTTCATAAACTTTAAACAGCATTTTTCTGCCTTCATCACCACAGCACTCAGGCACTGGCTGACAAAACCCAGGAGCAGAAACATTTCATTTTATTCAAGCTTTTAAACTCTCCTCGTCAACAAATGATTTGAGCATCTCTGCAGAGCGTAATGTCACTTCTCTGCCATCTGTCAGATGTCACTCTTCTGCTCGTACTCCCCAAGGAGAAGCGTCCATCACTGATTTACATTTGCTTTACAAAGGAAAATCCTGTTAGCATACGAAGGGACCGAGTTTTGGGGCTCTTGTTCAGCTTCATGGAGGATATTAATTTATTCTCTTCCAGGCATTGTGCAATTCCCCTCAACCAGCATATTCTATTCATCTCTCTTTTTCTTTTTCCTAGAAGCCTTTACTTATTTTAAAGTAAAACAAACATAAGAAAGTCTCAGGAGAAATACTGATTTCTCAGTCCTGGTAGGAAGATGTTCTTATCAAATCAAAGGGCTGTGGTAAGGTATGAAATTAGAGGGGAAGAAACATTATTACAATTACTCAAACCCAGGACAATCTCAGACTCCCAGCTTTGGGAAAAAATATTTTGCCACGGATGATTTAAAACCATTTTCAATCAACTCTCAGTTAACTTGGAATGAGAATTTGCATATGGGTAAACAAGAACAGCTGATGTGCTCGGACAGGGAGGGACAGAATTAAGATAACTTTTGGATGTCAAACCTAAGAGGGAAGGGAGGTTCTTTTCTTTTTTACTGCTCCTTGCTGCTTTTTGCTCACCCTTACAGCCACTGTCTGCCCAGCTAAGGACTTTGTTGGCTCATAGAGAAATAACAGTGTGCTGCTTTTCTGCCCATGGAAATGATGTTTAAGCTGATGTTTAAGCAGGAGATGCCCAGTTTAGCGGCTTCTGGCTGAAGAGCAGTGATGGTCTCCCACCTTCCTTCCTCCTTGGGTGCTCCCTCTGAGCCTCCCGTTGCCATTGGGGTGAGCAGTGTGATGCCACAAGGGGAACATTCCAGCTGTGTTCCCATCCCAACAGTTCAGCTGTTGAGAAAAGGAACCTTTGACACAGCAAGTGAAGAATGTGGCTTTCTGGTTGTTTGAGGGATACTTTGCTTGTTTTTTTCCTTTCCATTTACATTCATCACTGGAAAATCCTCAGCTGAGGCCTGAAAGCAAATCAGGAGCTTGGGCATTCTTCAGTTGGGTCCAATACGGTGTTCTGATCCACCACCAAAGAGTTTCCCATGCCCTGTGCTGCTCCTCCACAAACGTTTTCCTGGCAAACCAACACTGAAACTCGAAGCAAACCAAGCAATAGGATTTCTGAGCTGAACGTCCTCAGTAAAATATCTGCAACGTTGAGCTAAAGAACAGGTGAATAATTTCTACAGAAAAATGTAACTCCTTGCCTCGAGGAAGCCCGATGTTGTTGTTACATCTTCCCCGTGCTTGCAGTGCTTTGCAATTTCCAAGAAAAGGTGAAACGCAGTCACCCCTTCAGATTCCTGTGCGTTGCAAATTGAATCCAGATGAAGCTGGCTCTCATTTAAACACCCTTGCAGGAGGAACATCAGGGAGCTGTGCTTCAGCTGATTAAACTTCCAGCCGTTCACCTTCGCAGGAGCTTAATTAGCTGAGATACTGCCTTCTCTATATTTATCTCATGTGTCTCCTCGAGATGTGTGCAGAGGGGAGGTTTGGTTTGCAGGCTGTGCTTGCACAGGTGTGCAGGAGCTTTTCAGCTCATCTCCATGCAAGGACAGCTGCTGTGCAGCGGTCAGAGGGTTTCTCTACATGAAGTCTGCATATCCAAAATACCCGCATGGTTTTGGAGAGGTGAGTCTCATAATTTTGGCTGTGGTCGTACCGTGAGACATGTCAAACGCTTTCAGTGCTGAAGTGACAGGAGCAGAGCTGCTGCACGTGCAGACAGCCTCGTCTGTCAGCTCTGCTGCTCTTTGGATTGAGACCATGAAAAACAACTTCGGTAAATGTTCTTTACTTCCAAATCACGTCCATTATGTTGAAAATAAAGTACAAAAGCTACTGAAATCCCACCCCACCTCTCTGCGTAGTGCATGCCCTGCAGCAACTTCCATTCTTGCCTGGATTTCGTGCTGTTGGCTTTCTTCTTGCCTCCCTCTCCTCCTTGCCCAGGTTTGTTGTTCACTAACAAAGTGGGTTCCCAGTGCAACCAGTGCAGATGCCACCTGCACTGGGAAAAACATGGCAGAGGGAGGAATAATGTCCTGTGTGCTTCATGCCTTATCACCCATGTGTTGGCTCCTCCAAAATCTTGAGAAAATCTTAAAATGCTCAGATATGTTTTCATACTCGATTTCCTCTCTGTTTCTTTTGCCTGTTGCTGCAGGATTTTCTCTGCAGGTTCACAAATTAACTATAAAAAAATATTAAGAATGGGGCATTTTTCTGGCTTCACAACCTGTAATTTGAAAGAAAAAGGAATTCACAAGCAAGTCTCACGATGAGACCATGAGAATTGGCTGAATCTGGTGTTGAGTTCAGGAAATTTTATGCACTAATTTAGTATTTTCACAGAAACATAGAATCGTTTGAATTGGAAGAGACTTTTAAAGGCCATCTGGTCCAATGCTGCTGCAATGAACAGAGACACCCACAGCTCCTGCAGGTGCTCAGAGCCCCTCCAGCCTGACCATGAGTGTCTGCAGGAACGGGGCACCCACCAGCTCTCCGGGCAGCCTGTGCCACTGCCTCACCTCCCTTACTGTAAAAACATTTTGTTCTTATATCCAATCTCAATCTCCCCATTTTTTTTTTCTATGCAATTATCACTGAAGACCTTCAAAAAAAAAACAAAAATGAAACAACAACTTGGCCTTGGTAACCTAGACTGAATGCCAGCAATTCAGTCTGGCCCTCTCTCTTCTAACAGTTTCACGGCCCATATCCCAAACATTTGAGCATCATTAAATCCGCAGCCCAAGGAATGGTAATGTCTTTGCTCATGGGGGAAAAAAAAGGAATGAAATTAGAACAACATAGACGTGCCACAACATGCTACAGGTCAGGAAGAGAATTGCTTTGATATATATATATCACTGTCTTCCCTTTGTTTTGGGAAATACCTGTGGACACCCCGTGATATACGATTAGTATTAGCAGGGCTTTAGTGGATGGCTTTGGAGGGTTTCTGATTACCACTAATGAGGCTTACTAAGCCTCCCATGTGCCACTTATCCAACTCAGACTTTTCTTGCTTGTATATTTTTGCCCCCCTCAAGGCCAGCTCTGCACTCTGCATTCACACACAGCATCTTCCACCAGATCAGATCCAGAGAAGGAGGAGGGAAATGGAAATGGGGACCTGAGGGACAGGAGCTGTCCTGTGAAGGTGGGGGACGAGTGCCCAGACTGGGAAAGCTTCTTCTTTCCACCTTTCTTCCCCAGCAGTTGTCTGTGACTTGTCTGCGTTTCTTTAGGTGGCGAAAGGGAAGGTTTTCTAAGAAGTCTTTTCCTGCAATTGATTTCTTCTGGCTCTGCCTCTGCTGCAGCGAGGTATTGGCATTTATGGGCTATCAATCCTGGAAGCCAAATAGACATCTTGGTTACAGCCCCTATTTGAATCTCGCTTAAACTTCACAGGACCATTTATGCAGGCACATGCTTGCCCAGTTAATTGATTTCAGGGCTGCCAGCTGGATTGTTTGAGCAGAGATATTTAGTTCTTGGGTAAATACCGAGGAGTTAAGGTGCTGATCTGGAGTGAACATCCCCTCCAACGTTTGGGGAATTGCTCCTAATAAGTTGTTGCTATGGCTGTGGACAGGTTTTCCTGTATCCTAGCAATGATCGTGTTTGAGAAAAGCTCCACGTGGAACAGCCAGCTCCCGGTGGCAGTGCTCACACCACCAGCCCCTCACCTGCTCTCCTGCCATCTCTCCAAAACATGATCTCCCATCCCCTCTGCAAAACTGATGCACGCCTCAGGCAACATCACTCTTTGCAACCTCACAATTTGCACCTTGCAGCAATGATTGTGGTGTTGAAATAATATCAGTTCTGCATGTGACCTGACTTGATTTTTAATAAACTGCAGGGCTGGTGTGATAGTTGCATGTGATTCACTGGCTGTAGCAGAGCTGAGCAGCTCTCTGCCTTCAAGCCACTTGCAGTGAATCCCCCCCTTAGAAACCTCATTGATTTTTTGCCTGCATAATTTATACATTTGTTTCTGCCTTCTATGAGTAAAGGAGCGAACAAGGGCTGGGTCTGCTTGCAGAGATGGCCCTTCCAAGCAAACATCCCTGGATGAAACAGTTTCATGAATTGCAAAGCTTCTTCACTGCAAACCCCAGCAACAGAACAACGCTATGTGAGTTCTGCAATCTAGAAAGATTTCCTCCGTTCTAGCAAACAACATACTTCAGGCTGGAACAAGGTGCACTAAGATGTGCAATTTGGCTTTCTAACCTTCTCCTCTGGAACGACCCTGCAGCCTAGTGAGCAGGCAGGACAAACACAACGGGGCAAACACTGCCAGACCCCGAAGTGGAGTCAAAGAAGCATCTGGCATCTTTTCCTCCTGCTTTCTGGAGTCTGACTCGTGTTTGTAGCGCTTTGATTTCTATGTCAGTGGTCAGAATGTTCTTCTTTGTGGAAAGCAAAGCCTGGCTCAATGATTTGAGCCTTCACGATGGACGAAGATGAGAAATGTTGGTGTGGCAGAGAGAAGGCACGGCAGAAACCTCTTCTTCTGCTGGAGATGTCTGAATTTGTGGCTCTCACTCATGGCAGCGTGGCCTTTTATTTTTTATTTCCTATTATAGATGATTGATTTTTCACTCTGTGCTGCATGGAGATGTCTGTCCGCTTTCCGCTTAAAAGCTTTGTACTGCTCATGAAGCTTGTGTGTGTTATATATATACAGCCTACAGGAGCCAACTCAACTATTCCCATGTGGGAACAACTCTACATCCACCAAAATTTTCATCCAAGTGCTTGATTTGGTTCCCCTGCCAATAAGAACAAGAAGATCCAAGGATTGCAAACTTTTTGTTGTGTGCACTTTCTGGACAGGCAGTGAGGGTAACTTGCCTGTGCTCATCTTCTCTTCTTTACAAAAATGGTACTTCTTAATGTAGACCATAAATGAGTCAGCTACTCTGACTGCACTGAAATGCCTTCATGAGGATTACAAGAAAAGAATAAGTTAGCATAAGTCTTGCATCTAACAAGGCTGCTATTTACAGCTTGTTTATCCACATTTTTTTGTGTGTGTGGAAAAAGTTGAGTCCTTTTCCATTTTTTCTCTTTGTTGAGAATGACAAAATTTGAAAGAATAGATGAAGTTTTGCTCCTGATTGTCTGTATAGCACCAAGGATGTCAAAGAAAGTCAGCAGGGAGATGTCACTGTGATTTTTGAGATGGTACTGAAAAAAAAAAAGGATATGCCAGTGTCCTTTCCTCCGAATCTCTATTACCAGCACAGTTTGGTTGAATTTCCATCACCTATGATGAGAGGAGGAACTAGGTCTTGTGTACTTTGGTTGTGGGTATCCCATGCGAGGTCTTCCAACCCATGTTGAGGCCAAGGGTTTTGTTCTGTAAAGGAGCCATTTGACTCTTACCTCTCTGGAGGCCAGCAGTAAGAATGGATTTCCATTCCCCTAAGTTCTGTTCAGAGATGAATGGCTGCTTTGAAACCTTTTTCCAGTTGGAAGTGTACTAGAGGAGATCAAAAGAGGACTATTTTATCCCCTTAGAGAACAAACTTTTATGTCCGTTGCTCAGTGTGGAAAATGTCTCCTTCCTTTTGAACAGTGGGATAAAAATGACATGCCTATTTCCATTTGCCAAGAGCATTTTCAGTTTGAGCCAGCCCAAAAACACAACTTGGTATTTTCAAGTGTCAATCAAACATGCTTTCCCTTCAGCTGGTTCAGGGTCCAACAATAGGCCATATGGGATGTTAGTCCACGCCAAATGAGGAAGAATTGAATTGGGAATTAAATACATCAGAGTATCTTTAGGCTATTTTCAAGCTCAGTCAATATGATGGAAGGGGACTTACTGTAGCCTTTCCAGCCTCAACAGCTCTGTTGGCAAAATCAGAAGCAGCACAGGTATAAATTCACCTATATTTGGTGAATGGCAGTGAGTGGCAGGATAAGACCTACATGAACCTGGGCCCAAGTAAAGGCCTGTGTGTTATTCATATGTGGGCTTTAAGCTTTGAACAGGGGAAAAGAAGCTGTAATTTAAGGAATGGGAGTATAGCTTTGGAAATCAGTGGGTGCTGGGTGCCTTTAAAAAAATAACAACTTCTTCCTTAACCAGCAAAACCCTTGTGATCCAAAAAAAATGGGGGAGTAACAGATGGCTGATGTTTCTTTTCACATAGGCCAATCAGCAGGAGAATAATACGAGCCTGTGTTTTAACTAACAGGCAGAAGATGTGGGCCTGAAGGAACCAGTGATGTGGGAGATGGACACAAATGAACCAGGTGTCCTCTCTGGTTATTGAAAGACTTCCTTATCTGTTGCTCAAAAAGGGATGTTCTGGGGTCTGCGAAGGGAAGATTGGTTCCTGGAAGGAAGATGCCCATTGTGGCCTCTTTTTCTGAGCAATGAGCTCTAGGACTGCAGCTCCCATACCTGGTGTCTGTACGAAGTGCATGGCTGCTCATCTGGCAGCTATAAAAAGATGCTGAAATACATTCATATAAATATTTCATCCTATCCCTCCCAAGCACAAGAAGAACAAAATGCTGTTGAACTCCAAGAATCACCAGAAATCAGTGTTTCAGGGTTGCTTGTGAGAGGCAGAGAAGATACAGGAAAGCTGCCCTTATTTCCCAAGCAAGCAAGGCAGGACCCCAGTGCCAATGAGTGTGAGCCAGTTGCTACTCAACTATAATTGAGATTTAAGAGCTGTCATTTCCTATTGGTAAACCAAGGAAATATTTATGGCCAAAGCCTGGTGCCAAGCACAATATTTATGACCAAGTTTTTAGCGTTTTTTAGTGCTGATTTTTGCACGGAGAACACAGATTACATCCACACTGATGTGGGCATGAAACTGATCTGTATCTAGCAACGATTATGGGGAGAAAAGGGAAATAATTTGCCGATCAGTCAACTCTAGATTTCTTTAGTGAATAAGTTGGGCAGCTTTTGCCCTTTGGTGAGGAAGGACAAGAGCTTAATTTAGATCTACAAAGCTGAGCAGTGAAACCAAAGCTACCCTTGGATAACAAACTTGTCTGGAGAAACATGTTTCTGTTCTCTAATTTAAAAATCCATCTTCTTAGATCTCAAGAGAAGCTAAAGAGCCTTCTTGCTCTTTATAGGCTCTTTACATTGAAATGTCGCATTTACAAATAAGATGTTGAGGTTCATCTGGTTTGTAACAGGAGTTCTGTAATAGCTGTTGCACTGCAAACTATAATGAGGCCATGATCTGCTGCCTTTTCATTATCAGTGGTTGCTCACTTTACTTGCTGATTTGTTTTAGCAGAGACAGAATCACAAATCCCTTTATTGCTTTAGTAACAGTGAGCTTTGCTCAGAAATTCCCAAGGTATATCTGGATGGCTGGGGGAGAAAAATAGAGGCAAAAAAGGTTTCTATGTCTAGATTAGCACATTTTGTCATCAGTGTTACTCACTGATCAAAGATATCAGCATGGTATGCAACTGTGGAGGAAAGAGAAGTAGGAAGCAGCCAGGAGATTAAAGGTGGTGGCAGAATCCCCCCTGCTCTGCATGGCACTGCCTGCCTAAGGGTAAATCCAACTGCATGCTTCCTGAGGTCTAGAGGTAAATCCAACTGGAGGCTGCCCAGGGCCTCCTTATGGAGCTAATCATACAAAGCACTGAGCTGCTGTAACTCCCACCTCAGGAATGCATCAAGATTTCAAGGCAACAGCTTGCATTAAAACCATGCCCTACTATGAGGTTTGTGTATTATCTTCTCCATGTCCAAGTATCTTGCACATCTGGCAGCCTGGGTGCTGCCCTAGGTCAGGACCTCGGTGCCAAAGTGGGAGGACCAGAGCCTGCTGTGGTCCCCAGGGCTGGGCTCTGAGGCAAGGAGCAACCAGTTTGGTTTGCTGACTGCATGCACTTTGTGATGGAAATGAGGCTGGAAAGGAATCACAGCAGCTTTGGAGCATCTCATGTGGGATGCATTGCTTATCAGGAGTGAAAGGTGCTTTCTTGCTGAGAGTGCTGTCATACAGCACTGATGCTGCCTTTGTCCCTCGAGTCTGAGCACTGCCATAAGGATGCTGCTGAAAATGGGAGGCTGTGGTAGTATCACATGGGTGGAAACCAATCCACTCCACAACCAGGTTCCAAGAAAGGAAGAAACCTGGGGGAAGACTGAGTTTCATAACCATATTTACTTCTTTGGAAGTGATCATTACTACGCTTGCTTTTCCTCTGTTGTTGTTACTCCTGTGCAGGTGCCTCAGCTTCCCCCATGGCCAAAAGTCTCCTACGCAGTAAACATGTTTGATTTAGTCCAAAATGTCTTTCAAAGTCTTCTGGCACTTCATAGGGAATCTGAAATAAATCTGAATAAATCAGAGTCACTCTTGTGAGACCAGCAGTACCTGGCAGATTTCCCCAGAGGCAGACTGAGCCTGTTCTTCTGAGAAGCAGCCTTGCACGTCTCTCTGCTCTGCTCATTTCAGTGTGCATTTTGCTGTAAAAAAGATCTCTCACCCTTTTAGTGTTGGTTTTCTTTCGCTCCTTTTGCTCCACCTGAAGTCTCTGTTTGATGACAAACCAGTTAGGGAAGGGAGAGAGAAATCTTTATTGCAGGGATGGAGATGAGAAAAAAAAATGTGTAACAGCTTTGAATGCTAAGGTGTTGTTTCTCGAGCATGCAATTAACTAGCTGTGCCCCCGTGAAGCCCAAAGAGGGAAGGAGTAAGGAGGCACAATAATATATCTCACTTCTTAACATTCAAACATGCAGATGACATTTTCCAAAATAGACAGAGACCAAGGTTTTGCCCTGGGGACAGACAGTGACATCTCAGGCAAAATCATGGAGAGGGCAAATTCAAAGCAAGCATCTGGCCCTAGGATTCCTTGTTCATGCCTCTGTTCTTTGGCCAGTTGCATTTTTTCCATATTAAAGCAGTGATGGGAGAGGGATCTTGGGCGCAGTTTATCATCAGGTACCCAACTCATAGGGAATCTCAGCCCCCATTTAACGGGATAAAAATAGACTTCAGAAAGGGCTGACAGGAGGGAGATATTTGCAGGAGTGTAGATTGCAAGACATTGGATTCAGGAGTTAGCAACTCTTTGCAAATTCGTGGAATTCTACTGAATGACCCCAAACACTTGAGCTGGAGTGTGCATTACTGCCTTGTCCTTATTCCAAGGGCAAGTCTGAGATTACATTGGGAACCTTTGGGGAAGCAGTGCCTTAATTACGTTTAGTGAAATCTGCAATCTTCAGTGGCTGGGATGTTTGCATGCAGTTTTTATGAACATCTGGACTGCCCAAATTACCCATCTCTTTTTCAAACAAAGGAAGATGATAATAATGAGGAGGCTCAGAGACTGAGAATCAGACTGGAGTTGCAGCTTTCTCCCACAATAAAAAAAAAATCATTAAAACCCTTAAATGGTATCTTTTGTCCCAGTCAGCCTGAGTCCCTTGCACATGTACCAGTGGAAAACATCGTCCTCCAACTACATACAGAGCTGATGGAAATTTTGTCATGGCCCAATGATGCAGAAAGAAACCGGCAGTGAGATTTAACAAGGTCACTTCAAGGCACAGAAACCCCTGTAAAATATGCTCACTGCCCACAGCATATAAAGGAAGAGCCGGAGAGGTGAGGGATAAACCTTTCATTAATCAGAAATGATGATTTATTATTAATTTCCAAATGAAGGAAATCGTTTTTTAATCAAAATTATTTATAGAGTTAATCCAAAGGCAGTATTTGCTGGCCAGTTCCCTTGTTCACTAGCACAGAAAATAAGGCAAGGAGAAGATGGATGGGGTATGTCCATGGGATTTGAATCAGCTCTGTGCAGGAGGGTCTGTAGTCAAGGATACCTGTGTTATTTATGGCCAAGATTTTCAGAAGGGAATAACTGATCTTGGATCCCTTGGGCTTGGTTGTCCAGTGCGTGACCTTAGCAGCAGCTTGAAAAATGGCCTTTGTGAGTCTTACTTCTCACCATACCTCTTCGGGTATTGTTAAGATTTGTCATTTCTGGTGCTTCGTTTGGGGCTGAAGATGAGGATATGGGATATTGTTTAGTGACGGGGCCAGGTAGGTGCTATTGCTGGTTGAGTTTGATGATCTTGGATGTCTCTTCCACTTGGATGGTTCTACTATTCTGTGACTGATGGCACCATTTAATACTGTTGGGTACAATCTGCATGGTGCTTGACCCAGCGAGGAGCAGAGTGTGGAAGCTCAGGTGACATCCCTTTCCCTCCAGACCATTTCTTTCCCTTCACAGACCATTTAAGAGATTTCATAGAGGATTTAAGGGAATGGGTTTTCCTTCTCTCTGTGTAGGCATTTGGGAATCTGCGCGCTGACCCCTCAGGTTCATTCCATCTGTAGCCCTGGGGAGCTCCTGCAGCCACCTGGCAATCCCACTGTGCTGACACGCCATGCTGCAGGCAGCGTGCAGCATATGGCAATGCTGTCCTCAGCTCAGTGAGGAGTGGGTGCCCATCTGCTGCCCCTCTCCTGGATGTGGCAAAGAGGTGCTCAGGTCACCAAAAGGAAAGAAAGCAAACTGTACAGGAGTCCACGCATCCAGCAGGAAAAAAAAATCGTGGGGTTTTGTCGTCCTGAAAGGCTCTCGTTGCTTTAATCCTTCCCACTTTCTGCTGGCAATCTATTATATTGGAATATAGTTGAGATGCACGAGGAGTAGGGAAATTATTATACATTAAATATGTAGCTAGTATTATTAGAACAGACTTTGATTAATTTTGCAGCTGACAAAATTACCCCTGCCTGAAAACGGAATCCATTTACTACCCATATGGAAGTAATTGTGTTAATATCAAAGCTGGTTTTAGAATGAAATGGAGAGGGCTCTGCTCCGTGCCTCAGGTGCAAGGAATCAGGGCTGCACAATGAAGGGCTGAGCACTAATTTGTTGCTGACAGTTTTCCTTCACAGACAGTTGTCAAGACTTCAGCAGGGCTATTTGTGGTGTATTTAAGGTGCATTCACAGATACGGATAAGTTCAGGTAAGCTCCTGCCTCTGCCTCATCTTTGATTTGCATGTTGCCTCTGAGCAGCCTAACATCTGTGTTTTTGCCATGCATTTGCACAGCTGAGCCCTGTTCTCATGGGCAGGCTCACTGACCTCGATAACCTTTGACAGCAGAGTTACATGCCTGGACCAGAAATACCTATCAGGCTAATTACCTCATTAGTCTACAGGAGCAATTTTGAGAAGCACTCGGGCAAGATTAAACGAACAGCTACTGTTAATTAAAAACTATTTGGGGTTACAGGTGCTATAGAAAGATCCCAGACGGCCCCAGCCTCACCACTTATGGGTGAATGCAGCCAGATTCTGGACCTCCCCTTTTATCTCTCACGCTCAAAGTTTTCCTCGCCTGCAGCCTGTTTGCTGGAGAGCACTGATTCCCTCCTCCTCCTCTTCCTCAGCTGGAGGTGGGCAGGTCTGACTACAGCAAATACCCAAACACGTTGTGCTCCCCCTTCTGCTTCACCAAGCGTTGCTCCTCGGCGTCGGTGGTCACCAGCAGCAAAAAGCTCAGCGAAGGCTGCCCAAAGGGCTGGGGGAAGGGCGGCAGCAACAGCAGCGAGCAAACCGAGCAGCCAAAGCGCCCCGGAGCAGAGAGAGGAGCGAGCAGGGCAGGCAGGAAGGCTGGGTGTTCTGTGCATCCTTACCGGAGCTCTCTGCAGCTCTCCTGTATCTCTCGTGAGTGAGCACAAGTGTCCGTCCGTACCCCGGGGAAGAGCATCTTCCTAACGGGGAGAGCTGAGAAGCAGGCAAAGGATGCGAAGAATATAAATCATCAAATACCCTCCTGAAAAGAGGGAGAGGAAGGAGCTGAGGGGAGTAAAGCCGGAGGATCCGGAGACTCGGAGAGGAAAAGTTGCCCCGACGGGAGACGCTGCGTACTGAAGCCCGAGCTCTGCTCCACGATGGGATTTCTCGTGTCCAAGGGAAACCTCCTCCTCCTGCTGTGTGCCAGCATCTTCCCCGGTAAGTTTGAGAAGGCTCTTCGCCCTCTGCTCGGCTCTTTCTCTTTTCTCCCTTAGTCTTGCTGCGAACACCAATTCCTTTCTGCAAGGAATTTCCCCCACACCCCCCCGTCCCGCTGTTACAGGTCCCCTAAATAAATCGCTCAGTGCTTTGCTTCTATTTTCTTCTCCTTGCCCGAACAGCTGGGGAAAGGGTTAAAGCACAGCAGGGAAGGGGACACGGGGAGTGAACACACACAGAGCTCAGCCTCTTGCTGGGTTTTTCTCCCTGGGTGAAGTGTGTTAATGTGTCTCTGGGCGATGGATGTGGTTGGGGAGAGCGCAGGCAGCGCTCTGCTAATGCTTCCCTTTGTATAATCCAGGGCAGGCTGCGGCTAAGTAGGAGCCATATTCCACGGGGGACGCGGGGAGAGCCCCCCGCTGCCTCTTCCCACTGCCCTTACTGGGAGATGGGATGCAGCCCCAAGGCAATCTCCAGAGAACTGAGGGTTTAGTTCTTAATTAAACCAACGCTGACAGCTCCGTCAGGGTCGGGGCTGCTCTTTGCGGCATCCAACTTCTGAAGTCGTTGTTGAGACAAACCTCGCTCGTGTTATCCAGTCTGAGCTCTCCCCCTTTCTCTTCCTTCTGCCGTCGTTTTTGAGGAGGGGCTGCTATGAAGCTTAGTTTGAAGAGCTGAATTTGTCTGTTTTTATTATTTAGCTGATGCATTTGATGCTGGTTTTCCTGTGCGAATCCAACCCACGACCCCTATCCCCCTGCAGTTTTTTTAATTAAAAATGCTGCTTTTCTTTTTTGCCTAGCATCCCCTTTCCTGCCCGCAGACTTTTATGCTAGAAGCTCGCAACAAAGTGGCCACGAAACTAAAGATTCGGGTGAAAATGGCCTGCACAGTGGCTTTAAAATGGTTTTGGTGATGCCCCCAATTTCTGCAGACCGCTCCTGTTCTGCAGTAGAAACCCTACGGTTTCTATACAGGTGAATTGAGCAAGAAATGAACAGCAATCAATGCCTGGGGTAGTAGGGAGGAACGTCACAACGGTGGCATTGCCCCGCTGTGTCTATGCTTGGGATCATCCCAGGGGTCCCCCAGGAAGGCTTCTGCTCCCCCCTATGGCTCAGGGCTGCAGCGCACAGCAAAGCGAATTCACCCTGCCCTGCCCGCAGCTTTCGGCCACATGGAAACGCGAGCCCATGCAGAGGAACGTCTCCTGAAGAAACTCTTCTCCGGTTATAACAAGTGGTCCCGTCCAGTCGCCAACATTTCAGATGTGGTCCTGGTCCGCTTCGGTTTGTCCATAGCCCAGCTCATCGATGTTGTAAGTGCACCTGGATTAACCAGGTTGGGGGGATGCTCCTGGTTGATGGGGAGGGGGGATAGCAGGTTGATTCAGGGTCTGGGTGGGAAGCCTTTGCTCTCATCAGGAAAGAGTCACCACACAGCTCTGCTGTGACTCGTATGATAGCCAATCCCCAAACCATATCCTTTATTCTTCACTGACTATAGCCAAAATCCCAAATTCCTTACCAAAAAGCAGTGGGACTGATTACAGCAGAGCAGTGGAGCAACTGAGTGCTAAAGGGTCCTGGCTAAGGGAAAAACAAGCAGCTGAGCTGATTTATAATTTAAACCATAATTGTTAGCACTAATCTGCGTGAGCTGATCGGACCTGTGGTTTGTACATCTCTGGGAGATGGCTGGCCTAAGGAGCTCCCTGCAAATGAAAGTTTTGAGGGATGTTAGCTGTGCAGACAGATACTGAGGAGAAAACTATTCCTGCGTGTTTGCTCAGATAGAACTTACATGTTCAAACTGCCTGTAGGGAACAGAGTGATTTGCACTCTGGACTGATGCACACTGAATTGGTATTTAATGCTTATCCTCTTGCAGTGTGTTTCCTACAGTCACAAACACGGGTGATCCCCATAGGGTGATGGAAAGCATATACACACACATTCTAGCTTGTGCACACCTTGCTCCTGTGGGCTTCTTTCAGTCCATTTGCACACGGTGCTTCCCAGGACACTGTGTTGATGTCAAGGCACATCTCTTGAACAAGCTCTGGCCGTGCTTTCGTTCCATCAATTTTTGCTGTTTTCTGTGGCAAAGAAAAAGGGGGTGATAATTCAGAGCACGATGCACATTGGAGACGTTGCTAGTGTAGGGCGATCATAGCAAATGACTCTCTACATCTTATATTTTGAGATAAGGGTTATAAAATTGGAGGGAAAAAGCCTTTTAGAACTTCTCTTAAAGAAGCTTTCTTATTATCAAGATCTCATCCATGTATAACTGAAATAGCAGAGGCTATAAGCAGAAATCTGGAATCATCCTCCATGCCTTTGTGATGCTGCTGGAGCCTGCCCATCTCCTCCACTTGGACCCCTGTTGAGGTGATCGAAGTCTCTTTCCAAATGATTGTAGAGTCATCAAGGTTCAAAAAATCTTCTAAGATCTTCAGGTCCAACTTCAACCCACAGCACCATGCCCACTGACCACATCAGTGGCCACAGCTCTGGAACACCTCCAGTGATTATGATCCTGACACCCCGTGGGCAGCTGTGCCACTGCGTCACCGTACATTCTAAGAAATATTTCCTAATAACCAACCTGGTCTCCCAAGGCCTCTTGAACTCCACTTGGGCTCCTACTGATGTGGTCAAAGCATCTTTCACAGTGGTGTGCCATTATGACCTTCATCCTCACTGAATCCCTGAGTATTCAGGTTGAATGTTTCCATTGGTCCATAGAGCCTCACAGCATTGTGGCTTCATGAGGAAAAATAGGTTTTTTACAGGGGAAAGAAGAACACTGGAAGCTGTTACACCGCTGTGAGAACCAGCCTGAACACAACAGGCAGCCAAGTGCAAGGGAAAATACAACAAGCCCTGATTGCAGAGCTTCAGACCTCAGATGCAAGGGAAATGAAGCCAAGGTGGGGTGGGAGGAGAAAGT
>JAOWBP010004554.1:4702232-4771239 GCA_028571105.1 Tragopan temminckii | reverse complement strand
AGAGAGCTGGGTGTCCCTGGGAGCATCCTTGAAGCTCAGTGGCGGCTGTGATGGGAATGAGGTCCTGAGCATTCTCCATGCCCAGGAATTCTATGTGCTTGGTGCTGCAAAGCCTCATGGAGGGGCTCGTCTGGCTTTACAGTGAGGATGAGGTTGTATTTAAGAGCACACGGTGCATGCTGTACACAGGTGAAAACCCAGCTTGGGCTGGCAATGGCAGCAGTGAAAGGGGCTGAAAGCCAACAAGGGGTATCCCTGCCTGGGAGGGCTTTATAAGCTTCTTTTGCTTCTTCAGCTACTGTCTTAACTTCTGATCCATGTCGCTCTCTGCAGTGGCATTGGCTTGGGCAGGCAGTAATCATCACAGGGCACGAGCAGGGCATCCCAAGCTACCTCCTCCTGGGGCTTACCTTCTCCTGAAGCCTCCATTTCCAGTGCATCCCTCTAAAGTCCCACAGCTGCATCATGCTTTGGGCCCATGGCTGTGCTTGCTGTGTGTCACCTGGTTGTGCCTGAGTAGGAAACACTGCAAAACCACCCCTGACCCACACTGCTGGGAAATGGAGGCAGTGCTCAGGGCTGCGGTGGGAGCTGCACTGAGGTCTGTGAAGCATTAGTAATGCGATTAATTTTTTACAGTGCGTTGGGATGTTTTGTGAATGCCAGTCTTCTGAACCATGCATACAATAAGGTTGGCTTTGGCAGGTCAGTAATATGTTATTTAGAAAGCAGGAGGGTATGATGAACATCTCACAAAGTCACTGGGGAAAAGCCCAGCACTGGCGACTCCCTTTGCTGCCCATCAGCCTGGCCCCATCAGTGTCAGCTTTGTATATCAGAATGGGGCAGGTGGGGGCTTTGCTGGGTTTTTGTAGCTACAAGTCTATAATCCAGCAAGGACAGCACAAAGCCTGCTGGCTGCTGCTGCACAGACGTGAGGGCGAAGGGACTGCCTCAAGGTCACAAAGTTTGTGTGGAAGAGCTGCCTGGAGATCCCCATGCAAGTCGCAGTATTTCCCATGCTGCATTCTAGCTCCAGTCCACTGATCTATTTTCCTTCTCTTTCTGTCGTTGTTCTTTCCCTTTTGCACCATTTCACGCAGTACAAATCAGAGAAATTCAGTGCAGCTTCCATCCCTCCAGCCTCACCCCAGCTATTGCCTCTGTGACAGCACTGTGCCCTCCGTGAAAACGGTGCTCCCTATTTCATATTGCTGTGCTGTGATTCATTTCTATGCATAACAGCTCTTCCCACACTGACACAAGCGGGTGACCCGCTCATGGTGTGCATGTGTACATTATGTAGGTATGTATGCTCTGCACAGTTCTATGGGCAGCTGAGTCTCATGGATCCCATCTTGGAGTGTGGCTGGAGATGAACTCTGGGCTTCCTGTATCTCATCTCCCATATTTTCCTGGTATTCCTCTTCTTCCTCTCAGCTCTATCTGTTTTCTTTCTTTTTTTTTTTTTGTCTTTTTTGGCAGAGCCATAGCACTGCAGCACATGGCCTCGTTCTGTTCAAGGTTGAGCTAAAACTTGAAAAGTTGAGCCCTGTCTAAGCAGCAAGCCGTGCCATTTGAGGGACGTGGCAGTTCTCTGCACAGAGAGGCATTTTGCTTGCAAAATTGTGCAGTTTTCCTTTTTTTTTTTTTTTTTTTCCTAAATGGTTTAGATTCTTTTCCCTCCTAATCCTCTTACCTTGCTTATTATCGCTTGTCCCATGCTTGGTGGTGCCGAGCCTGAAGTGCTGTGATGCATCTTATTCCAGAAGGGATGCTGTGCTCTGTGATAACTGCACGGACTGGGCACCCCACAGCCCTCTGTGTCTGCAGGTTCATTTCCTGACCTCTGGGTGAGCTGCTCTTGTTTGGGACCTATATTCAGCCACTTTTAAAGCTGTGTGTCTACAGCAAATGTAATTTTCACATTCTGTTTATTGTTCTCTGTGGCAGCAGCTGTGGAGCACTGGGAAGATGAAGAGTTGATGCAATTTCTTCCCTAGAGATGTGGGGTTTCTTGGTGCAGAAGTGGCCTCTTTTGTGACCCCTCCCACAAAACGTGGTTATTGCATGCAGACTCTTTCTCTGATCCTCTTTTACTTTTGATATAATGCCTTCAGGAACCCCTAGGTATTTTTCTGCTGTCAGAAAGCTCATGTGTTTTGTTTTGGTTTTCTCCCCAGTTAATTTTGTATACCTATTTCATGGCATTGATTAATTAGGAGAAAATTTAAATTGACCCTCGCGTGTGTTCCTCCCCTTGCTCAGGTGAGCCTTTAACAACCCCAGACCCATCCAACCCACCAGTGATGGGCAGGGACCTCCCCACATCCTATTGGGAGCATAGGATGAAGGTCCAACACAGATCCCATGTGCTGAGCATGATGGAGCTGTTGGGCTCTGGAGACCAATGCCCTCACCGTGCAGTTTGTCCTCACTGGGGATTTCCATGCAGCGATGCCTCACCAGCTCCTGCTTAGTCAGAGCTGGGTGGGAGCAACCTGATTTAATGTGTCACGTTCCAGTTGTATTCACCTCACACTGACATTCAGGAAAGGAAAAACAAGCTGGTCCCCTGGGTGACTTCCTTTCTGCAATGCAACGCGCCTCAACCAGCTGAGCCTCCATCTTTCTTAAGAAGGAATGACCCCAAAGCAAATCCCAGATCCTCTGCTAAAGGGAAGACGGGCGTCGCTTCAATGAAGAAATGCAATTTGTGAAAACCACATATTTTTTTTAATACATATTTTTTTGCTTGGTGGCAGATCTGGCGGACGTGGTGGGATGAGACTCTGCGGTCTGTTGGTAGAGCAGGATGGCGGGCTGTTGTCAGGCTTTTGCAGGGCTTACTGGGATAAAAAAGCACTGAAGTTTTGTATGTGGCATTTGGGATTTAAGCAGCAAACGCTCAACCCTGCATAATCCTGTTTAAGGTAGCCCAAACGTACAGCTGGTTTCTCTCTGGGCTCTTGAGGGACTGATTCCTCTTTAAAATTGCAGTGGCAGTTCCTGCCATGTAATCTCCTGTGGAGAAGAAGCAGGGGAGCAGGATAGGATGGAGGGTGATTCCTACAGAGGATTAAACTACAGCACGCTTTAGTGGAAATGTGAGCTTGTTCGTGTGAGACATCCCCCTACAGAGACAGGATCTTCAGCACTGAGCTGGATAAACCCCTTCTTCCCATGGTGGTTTGCCTTGCTATGGGATAATGCAATGGCTTTTAGCCACCAGGTGATCAGAAAGGAATTAATTACATTTAAAAACTGGCTGATCCGGGTGGTCTGGGCTGAGTTTGATGAATGCATGTATTGTGAGGTGGTTTGAGCAGCGAGTGTGTGCCAGCAGGACCAGGTAGTGCAGGAGGACACCTGGTCCATCACTGCCATGTGTTCAAACTGTTCCTAGCTGGGCTGCAAGCCAAGAGCACTTGGGCTCCTCTGACATCATCTAGAGCAAAGGATGGCCCTGCTGATGCTGCAGGTATTTAAATTGGCCTTTTGGTGGATGTGCCCGTCCACACAGGCAGAAGGAACAAGCTGGAGCTCCTGGTGACCTCGGCTTCCCATGCGCTTCTCCCAGCCCTGTTCTGGGCAAGCTGTGAATGCAGCAGCCTGTGACACACAGACTGAAGGTGTTTGGGGAGGTCATGTGCATCTGTTCTAAAGCACTGAATTAATTATGTGCAGAGCTGTCTGCTGGGGAGTATCTTGAGCAGAAGTCACTGGCTGGGATGATGAGAGCTGCTTTATTGCAGCCTCTGGGCTTCCTGACTGCCAATAAATGAGGGAAACCGGAGCATTCCTCTGCCTATCTCTCATCTGTCTGCAGTATCACTCCAACCTCTAATGTGCTTTTTAAATATGTGAAAAGTTTTGGTGTTGGTTAACATCCATCTGGTGACTTCTTTTGGGTGGATTGAGCCTTAAGCTGCACCGGGAAGGTTCAGGTTGGATGTTAAGAACTTTTTTTTTTTTCTCTGAAAGAGCGGTGATGCAGTGGCACAGCTGCCCAGGGGGTGGTGGGGTCACCATCCCTGGAGGTGTTCCAGAGCTGTGGAGATGTGGCACAGAGGCATGTGGGCATGGTGGGATGGGATGGAGTTGGACTTGAGGATCTTGGAGCTCTTTTTCAACCTAAATGATTCTATGATTGGGTGTTAGGCAAAGACCAGCTTTTTCCAGTGCACAGGGAATGGGAGATCTGTGATATCTTCTCACCCCTCTTGCTGCTGTAGTGGCGTGCTTTAAACTACTATGGGGGCACCAGGAGTGCTGGGTGCAGCAGGAGCTTCCTGGTTTGTGTTAGTGTGGACCATGCTCAGACATTGAGCTTGGTGATGCTGAGATGCCTGCTGGATGGAGCACTGTGTCCTGTGCTCCTCTCAGAAAGCCCATAGGATCCTCAGAGCACATCTGCCTTCTGGAGATGCCCTTTTCTCTTTTCTCTTTTTATGACAAAGGGAACCTGAGTTCCCTTGTGTACCTTGGGTGGAAGCTGGATGAGATGAGTCCCAACAACGAGGTGAGAAGACAGAGCTTGGCATCTGTTTGCAAACTGAAAACTGGAGTGAGCCAAGGCAATGCTAAGCATCTCCCACCCCAGACATTAGGAACTGTGCTGTTCAGAGCCAGAACTGCCCTGTGGATGTCCCAGCAGGTGAAGGTGGGAGATGGGTCTGATCCACACCAAGGCACAATGACCACAATCTGAGCTCCACACTTAGCCAGCAACTGTTAAGAAGCAGTTTTGAGAAAGGAGCCTTTACAGCAAACCCCAATCATCTCGTGGACCTGCAACCCAAGTCCCAGAGGGAATTAGAGTGTAATCAAGTCTTATTAACACTGATTATTGTTCAGGGCAGCTCTGGTTGTGTCTGGGCTCCGGGAGCAGAGTGCCTGGCAGGATGGCCAACCTTCCTTCTGACACTGAATGCAT
The DNA here is from genome assembly GCA_028571105.1 of Tragopan temminckii. Classification (NCBI taxonomy): domain Eukaryota; kingdom Metazoa; phylum Chordata; class Aves; order Galliformes; family Phasianidae; genus Tragopan; species Tragopan temminckii. The sequence goes on along the minus strand of JAOWBP010004554.1, from coordinate 4,766,303 downwards.
ACCAGGCAGGGGGCACAGGGCAAGGGAACGGGAGGATGAGGAGTGTTGGGGAGCAGCTGCCCTCACTGGGTGGGGGCTGAGGTTGGTGTCTGTGTGTGCGCGCGTCTATCCACTGCAGCAGGTGCTCAGCTTCCCTAGGATGAGATTGCACAAGGCAAAGGTTATGCCTTCAGGATGGACTTTCACAGAGATTCCCTGCATTTACAGACAGGCCCTAATCTGCCTCAAGTCCTGCCTTCTTATTTACAGCTCCATCAACCCAGGGAGCAAAATCTATCCGAGGCAATTGCAGAGCTGCTGTCATACGTTGCAATGGATGAGTACAGCAGGATGGGTTTTCCTCACACAGCTCCTGCAGACGTGCTGTCACTCCCTGTAAAGCTCTTGTGGTGCCCAGGAATTAAACCTAGCAGAGATCCTGGCTCAAAGGTGACTCACACACACCTCTTCTCCATCGGCTGTGTGAGTGTGGGAGCTCATGTCTGGGCACCTGCTGCGTGCATTTGTTGTAACTTGTGTTCGGTGTGGTTGGAAATTAATGAGCTGTGCAAAAGAGAAAAGAGAAACTTCAGTCAAATAGTAGTTATAGTGAACACTGAGGGGAAAACACTATTAATATTGTGTGTAAGCAACCCTAATGAAAATCAAGTGTGTGAGCTTCTGTTCTGTATGTGAAGCCCAAAAGATCCAATCCCTGCTGTAAAGACTTCAGGTTGGATAGTAGGAAAAGTTTTTTTCCAAAAGAGCAGCGATGCAGTGGCACAGCTGCCCAGGGGGTGGTGGGGTCACCGTCCCTGGAGGTGTTCCAGAGCTGTGGAGATGTGGCACTGAGGGGTCTGGGCCGTGGGCACAGTGGGGCGGGCTGGGATTGGATTTGGGGATCTCAAAGCCTCAGTGATGCTGTGATTCTCTGACTTTCTGTGTTGAACAGAAGGCAGGTGTTAGTCCTAAAGCAGGTGCTGGGGAACTGCAGGTAACTGCTTTGTTCCAGTCTTCTTTTTAAGAGTGCTTGCCTGGCTGCTGCTTTGTTTTTGAGTTGATGGGTTGGTTGCTATTCTTGCTCCTTGGGCTTTGAAAGGGAAACAGGTTGGCTTTGGTGAGGACAGGCTGTCCAGGGCAATCCACCAGATTCAGGAGCTCAGCAGAGTTCATCTGTGCTGGGAGGAGGAAAGCATCTTCCCAGGAAACGTTCCCTATGCTGGTATGGCTTCTGTGTGCTTGCAGCAGCTTTGCTGTTGGAGTGCAGTGCGTGGCAGTGAAATGGCAGCGCTGGGAGGGTTTTTCTCCTGCGTGTTTATGGGATTTTGTGCGACGTGGAGTCTCAGAGTGGCCATTAATTGAGTTTATGTTTGCTTGAAGCTTCGTTACTAGGTCTGAGGAATGTAGAAGGGGATGTAAGAGCACTCCATCTTTCACTTTAGAGGAGAGCAAAGCAGTTGAATATAAATCTCTCTATATTACAGCTGGGCAAATAGAGAGTGAGGCCACGCTGCCTTCTGCCATGCTAATCCGTAAGGGAATGAAACCAAAACACATCCATCCAGAAGGGACAGTGAAGAACAAAGCCTCTCCCAGTGCTGAGGGCCACGCGTGGCTCCTTGTGCTGCGATTGCTGGTTCCATCCTGTGTTTGCTCATCCTTCTCCTTGTCCTGTGCATGGCAGGTATGAAGATGTTGTCCAGGCAAACCCCTCACTGGGCCTTCCTCCAAGTTTCCTGGGTTTATTAGCACTGATTTGTGCTTGGGGGACTAGTGAGACTCCTGAGTCATCTCCTTAGGCAGGGAGCTATTTATTGCAGCGTGTGTGTTACACTCCATGGGAGTAGGTGTCTCTCTTCCGCTTTTGGATCCTGCCCTGACTCTATATAAAGACTCCAGGCTTGAATGAGCAGCAAAACTCTGGCTCTGCCGTTTGGAAGACGGGTGCTGCTGACCTGTGTCCCTGGCTGGAGGAGCGTGGTGGTCCTGAACACCGGTAGGGGTTTGCATGGGATATTTGTCCTCCTTGGCATCTCCCAGCTGCTGGAATGGCTTGTAGGGACACGGGGCACTGTGTGATGATGTCCAGGAGTGCTTCTTGCTCTGCAGCGGCTCACAACCAAGCGGGAAGCGTGATTTGTAACTCCTTTTTACCCCTCAGGTTGATTTGTTGATGCTTTTGGCTTTTTAACGGGTGGTTTATTTTCCCAGTTTAGGAGAGGTGAGGTATTTCCTAGCAGCTGTAATTCTCTGTTGGTATCAGAGCGAAGATTTGGAAGTGCCACGGGCAAATGTGGGTGGGTTCCTCTGAGACACCGACAGCACAGGAGCTGCCAGATCGAGAAGGATTTCGCTGTGTTGTTTCTCTTGGGGTGGAGAAAGGGCTCCCCTGTGTCCTGGAGGCATCACAGGGATCTGTCTGGGTGCCAGACCAGCCCCTCCCCAGCAGCTCTGCAGGGAGCAGCATCCATCTGAGTGAGAGCTGATGGCAGCATTGGACCAGGGCTGGCTTCACACCCCATTAAGCATCACGCTGAGCCACAGGGACCAGTCCTTGTGCTGTCTAACTGAATAGCTGGCACTTCAGGAGGGCTCTGTCTCTGTAGCCAGAGGGACCGATGCATTTAATCTGTATTATTGCTAAAGAAACTTTGTTAATTGTGACATCGTGGTTTGGTCCTGGGGGCTCCTGGTCTGTTTTTGTTTGGTTGGTGGTTGCTTTTCAGTTGTGGCATTTTCTATTAAAAAGGAAAAAGTCTTAGAGAGAAAGAGGTTGGGAAATTTTCTCTGTCATGTCTCAGATGTGATATGCAGCCATTTAGAATTTGACACTGATTTTTTTTTTTTCCTTGCTTTTCACATTTTCCGTTTTAGAATCTAGATGTTTTTAATGTCATTCTTATTTGGCTGCTCCTTTCTTAACATGCCAGCTAATAAGGGGAAAGAAGGATTCCTGCACTGAGCTTTTGTTGCTGCTGTTTTTCCCTTCTGCAACAGAAATCAGATCTAATGTGAAGCCTCCGTGAGCTGAGCTCTGACTACTGGTGGGTGCTGGGAGCATCAGGAGTGGTGCTGGGTGGCCCTGGGCTCACTGCAGATCAGTAGCTGCAGCATCTGAGCCAGGAAAGATAACAGCATGCAGGGCTGGGATGTGGTTGTAGGCTAGCAGCGGCTTCATAGGATCATTAAGGCTGGAAATGACCTTTAAGATCATTGAGTCCATGGGGACGTAGGCATGTACAAGTGGGTGGAACGTGTCCCAGGCTCAGGTTTTTGCTCTGTGCTTTGGAATGGCCAAACCTGGGAGACTGACGCTACCTTGGCTCCATCCGTCCTCACGCAGGACCTTGGGTACCTGGGGAGCGTTTCATCCAGTTGGCCATTTTTGCCATCTTTCTTTGTGAACCCTCTGCAGAGTGAATAAGCCTGAGCCCCAGCTCTCTGCAGAGAAGCTGAAACATGCTGAACCCCCCCAAACAAGCTGCATTCCTACCCAACCTTGCTTTTTTGGCACTTGCTGCGGGAATGGATATTATTAAAAGCACCCAAGGCAAACTCATTGAGCCAATGGGTTGGCAGTCCCACCCATGGCCAGGAGTGCCCATCTTTCCCACAGCCGTATCTTGGCATGATGTGGGTCAGAAAGAGCTGGAGTTGAGCCTGAGCCCACACCGTGCTCCCAGTCCTTCTGGGTGGGGACAAAACCAGGGGGTTGCTGCAGCCATCATGGTGCTGGCTCAGCTCGGACCTGCTGGGGCAGCTCTGTTATTTTTCATTTGCTGAAAGCGCAGCAGAAATTAAATAAAAGTTAATTAAATCTTTTTCTTTTTTTTTTTTCTGCCTGCTTCCTCTCCCTGTTTCTAGGGAAGACTGAAAAAATGTGCTAGAGAGGAAGCGAAACTCTGAGCATCCTCTGATGAATGCTGAATATGGCCCCTGTGGGACTGCAGGGAAAGGCCCTGTAATTATGGGGAGCGTCCTGCGAGGCTGGGTTACACAACCAGGACGGAGAGCTGCTCCTGCTCTGTGTTAGCAGCAGGCTGATGAGGCTGTGACTCAAAATACTACCTGGCTGTTATCCATTCATTGCTTTTCATCGTTGCTGGTGTCCTCTACGCACAGCACAGACCGCTCGTGAGGCTCCGAGCCAAGGCAGCAGGGGAGGAGCATGCAGGACCGCAAAAGGGCCGTTTGATATTGATGGTGACACAGTTCCCAGATGGCCCCAGCGTGTTTTGGGACTGGCTGATGGTCACGCAGCAATGCCACCAAGTGAAGGTGAATCATCTCCAGGTCGGGCAGGAGCTGCGTGCCCTGATGGTGGAGCAGTGTGCTGCTCACGAGTCGTTGGGTTTGGGGGATGGAGTGTTGTAGCAAACGCCTGGAGGCATTGTACGGGGTGACTTGCACCTCTGCATGGTGTTGGCCGTGCCCTGGTGTCATGCTGCAGGATGATGTTCTGGTTTTGAGCTGTTGTGTGATGCTGTTGTTGGCTCTGATCTGTGCAGACCTTGCATGCTGGTGTGCTTTGCCGGGCTTTGTGCTCCTCCAGGAGGATTTATGAGGCTGCTGGCATTTACGTGTGGGCTTAACCTTAGCTGTGTGCTAGGGAGAATCATCCCCATTTGGGAGCCCAAGTGTGGAGGAGTTCCACACCACGGACCAGATCCCTGCAGCAGAGCTCAGCACCCCGTGCTGTCACCATGGCCTCTCCCTCCTCCAGCAGCAGTAATCACTTCCTACACAGACGAGGAGACTTCAGTGTGTATCCTTGTTCTGCCAGGCCTTGGCTTTGAATTATTAAATAATGTCTCTGTTATGCATCACCAAGTTTGTTAGAACACAGCTACTTATCAGAAGAGAAAATAGTTGTTTCCCTACTTTAAGAGTTGACTTCATCTACTTGTGAGACTTGCAATAAATGGAAGAGCATTTTACGGAAAAGACATCTGGGGAGGCTGAGGTTGGAAATAGCTGTGTAGAAGCACCATCATTCCAAAATAATACGCAGTTCTCTGTCGCAAAGTCCCTTTGGTAACTAATCTGTATCTTCTCTCTCAATCAAGGTCAACTTGTATGGGTTTCTCATTGTGTCTGAGAGCACTGCCTGTGGAGTGCCATCTTTTCCAAGGTCAGATTTTTGCCTGCTCCTTGTAGGAAGTTGGACGGTACCTACTGCTTTGGAAGAGGCTAGCTTGGAGCTGCAGCAGCCCAGCCTGTGTCTCTCTCTCTTGTTTGTTTTTCTCTTGCTTGAGCAGCGCTTTGCCCCACTGCCTGTACAGCATCCCTGAGCAGCACTGTTTGATTGGACCCAGGCAGGCAATTCCCTGTTATTCCCAAGGAATGCATGATGGGAACGAGTTGGAAATGGGGTCCCACTGCTGTCAAGCTGGGGCTGATTCCCTCTGGACCATCCCTGTGCTGCTCTCTACCTGAGCTGCTGAGCTCCCAGGAGCAGCCATCCAGCACGGTGCTGCAGGAGCTGCCTGGGGATCTGCTCGTGCCTAGAGAAGCGGGTGAAAGCAGGTTTTCACAAGCCTTTGCCTGCCATTTTAAATGGGAAGGATGTTTCCTTGGCAACGAGATGGATGCTTCCCAGCAGAGCATATGGCTTCCATCGACTTTGATTTACCAGTGTGTTGAAATGGCAGCTAGATAATCCTCTTCGGCTTTAATGTGTCTGTGCCCTGTGTCCCTGTTATTTGGGAGCTGTAAAGACCCTGGGTCAGGTCCTTGCAGTGCTGGACTTGTTTCCAGCATCCTGAGATGGAGCTGGCAGGATCCCCACGTCCTGGAGACCTGTGCAAGCAGGGAGCAGCACTCGAGCATCACCCCAAGCAGAGAGCTGCAGGGCAGGCAGGAAAACATCCCCTGTTCCTGCTGCCTTCCACCAGCTGAGCTCCTCCTCCTCAGGGAACATCATCTGCAGTCCTCTCTTCCTGTTCTCCTCCCTCCTTTAAATCATTTTTAGATGTTTTCTACCTTTCACCACATGATCATCTGCCTCTTGCAGCTTGCTATTTATTGTTGTGTTTACTGGTGCTGGGAAATAAGGAGAGGGAACAAACCTCTCATTTGCTGGACTGGGCTCTGTGAGTTTGCTGAGCCCATGCATCCTCCTCCTTGCTGCTGCCCATCAGAGAGGAAGGCTCTCTGTGCTTTGGCAAATTGGATGAAAATTGGCCAACATGGCCAGATATTAGGGGGAGCAGCCAGACAGGGCAATCACATGAGCCTCATTGCCTTAGGAACCGGGATAAAAATAGAGAACTCCTTTCATACGACTGGGTGGTGCTGGGGCTGGTGCAGGGATGTGAGTAGCAGAGAGTGCTGAGCTCAGGGCTCAGGAAGGGTGACCCTAAATGGGATGGAAGCAGATTGCTGGCCTGCAAGCATCTGCACTGCAGGGATGAGGAGGGGGTGTGCTGCCCTGTTGTTATTGCACCGATGCTGCATGGTTTGGTGAATCCCTCGTGCTGAACGTGGGTAGCAATGCAGATCCCCTGGCCTTGTAACACTTAACCAGGAGCACAGAAGGCTGAAAAAGCGCCGAAGAGTGGCATGATTAAATTTTACAGGAGGCTTTGTGCTCAGGAAGAGGGGTGTTCTGATCCCTCTGCCTCTATCTGCCGGCTGAGGGCAGGCAAATTGAGCAGGTGGGGAGATCACCAGCTCTAAGCCATATTGCACATACTGTGCAAGTCTGTTAATTAAAACTGATGAGCAAGTGGAATTAGCAGTGCTTTGGTAACGCGTGTGTTTCTTGCTTTGGCTGTACCCATGAGCCTCTTGCTGCAGGACCCTGCTTTCTTGTCTTTGTTATCAAGGCACAAAGCGGGGGCCAAACCTGGGCCACCTGCCCTCAACAGGCACTGAAATCTCAGCCTATCTTTCGTTGTTGGTGGTCTCGTTGGAAAGGGAGCCCAAGAGCACAGCTTTGTGGTCCCACCTCTGGGAAAGCATAAACCATGGGCTTTGGGGCACGGTGAAAGTGAGACGGTAAAGGCTGCACAGGGATGCTGCTGAGGCTCTGAGCTGGTCCCTGCTGCTGTGCATGCAGCTCCCCGTGGGGCTGTGAGGATGCTCGGCTTTGAGGTGCTTTAATTCTTATGGCTGTAAAAGCAGTGCTAAGGCAGAAACAGGGAAACAAAGCTAAGGATGCTGAGAGAAGTGTGGCTTGTCCTTGGTGTGCAGGGAACCTCAGGCTCGAGCTAAATAGCTGATTCTGGGACAGACCTTTGGAAAGCTGGCTACTATTCCTGTCTGCAGCAGGAACCAGCCCTGCACATTTTGAAGACAATCTTCCTATCTGCAATTAGACCAGAGCCTATTTTTGTATATCCCATTCCCTCGAGGAATGTTTAGATGAGATGCAGCATTACATTTTGCAGGGACATCTTGCTTTTAACCCAATTTGAGAGCACAGTTAAGTCAGGTCAAGTGACTTGCCTAAGTCAGCAAGAGAATTTTTTATGCCTTCATGCTCAGATCATGCAGCATAGCCTTTAGGTTTTTAAATTTATTTCCTTTTTTTGTTTGTTTTTCTTTCCTTTTGAGGTATTGCCGAAAAGCAGGGCTTTGCTCTTAAGATGCAGGGAGAACTTGATCTTTGTATACAGATAAAGGTTAAATTTGGAAGGCTTGTGTGCCTGTACTTACTACTACTAATTTCTCAGAGGTGGAGAGGAAGCAGAGATTCTTTTCGGGGAATACCCTGTGGGATGAAGCACAGGCAGTGCTCAGATTTCAATCTGAATAATGCTGGTATTGCATGAGACAGCAACTTTCCCTCACATTAAGATCAATGAACATGCCCTGAGTAAATGCCTGCACAAGCATTTTAAGAATTACTCCAGTGTCCGATGTTTTATCCTCTTAATTTACCTCTGAACAGACCATAGTTGCACCATGGCCTTTAGGGTCTGTCCTGTGAGCCGTTCGTGGAGTTGCATGGCTGTATTTCTCCCCACCTGGTTTTTGCAGCAGATCTCAGCCCTGCAGCGCAGAGCCCGTGGGCAGGTGCACTGATGGATGAATGCTTTGGGTTCTCCTCCAGAGCTCTGACCGCTCTGAGGCTGCAGCACAGTGCGGGGAGAACGTGCAGACACACGTCTCCCAGTGATTCATGCTGGAGGAGGACAGAAAGGAACGTTTTAGCTCGATCTTGGTGTGCGTTCGTTATTAGCATCGCTTTATTATGAGTTTTAGGCGCCTTCAGTAAGTTAAGTAATTAGAGCCAGGCAAGTCTATAAAACAGGCTGCTGATTGCTGAGATGTAACCCTTTCTACTGCTGTGAACGTTCAGTGCTTGGTCTCTATCCTTGGTCTTTTCCAGCTGGCATTTGTTCTTTGAGGAGTCCATCCGGTGTTTAAGCTCTTCAGTGTACAAGAACGGTGGAGATGTGATTAGTGGACGTGGTGGGATGGGTTGATGGTTGGACTTGGTGATCTTAGTGGTCTTTTGCTGCCTTAATGATGGTATGATTCTATGGTCAGTCTTGCTTGTAAATGTGGAGATGCATATGACTTTGTTGCCGTGCCAAATTTCCTTCTGCTCAGATTCCTGCTGTGCATAAGTCAAGGATTTGGGGGGTTGAGGCAGATGAGGCCATTCCTGCTCTTTGCATTACAAACAAGAGAGAGAAGCTGGGGGAGCCCTTCAAGCAGGAACTCTTCAAATGTGGTGGGCACTGAGGAAGAATATGTATGTTAGCCCATAGGCTGTCCTTTCTCCAACTGAGAAACATGGTGCCTTGATAGAGGGAAGGCAGAAGAGCAGGAATTTTGTTCTAAGTTTGTCCTTTTTGGCTGCATATTCCTTTTTCTTCAGTTTGATGCGATGGCTTTGCAATGTTCTTCATCTGCCTATAAAAACAGAAAATGATCTCCATTGCAAAGGAAAACTTATTTCCCCTCATTTCCCCAGGCTGTAGCTGTGCAGGCATATTGGAGAAGATCCTAAAAAACTCAATCTACTGGAGAACACCCGTCTCCTATTTTGCCATGTTGCTGTCACACAACTTTGCTAGCGGTAGAAGTCACCTTGGGTGACGATTTTTGGCTGAGGCTGAGAGATGTGGAAACCTGAAGTGGGGCACTGAGGCTTGTGTTGAGCCTTGTAAATGTGTAGCTGGGCTGTGGGATTCCTTATGTGAAAAACAATGATGGAAGCTCCTGGTTAGGGCAGGGAAAATGTGCATCATCATCAGCCCTTGGACAGCTGTGGCGTGGTCAGAGTTCTGCTTCTGATTCAGTGGAGATTCAAATTTAGCTGTAAGTACTCCTGTTCTGAGTGCTAAAAGGCTTTTTACGGTCTCTGTTTATCCTTGTTTGTTGGTTTTTTTTTCACCCTGGTTTATTGTCATTGCTGCTTTTCGAGGCCTCTGACTTACACCCAAGTTTCAGAAACTTGAAAGCCAACATCTTACAGAGACCACTGCAAATGGATTGCTGGGATTACAGCTGGATTGCCCATAAGCATTTTGGTTTTATTTTAGCACAATTATCAATGCCTTATTTATGTCCCCAAAGTCATTTTCAAGTGTTTTAAGTTATTTTCTATTGTGTGGCTCTCAAATGCCTGGAGTAAAATGCTCCCTCCTTTCCAGCTTTGCTTATTCTAATTAAGCAAATCATTAATTCCTTCCCCACTTCCATGGGAAGGCAGTAAAGCATGGAATGAGCCCATTGCCTCATGCCACCTCCTTGCATTACATCCGTCCCTGACACATCCTGGCATCCCACTGCTGCTGATCCCATTGGAGCTCCATGTAAATGGGTGTGCAGGTTCCAAGGGAGTGTCTTTTGGAAGGCAAATGAGATTAATAACCTGAAAGATTTATAAGGATTCTGTTATTTACTTTTACTAAAAAGAGAGAGAGGAAAAAAAAAAATACCTTTCATGTTTCAAGTCATTTTATTTCATTATTTGCTTGCTTATTTGTTTATTGGAGCTGGAGCTCACTCATTTCTTCTTCTTCTGCTGATATGAAATGCAGTGGAGATAAAATCTGGATATGGAGGTTTCGTGCCAAGATTGATAATCCAGAATAAGAAGCTTGCCATGGGTGTTTTAAGTTGACACAACCTTTGTTTACTGAGAGAGTGGTGAGGTGCTGGAACAGGCTGCCCAGGGGGGCTGTGGATGCCCCATCCCTGGAGGTGTTCAAGGCCGGGTTGGGTGGGGCCCTGGGCAGCCTGGTCTGGTATTAGATATAGAGGTTGGAGTCCGTGCCTGAGGTGGGGGGGTTGAAGCTTCATGATCCTTGAGGTCCCTTCCAACCCAGGCCATCCTATGAACCTTTGGACAGAAAGGCAAACTTTGGAAGGCTTTGGGTTTTTCAGCTGTTTGCAGCAGTCAGATTTGCACAGCTGAGTCTTGGCTGAGCACAGAGATGGAAGCAACTCAAGAAGTGTCTGTCCCCAGCAGCTCGCAGGCTGCTGCCAGCTCTGTCCCTGCTGTCACCCGTGGAAGGGATGGAGGTGCAGCAGCACTCGCTGTCCTTTGCATCCTGGCCCAGTTGGGGGAGGTTGTTGCCAGCTCTGCTGTGTGGGGCCCAGGTCCTGGCTGCCCGGGGGGAGGATATTGTCTTCTGCCCAGCTGTAAGCAGAATTGGCATCTTTAATGTAAAAATCATTAGATGGGACATAATTAACGTTCCTTATTGCACATTAACATTACCCAGAGTCAGGCTGCAGACATAATTTGCTTTGATTAGATATGTAGCTTTAAAAATTAGATTCATCCCAACCTCTGTGCCGTTTATTTGCCTGTTTCCCTTTCCCTTGCTATCCATTATGAACTGGAGCCCTGTCCTGCCCTGTCTGGGTGGATTAGATGTAATGAAAGCAGAGTCAACTTCCTACTGCCTGCCCTCCATGGGAGCTCAGAAGGTGCTCTCCACCTTGGCACAGATGTGGCTCAGCTTTCTCCTTCCATCCCATGCAAACTGGGAAGCTGCAGAGCCTTCAGAGCCTTTCAGCAGCTGTGCAAACCCCAACTCCATGAATCCAGTGGAAAAAATGTTTCATTCTTGAAGTCTACTTTTCAGCCTCCTGGAAGTTTGGGAACCTTGGATTTGAGCAGAGCGGCCATGCATCACCATGGAGCTATTTTGGTATGCTTGTGAAGTGCCCACATCCTATGGTTGCAGGACCATTCCTCACCTGCTGGCTGAGCATCTCTGTGGGGAAACAGAGCAGAGGGATGGGAGCTGCTGCCCTATAGGGTTTTGCTCATGGAGCAGCCCTGGCTCACCCCACACAGCCACAGCTTGCACAGGGCACAAGGAAGATGTTCACCAGCAGGCATGTTGGACTACATCTGTACAAAGAGCCTTAACTATTGGTTAATGCTTTCAGCTCATGTTGAGCAATGTCTTTTCCTTCCATTTTTTTTCCTGCCCGATCAATACATTTCTAACGACAGAGGTAACATGCAGGACTCCTCTTTCTCCTGGCATTCATCCCCAGCAGGACTCATTGTTTCAGCATAGCTTTGTTCTGGATCCACTTGAAGCATCCACCTTAGTAAACAAGGTGTGCATGTCTGCTCTGATGTCAGCACTTTGCTTTCAGCACCTGTCTGAGCATTTTATTGTGATATTCAGTCCCAGAAACACAACCCACGCCCTATTTCTTCAATCAGAACATGCAGGATTTTTTTCTCCCCCATCCTTTCCCATGATCTATTTTTTTTCCCCTCTTCTTTCTTCTTTCATCGATTATTCATTTGTTTCTCACTCTGGCGTGGGAGTGTGCACCAAAATCTGGGCCACACCAGGAGCAGGGCTGGCTGACCCATTTGCAGCTCCCTCTCACTGCACAGCCTGCAAAATCCACGTTGGGTGAGAGTGATGGTGAGTGGGATTGCAAGGGGCAATTCCTTGCTTTTTGGGGTTTTTCCAGGTCCCTCAGTACCAGAAAGGGAGAAATGAGGGGATTGTCCTGAGCTGTTCTGTGCTGAATGGGTTTTGCTGCTGGCAAAGCTCAGCCCTTGTGGAGCGGCTCTGAAGGTCCCTTCCCTCCAGCAGACTCAGCACTGCCTGTGGTCAGGATAAATACTGCCAATCCCCCCTCTATACCTGAGCACTGTGATGTTAATGGCCCTTGAGAAGCCGCAGGCACAGCCCTGCGGTGCCTCTCTTTACGCAGCACCGAGCAGCTGTACCCGGCAGCCCGACCGTGCCTTATAAATATTTGAAAGTCAGTTTGTAGGAATGTGAGACAAAGCCAGACAGATGAATTATTTAATGCTTTGAAAGAATGCAGCTTTTAGTTCCTCCCCGTGCTGGCCTACTTCATTGTTTCAGTAAATTGATCTGCAGCAAATTAATTTTCCTTCTTTTGTTTGAGTAAGCAGCGGGCATGGCAGGTTGGTGGGGGTTGCTCTGGCCACAAGCAGGTGCCAGGACACCTCCACGGCTGCAGAGCTGGCATCAGACGTCAGAAGAGAGTGGAGCTGCTGCCACCCATCAGTGCCTTTGGATTGGCATTGGTGCACCCAGCGCTCTTGTGGAGAGGACGCTCAGTGGGAACAGCCTTTGTGCGTTTTATCATAGAACTGTAGAATATCCCAAGTTGGAAGGGACCTATAGGGATCATTGTGTTCACCTCCTGGCTTCACACAGTACCACCCTAAACCCAAACCCCACCTCTGTTAAATCCCCATCTTGGTAATCCGTGGACAAGGGACGCTGGGAAAGCAGCTGGTAGAATTGAATCTGAAGAGTTGCCAAGTTTTCCTGGCAGTGAGGAGATAGCGAAGGAGCGTTTCCATGTTTGTTGGAGCTGACGTAACGTGGAAGTGATCTCACAGGCTATCGCAGCCACGTGCTGGGAATAGAGGTGTCTTGGCATTGGCCAAACTGGGACCGGTCCAGTGGGTCCTTCCACACCCAACCCTTCCTGTTCATAGAATCGGGGATCCGGGTTCCCGTTTGCTGGTTGGTTCTCTTCCAATGTTAAACGTGAGCCCTGCGACTGATCAGCAGAGTGCGGTCCCAGCGTGATCCCAAGTGTGATTGCATGGGCCTGGTGGCCTCGTTGCTGTCACTTCTTATCTCCTCATCACCAGTGAGAGGTATCCTTGTAAAGGGACAGTGTTAAAGCAGCAGCATGGTGAATGCTCCTATGTGTAAATGTCAAAACGTGTGACCGACTGTGAAAAGTTCTTGCTCTGAAAACTGACGTTCTGTCCCTCTGTATTTTTTGTTTTTATTTTTTGTGTTCTGTAGTTTTCTACTTGTTTTCTCCTGCCTGGTGCTGTCTGTCTTCTCAACCATCGATGAGTATCAGAACAGCTCTGAAGGGGCCCTTTATATTCTGGTGAGTTGGGATTTGCAAATGAACTGAGCAATATCACATCAAAATAAAGTTAAAAATACACAAGAAAAACACCTACCCCTAAGATTGGGGATATTTAACTCAGGCAAGAGCATGAACTGTCACTTGTGAGTCAGTGTCTGTTGGGACCCACAATAAGGAAAGGAGAAATCTGTATCAGGGCACTCAGGAGTAATCTGAGCGCAATATTTGTTCTGATGCAGTATTTTAAAACCTTCTTCCTGAACTTTTTCCATTGTTTTTGTTTTGTTTCTCAGTCTCATCCTCTGCCCAGGAAAGGGAAAACCCAGCGGCGAAAGTCTGAGCATCACTCAAAATAGGGCTTTCCATCATATGGTCCTGTGGGGCAACTCTGCATTGCGTAGGAGAGCAGGGTTTAGGCTGTTGGACTTGATCTCTCATTCTGGAGCATGCTCACCGCATTTCCTTCTAGGCTGACAGCATGTTGTCTCCCCCAGGAAATTGTCACCATCGTGGTGTTTGGGGTGGAGTATTTTGTGCGGATCTGGGCAGCCGGCTGCTGCTGTCGGTACCGAGGCTGGAGAGGAAGGTTGAAATTTGCCCGCAAGCCTTTCTGCGTCATCGGTAAGGCCTGCCTCCTGCATGGGGTTTCCCAACCTAAGATGGCTATTGAAGAGCTTGCTTGCACAGTGCTGCAATTTCTTGCTTGCAGTTTGGGGATTGTTACTCACCTAGAGAAGGGAAGGGAGGAGCTGAGGTCCCCGTCCAACCTCTCCATCAATTCGCTCACTCCGTGCCTCATTTTGCCTTCCTGGGTGCTGAGGAGCTGCATCACAAGGGGATAGTGAGACTTAATTCCTGCTTGTAAAGCACTCGGTGCTCCTGTTGTGCAAGGGGCCATCCGAGCACAGTGGGTGCTTTGTTTGGGGTCAGGAGTGGCGGGTGAGCCATGCCATGCCCCATGGAGTCTGCTTTCAGGTGTCCAGGAACTAGCAAGGGTCACACATGGGATTTTAGCTTATTGCACAGAAAATCACTCATAAAAATTGCATAGAAAAACAAGAAAGAGGGAGGGTTTCAGGATCCTGCCCCGTCCCTGAAGGTGCTCAAGGCCAGGTCGGATGGGGCCCTGGGCAACTTGACCTAGTGCCTGATTTGGTGGTTGGCAGCCCTGTCCATGGCAGGGGGCTGGAATTAGATGGTCTTTGAGTTCTCTTTCAACCCAAGCCAACCTGTGCTTCTGTGATCCTTAGGTTTGGGATTTATAGCATATGACTTTTCTTGGACTCTTGCTCTTTCCTCGAGCACCCTGGGGTTGTGAACCTCTGGTGTTTAGGCAGGGGAGCTCGCACCTCTGGGCAGCACAGTGTCACAGCAGCTAAAAAAGGGCCTGGCAAGGACTTAGCCCAGCCTAGCCCTGGATCAGAACGCAGTCAAGTGATATCAAACACATTTTCTTGGGAATTATTAGTGTGGAGAAGAAAACTAAAATGTTTCTATCGGGTACGTAGCTGCTCCTTTTGTCCAGTTAAGTCTTCTGCTGTATCCCTCTGGCAGCAGGTATTACAGTACCACTTCCGCACACATCCTTCTGCTGCCAGTGGTGGTGGGAGCGCCATCCCCTTTGGTGGTGCTCCAGCAGCACGTCTCCAGCTTTCAATGCCCTTTGTTCATGCAGACATCATGGTGCTGATCGCGTCCATTGCCGTGCTGGCAGCGGGCTCCCAGGGCAACGTCTTTGCCACCTCGGCGCTCAGGAGCTTGCGCTTCCTGCAGATCCTGCGCATGATCCGCATGGACCGGCGGGGTGGCACCTGGAAGCTGTTGGGCTCCGTGGTTTACGCACACAGCAAGGTGAGTGAGCCCCGAGCAGGGATGTGGAGCCACTCTTTTCATTGTCTAGGTTTGGTTTCCCACCCCAAACATCTCCCACGTTTGGGAGGATGGAGGGGGCACTCACTTAGGTGGTGACATGCAGAATGCAAGGTCCCATGGAGCCCTCCAGCCAGCAGAACAGAAATGGGAGGGATGTTGGGATGTTTGCAGGCAATGCCTTGAACACAGTGACCACCTGCACGCTGAGCTCATTTCATAGAGTTAGCAATTAGCCAGCAGATTTGGGGGCTTATGTTTCAGTTTTAACTTATGTGTGGGCTGGAGAAGTAATTATGTTTTCGTTTCTGTTCCACATCTTTAAATACTGGAGCTGTGACTGCTCCCTTTCCACTTGCTGAGGTGTTTAAGGCGATGTGCTCTGCAGGGTGGGGGTCATTCTGTGAGTGCTGCAGGGCACCACTAGCACGTGGGCCCATCTCAGATGTCCCCTCTCTGCACTACATTGAAAATCAACACTTCTGATCTCCAGCCAAAACCCAAAGCCTAAACATGCACAAATGCTGAGCAAGTTCAGCTCTGAGGCCAACCACAAGCAAGCGGGTCAGCTTTCGGAGATGCACACCAGGATTGCAATTATTCTATTCTGTCCCTTAATGATCTTGCAGGAGCTGATTACTGCCTGGTATATTGGCTTTCTCTGCCTCATTCTGGCCTCTTTCCTGGTATACTTGGCCGAGAAAGGAGAAAATGAGCACTTTGATACATACGCAGATGCACTCTGGTGGGGTCTGGTAAGTAATTTTTGTAGAGCAGCTGCTGGTTATTAAAATAAAATGTCCATTAACCCCCCATTTTCTATCACTTATTGAGGAATCAGCTTACAGACTGCTTAGTTAACATTTTTATTAAATGGCTTCAGGCTATTCCATTTAGCTAGATTTCTTAAATAAGGCTTGTAGGAGATGCTATGGGATCGCATTTGTTGAGCTACCTGGGGCAGCACAGCAAGAGGGAGCTCAGCGGTGGGACTTGGCTCTGTTGTGTCAGATCTAGTAAGGGCCTCGTGGTCATCACTGTGACAAGCATTGCCACCTTTCCATCATTTATCATCATACTTGAACTGTTAAATGCACCGGACTGTACTTCATAAAATTAATGCGTTCTAAGTACTAGGAAAACTTCAGTGCTGAAAGCACTCCCTTTGCAAATCTTTGCTGACAGAAGAGGGGAGGACAATACTTTCAGTTTGCTCCGCGTGTGTGTGGGAATTATTGGATTACTTGATTAACAAAGGGAGAATTAATGACGTTCTAATCTCCTTGCATTATTGTTCTTCTGCTCTGGCACTGCAGTGCTGGTTTGGCCTTGATTACAAAGCATGTAATGAAAATCCCAGATCTGATCAAATCCCAGTAACAGGCTTGGGGAGGAATCGGCTGATCAAGCAGCTCCTCTCCTTCAATAAAGGGAATGAAACGCTGCTAAGGCAGTGAATTGCTTTTCAAGCTCCTTGGTTATGACAGAAAATAAAAACAAAGCCCAATTTGACATAACTAGGAAATAAACAATGGGGGAAAGCTGACGGCCCAGATCAGAGCTCAGCATGAGGAAAGCCACGGGCTGAGCTGTCCCTTCCCGGGCTGGAGAGCCACGTGCAGAGCTTCCCACCTCATTCCCCATTTCAGGACGTGTTGGAGCACCACGTGGTGTTGCTCCTGTCCATCTGACAGTGACACTTCAGCCTCATTAAAACGAGCAGATTTTGTCATCGTCTGGCTCACACGTCCAGCACAGACATGCTAAGAAATGAGCAGAACGCATCAGCTGTCGGTTTCAGGAGCTTGTATCCTGATTTCATCTCAGTGGCTCCAAATCCTTGCAGTTGTCTCCATAAATTGTAAAAAATTATAACCCGACTTTGCAATGATTAAGGAATGAACGTTGCTTCGGCTCAGTATTTCAGCACGGAATAGCCACGTAGACACATTTTACTAAATGCTTTGTCAAAACGGCAGCTAATTGATAGGGCTTTTAGTGGGTGCTATTAAACGGTGCTTTGGGATTGGGCTTCCATTTGATTAAAACAGTTTTGCTCCAGGCTGAAGGCGTTAGGTTTCCGACAGCACATCAGTTATATCAGGACTCCACCACCCCCAGAGACAGCTCTGTCCTTGGGGCTGTGGGTCAGGGACCTTGGGTCCTTTGGGCAGAAGTCTCCATGAGGATGTTCCCATCATGCCAGTCCTCCCTGTCCTATGTGTCCCAGGCTTTCCAAACTTTTCCTTGATTCTTGATGGAGTGCCCAGCATTCTCCTTTTGCGAGGTTCATGGACAGAAGCAGGAAAAATCACCTTTTGCTGCAGTTTGAAGCTCAATGGTTATTTGTTTCCAGCAGATCTTTCAGCTCCTTCCCCAAAACACACGGAACAGCTTGCCAGCCTCTCTTGGTGCTTTACATTAATACTGAGGAGGGGAAAAATACCTCTAAATTAGGTTGTACAAAGCAGCCTGTTGGGCTAATGTGCAGTTTTTAAGTAGGAGGGGAGGCTGGCTAATAAGCACTGCTGGGAAAATGGGCAGTAAGCAGCATCAGCTCCTTATGTGTGCAAATAACCTTGATTTCTTTTGAGATGTGTCGAAGGCAGGATGGCCCCCGAGCTTGTCCGCTCCCCACCATCTGCTCAGGGAATTTTGGTGGCATTGCTTTACTTTATTTTATTATTATTATAGTATTTTATTTTAGTACTTACTGTTTTATTATTTTATTTCGGTACTTATTACAAAATGATGGAGAGCAGTTTTTACATGGGGAGATAGTGTTAGGACAAGGTGTGGGGGAATGGTTTTAAACTAGAATACAGGAGATTTGGATCAAATGGTAGAAGATAATTCTTTACCCAGAGTGTGGTGTGGCTCTGGCACTGCTGCCCAGAGAGCTTTGGGTGCCCCATCCCCAGAGGTGCCCATTGCCATGAATGGGCCCTGTGCAGCCTGGCCTATGGGAGGTGTCCCTGTCCAAGGTAGTGGTTGGAGCTGAGTGGGCTTTTAGGTCTTTTCCAACCCAAGCCATGTGATTTCCAGTAGAAAGCTATGTGACTGAGGGTTGGGGCTCTCCTCTTGCAGATCACCCTGACCACCATTGGCTATGGGGACAAGTACCCACAGACCTGGAATGGGCGACTGCTGGCTGCAACCTTCACACTCATCGGTGTTTCCTTCTTCGCTCTCCCTGCCGTGAGTGTGGGCTGGGCTGGGTGGGCAGTGGGAGGGCTGAGTAATTATCTTAGGGCCAATCTGTGGCTTCGTGTGCCTGAAGAACTCCCGGCTTCAAGGCTGCTTCTGAGTCAGGGAAAAAAAAAAAAAAAAAAAAAAAGTAGAGGGGAAACCCCGTGTGGACAGCCATGGTGCATATGAGCAAACAGGATGGAAAATGTGGATGTAGTTATTCACAAATGAGATGGAAAATGTTTACTGAAGTGAAACCAGATTCCTGCTGCTGTTCCTAGTGGTGGCTGTGCCATTTCAGTAAATCACCCTGCTCTCTGTTGCGGTGTTGCACAGATCTGATTTTCCCCCATAGGGATGATTTGCTGCATGCTTGTGTGATATGGATGTTTCGTATTTTATCAGCTGCTTTTACCAAAGCAGCAAGCACCAGCAAAGCCCACATTTGGGGCTGCCTTGGTTGAGGGCTCCTTGCTCCTTTCCTGATGCATTTGAAGCAAAATAATGAGACAGAACGAAGCTTTGGAAGGAAAGCTGGCTGCAGCCTCTCAAAGCTTGTCTAACACCTACTAACTGCACAATTTCATTCTTTTCCTCAGGGCATTTTAGGTTCGGGATTTGCTCTGAAGGTTCAGGAGCAGCATCGGCAAAAGCACTTCGAGAAGAGACGCAACCCAGCAGCAGGCCTGATTCAGGTTAGGAGCTGGGAGCCTCAGGGCTGCATCCTCCTGATGTTGATGTCTAAATGGACTTCTAGGAGCAGAGGAGGAGAAAAGCAGTGCTGCATGTCTGAAGTGTGAGACAGCAGCTGGTGGCTGGGCTTGTCTGGGAACAAATGCCAGGAAGGCAGCCATAGGGATGCAGCATATGTGAAAGGCAGTCTGGGGGAGAAAAGGAATGAAACTCAGCCCAGCACAGTGAAACAAATACACTGGGACAGTCTGTTTCACCAATTATATATTTTTTTTCAAAGAGAATATTTATACTGATGCCATTTTCTTCGTGCTAACAGATGTCTGTACAGAAAGCTGGCCTTGGTGGATAGCTTGAAGAGTGGTTTTACACTCCTCTGCTCCCTTCTCTCCAAATTTTGTAGCTCCCCAATGCACAACAGTAGTGCTTCTGACAGCGAGTGCCTGGTACATGTAGCATCTTTAGCTGCGATCAGTGGCATCATGGTAGTACCCCCAGTTTGTCACGTGCCAACTGGATCATTGGCATCATGGTAGCGCCCCAAATGTGTCAAATGGATCATTGGCACTATGGTCACACCCCAAATGTATCACATGCTAAATGGATTGGTGGCATCACGGTAGCACCCCAAATATGTCACATGTCAAGTGGATCGTTGGCACTATGGTCACGCCCCAAATGTGTCACATGCCAAATGGGTCGGTGGCATCGTGGTAGCACCCCAAATCTGTCACATATCAAGGAGAAGGCAAAATGTCAGACTCACAGATAGCAGAGAATTGGTGTTGGTAGAAGTTTATGAAACCCAGCCTGCATCTCCATCCCACCCTGTCTCCTCCTAGGCTGCATGGAGGTTCTATGCCACCAACCTGTCCCGCACAGACCTGCACTCCACGTGGCAGTACTACGAGCGCACCGTCACCGTCCCCATGTACAGGTATTTCCTCCTTGCGCTGCCTGCCTTGTGGTGCTAATGTTTCCACGTTTGTTATCTGGCTGTAGAGTTTTATTGTTCATTTAAGTTGTTATTCATTTAAACTTTTCATTTATTTAAGTTTTTAAAAAAATATAATAATTTCCACATCTCTTATGAGCCGGAATATGTCTTTTCTTTCAAGGTTTATTTGTTTTTTGCTATGTTTCATTTTGTGTTTCTTTTGGCCTCAATTTTAATTTCCCTGTTATTTTTTTTTCTTTTCATCTCTGTGTGTATGTACGTGCTCTTCTTTTCACCTTTATTTCTCCACGCCCGGGGTAGTTGCGTTGTGTTGTGACAGTGCCGTGTCCAGGTGTGAAGACTCCAAGCTGCCCCGGACCTAGGTAAATGCTGCCTTGCCCTGCGTGCAGCAATTCATGCTGCTCCACCAGGCTCTAATGGTCCTTCTGCCTTTCAGCACTCTTCTGTCCCTCTGGGCTGCCCTGGCGCTGTCCCCAGGTGCATTTGGCCTTGGTTCCAATTTCCTTTTCCTCTTCCTTTTTCTCCTTTTCCCTTCCCCTTTCCTTTTCCTGCCTGGGCAGTGCTGTGCATTCTTCTCTGGTGTGTTTTGAGACTGCCCAGATCTCGGGATGGTGTTGGTTGGATATTCCTGCAGCTTTGTGAGGGTTTTTTGGGGCACGATGGGGAGGGCTCCTTGTGCTCCCAGTCCTTGTGGTGCGGAGCTGTTGTCCAGCTCTGGGTTGTGCCATGCTGATGCAAGATCCCTCTGTGTTTTCTGTGTTACTGGTGCCTTTTAGCCATTTGAATGCATTTCCCAGGGCAGGCATTAGTCCGTGTTTGAAGTGTTAGCCAGCCTGTTAATCCATCTTAGAAGCCTGTTGGAATTCACGTTGTCGTGGTCAGTAAGTTGTCGTTGGATTCATTCCCAGTGTGTGCCTGATTGGTTGTTTGTTCCCTAAAGGTATTTATGAACTGACATCAAGATTTTGCTTTAAGAAAAAAAGAAAATAACTACAACTCAATGAAACAGAACCAAACTGTTTCCCAATAGCATTAAAACCCACTCATCCAACTCTCTCTGTCCCACCTCTGCGTTGGTTGGGACCAGCTGCTGAGGGGAGCAGACCTGGCCCAAAGCCCTCTGCAAAGCGTACAATGCCAACATTGGCTTCAGTGGGCTTGGTCACGGTTATACTGCTCTTGAAAATCCCAAACTTAGCATGCAGCCAGACATACAGGGGCACCCTTTGGCACGAGGATGAGAGCATCCAGCACTTCCTTGGGGCTCTCTTCTCTCTTAGCTTCACCCTAAAACTCCAATTGCTGTCTGTGCACAGGTAACCTGATCATCACCTGAGAGGTGAGCCCTGATGGCTTCAGCTCTTTATTCGTTTGTCTTTTACCAAGCAAGTGGTGAACTTCTTTTTGAGTCTGCTTTGGATGTGTTGAACTGAAATCATTCAGAATACTTGTCCCCTAATTTAAAAAGGGGACAACTGTATGTTCTGGCTGCCGCTTCCATCTCTCACTCTGCCCATCTACCCTTCCTACCCACTTCTCCAAGCCAGCTGGCGTGCACCAACAGCTGCACTCTGAGCCCAGTGCCATGGTGTTGGTTGCTGTGTGCAGCTTAGCTGCAGGCTGTGGTTGGGAACTGGGTAGGGGGACACAGCATCCCCTCTGCCAGAGGTGAGCTGCAGTCACTCCTGCCTTAGCACCTTCTCTGCTCAACATTGGGCTGCTTGTTCCTCCTAGCAGGAGCCCCATGACTTGAGCTTACGTCTCTTCCCAAGGCACCTTTGAAAAGAGGGGCTGTTTGGTGGGGAAAATTGGTAGCCATGACTTGGAGGAGCATGCGTGTGCCCAGAGCATCACTCAGAGCACTGCGGGAGAGCTGGTTTCTCTCTGCTGGGGAAAATAGGGTGGGCTCTGAGAGCATCTCAGCTTGGATGTTGAAATTCAAGATGTGGTACAGCAAATCTGCAATATACATTTGGCTCCTATATAAAAAACAAAACCAATATTAAAAAAAAAAAAAAAAAAATCAACAACAACAAAACCCCCAAAATTACTCTATTATCACTCAAGAGAACAGGATATTGTTCTCAGCTATGTTCATATATTTGCACTAAAAAATAGTTACTGAAATGTCACATATTCAGGAGACATTGGAGCTCCTTGGAGCCATCCTCCTGGTCCAAGGAGACTCTGGCTGGTAGCACTGAGGGCTGTGGATTCCTCCCTGAAGATCTCTCAGAATCCCCCTGCATTTTCCCTGCCCCATGGTGCCCGTTTGCTTTGGGAGTGAGGTGCCAGCAGCCTGTCTCATGGGTGGCAGTGATGTGAGGAGCAGGGAGCGAGCTCAGCCTGCACTGATGCTCAGCCACAGCCTGGTCCCAGCACGCCTGCTCCCAGAGTGCACTTGGTTCATGTGCTAATTTTCTTTGTTCTGTTTCTTTTCTCCCTCCCTCCATTTTTTTTTTTCTTTCTCTTATCCCTTTGGTTTTCTTTGGTGAAAACTCTTGAAAAGCACGCAAACGCAAACGTACGGTGCCTCCAGGTATGACATGCATGTGACTCTGAACCGTGTGTCATGTCACTCCTTGTTCTTCGTTTGGGACTGTAATATACAAAGCCTTTAACTAAAAAACACAAACCCAGAAAGCTCTGAAGGTCAGTTTTTTTTTTCCAAAAGAATGAGTGAAAGCCCAAACCAGACCACCCATCCCGCTGCCTGCCAACTAACTCCATGTGCCTCCATACATGTTTTAGCTATTGGTTTGTACAAGTGTTGGGAAACTGTGCCAAAATGATGATTTAAGGAAGGAGGATGGGAGAGTGCTTGATAAGCTTGCTTTATTAACGATGATTTCTTGATGGTCTTACCAACCTCCTCCGAATCATACAACTCTTAACAAGAACACCTCCCCATTCATGCTTCCATTTCTCCTCTCCCACCACTCATGTTTGTTGCCCTTTCCCCAGCCCTCTTTTCCCATCCATCAGTGTTATCTCGGTGCTGTAGGAGCTGTGCCCCCCGGGTATCACTGAGTCTGCTGCCCTTGCTGGTGTGGGTGGTGTTGGTGGCACCACGGGACACATCAGTGGTAGTGCAGAATAAAATTGCAGCAGTGGCTGTGCCTGTTTTTTTTAAGGAGAATGGGATATCAAGTGTAGTGTGCTAAGCCAAAGTGATCGCTCACGATTTCCCTCAGTAATTCAGTGTGATGCTTGGAAAAGGAGTGTCCCATCTCAGCAGGGTAATTCTGTTTTGGTTATTTTTCCTTGTTCCTTCTGAGAGCTGACCTTTCAATCCAATCAAACAGGCGTGTATGTGGCTGGGGTGAGATTTATTACAAACAATATTATCTCAGGTTCTGCAGAAGAGAGCAGGTTTTCAGATGATAGGCATATTTTGTATGAGGTGGGTACCTGAAGGTGCAGTAAAGTCAATATTTGAAGATGTGGAATTAATGGCTTACGTTTAGAGACTGTGGGCCAAGCTCTGTTCTTAGAGCAGTTTAAATCCTCACTAGATGCATTAACACAGATGTGATTTAGTGCCCGATTTGCAAACCTGGTTCCAGTTTTCACGGATGCGAGTTTTGCCTTACTAAATCACACTCACCGCTTTGTGTGGTTAATTTACAGCAAATTGCATCTGTGATTGGAAGTGTGTGATTGAGTGCACGTTAGTGCTGTGTGGGACAGCAGCCTGTTTTAAGAACTAGGCATTTTTCTACTGCTGGAAGTGAAATAAGAATGCTTCCACTCCAGCTCTTATCATAACGTATTTCATAAGTCTCATAAGTATTCCTTGTTATGAGGAATGACTTAAACTGGAGCCAGAATCGTGGTGAGTGTGATAAGCTCCTTGTAGGACTCCAGCACAGCATGGAGATTCGTTTTAGTCCTCATCACGGTATCCATCTCCTCATCACCCTCTCCCTCATTGCTCGTACTGGGGCTGTTCAAACAAATCATCGCCGTCTGTGTGTGTTGTGTGTGTGTGCTCCTGTGCTCTGTTGTGTGCTGCTGCCCTCCCTCCTCATGCTGTGGGGTCTCAGTGATGTCCTGACCGGAGGCATGATGTCCCCACTGTCCCCAAATGCTTGAACGCTGTGTGTGCTACCAGGAAAAGCAATTGTACCTTTCCTTTGACTTGGGGAATAGAGTCAGTGTGGTGTTTTTATGTGTGGTTCTGGGAGGTGACGGGTTGCAGCTGGGTGTTCCAGTGGTGGTATGGGCTGTGTGTGCTCCTGGGGTGTGCAGACCTCACCCAGCTCCCCTTCACCAAAACACGCTTCCCTTGTTAACCAAGTGGCACGAGGACCTGGAGGAGAGAGAGAAAAGCACACAGAGCCCTGAGGCAGCAGGCTTCCCTTTGAGGTTCTGGTGAAGTGATGCAACGCAGAGCAGTTTCCCAGGCTGCTTTTGTAAGGGCAGGTTAGGCTGAACAGTCAGTTTGGATCACATTTGGGGTCTATATGGGACTGTCTTTTCAGTACAGCATTCTTTTCTTCACCACACGTGCACCGTGCCCACACCTACTGCAGCAGCAGTGAGTCTCTGTGGTTGCTTATATCATCACCTCTGCATGGAAGCATCTCTGCTGACCCACAAGGTTGTCACATTCTGCACAATGCAGACCTCAGGCTGTGGGCTAATGCAAGGGGGAAGGGTCCTCCTGAGACCCTGAATCCCTCCATTTAGTGAAGGAGGATCCCGAATCTTTCTGTTTAGTGAACAGGGACCTCAAATCCTTCCATTCAATAAGCTCATGAAGTCTTCAGCTCTGTGACTTGCATCAGAGCCGTGCATTTGTGATCTTGGCTGGAGAAATTGGAGTTGTTGCCCTGTGGAGCTCTTTGAAGCAGAGACCTTCATAAAGGAGGAGGAGGAGTTGGACTTGATGGTCCTCATGGGTCCCTTCCAACTTGTGATATTCCATGATTCTGAAGTAGAATAGTTGTGCACTCAGCATTAAATGCTGAATACACTTTTTATTTAGCAATTTGTGCTTGATTTTTATGCACCTCCTTCTCCTGTCTTGGCATCGGTCTGCAAATGTTGTGGTGGGTTTGCACGGAGGTGACAGCCCAGCACTTGCACACTGCTCCAATGCACCAAGGTCAGCCTCCTCCTGACACCTCAAATGAGGAAGATCATTAATTCACCTACTGAGGACATGTTCTCCTCTGGGTGGAAGTGTGCAGAGCTGCACTGCGGAGGAGAGCCAAATTTTTTAGCCCTGTTCTTACTCTTTCCTCCATCTTTAAGATTGGAATGTTTTTTGATTGCCTCAGTTTTGTGAATGCTGAATCTCTTCTGCAGGTCAGCCATGTTTTTGAGTATGGGATTTGTGCATGCAGAAGAAAGGCTTTTCCAGTTGTTGTTTTTTATTTCAGTTAGAGGAAAACTGTGAACCTATTGGTCTCTTAATGGCTTAAAATCTGTCAACAGCCCTATTCCTTCCCCTTTCTTTCCAGTCCTCAGCTGTAGTTTGGGGCAGTTTGAGCAGATTCTGCTTTCATCAAAGCCCCTGTGGCTCTTTTCCCAGTATGAATGAACAGACCCCTCCTGGGAGCTGTGCCTCTTTGGGCAGTAGCCCCATTCTTGTCGAAAGCACTGGAAACAGCTGCTGTGCTCGCTTTGCACCCTATAGCACAGCCATGACGTGTAGTCCTTCAGCAGCATGTGCTGGTTGCCCAGAACAGAGCTTGCAGCAAGCCATGGGGTGAGCCTGAGAAAGAAAGGGAAGCCCTGATTCCTTCCTGATCCAGAAGACTATCATACAGGGCTATGGCTCTTCTGGGGGCAAAATCATCTGCAGGCAGTAGGGAACCTGGGGATCTCTACCCAGCAGCGCTTTGCCTTTCCTGGATCACTGCCTCCCGTTCCCCACAGGCTGCTCCTTGCATACATCTCACACATCCTGAGAGTAGCAGGGTTGAGTTTCCCCATTTGCCTCCAGCACAGGAGCATCTCTCCGCCTGACACCCAGCAAACCTGCCACAACACCCCTGTGCTGCCCAGAAATGCTGCCAGGCTCTGATGGTCAGGAGTGCGGTGAAGCAGACAATTTCTCTCTCTCTTGCTGTCCCAGTCTTTTCCTACCACCCTGCTATGGGTCATTATGGGTCAGTGGCACTGAGCTATGGTGAAAGGAGGGGACAGCAGGCAAAGCTTCCAGGAGAGGAGGCTTTGGGGTCAGCACTGCCCGAATGTTAACACTCTTTTTTTCTCTCCCTGTAGACTCATCCCACCTTTGAACCAGCTGGAGCTCCTGAGGAACCTGAAGAGCAAGTCAGGACTAACATTCAGGTTAGCAACAGAGTTAGGAGAGCTTGGAAAGCTCACACTTCTTCACTGCATTTTTTTTTTCTTGTTTTTTTTTTCTTCCCCCCTTCCCCCCATTCCTGCCTTTTGCTTGTCAGCAACCTTGAAGATGTGAGAGGTGTTGGCAGCTGATCCCCACGGGTTGCTCAGCAATCTCCTTCCCACCCCTCTTCCATGCTGCCCATGCATTTCTTCAGCCTAATTTGTCTCTGGAGTAATGTTACAGCGCTTGGCTGGAAATGCAAAGTGGTACTTTCAGAGGGTCAGCTCAAGGTGGTGTTCTCGGTTTGCCTCTGACCTTCCTGTTCCTCACTGCCCTTGGAGGTCGCTCAGACCCACGATGTGCTAATTCATTCCCTACCCTCCATCCTTCCCTGAGAGCAGGCAGGATTTAGCGGTGAGAAAAAGCAAAAGGATACTCCCTTGGTCTCTCTCCTCTGACTGAAGCACCGTGTCCCAGATTCCCATAGCTCCGTAAACAGGTTACAAAAATCAGAGATCCTGCTGAGCTGGAGCACAGCGCGTGGCAGTGGTGGGTCAGACTTGCAGCATTGCTGTGAGCGTCCTGCTGTTTGGAAACCATCCTGCTCAGCACAGCTCTGCTTATCCTCTGGGTGAGGCTATCAGTCAGCCAGAAGCACCGCCTCATGCCTGCTAAATTTGCTCTGGTGAGATAGCAGCAATCACCCCAGAAGGCCAGGCATCCTGCAGCTTCAGTCTGCGCTCAGGAGGGGTCATTTCATGTATTCTAAGCAAGGTAGGCCACCCCGTTTGGTGACAGGGGCAGTGCAGAGCCCTGGGGATAGAGAGGAGATGCTGAGCTGGTGAGTGGTGGGTGGGACAGCACCTGCCTGGGCTGTGACCCTGCAGAGTGCAGGAATCTGGAGACCCACGGATGGGTCAGACTGCAGATTGAGTGTGAATGTGTGAGGCTGGGCTGGGCTGAGCACAGAGCAGGGGGATGAAAGCATTTTTTAGTCTCTTCAATCCAATTTGCCCCCCCAACCCCAACAGCCAGCTGGTGCCTGGAAGGAACCAGGGGATGCAGACCTTTACACTGCTGACATTCACTGTCTGCTCACTCTCTTCTGGAGCTGCATGGGTGAGGCTGTTCTTTCAGCCTGGTGTGAAGAAGGTGTGAGTAGCTGAAGGCAGGACAAGTTTTCCTCGTACTGCAGGGAAATGCTACCAAGCTGTTGGTCAGTAAAAGGGAGGCTTCTTTAGTGCAGCCATAGGTTGGCTTGTGATGTTGTGCCTATCCTTTTGCAGGTGTTCACCTCACTTTGTCCTCAAGGTCCATGGTTTTTTTCAGTGCAGCCAAGTGGTTTGGGATCTCAGTGGGAAACTGCATGCAAGAACTGTGGTCCCCACTCCTTCCACAGAGTCTTTGCCAATGACAGAAAGGATGGCTGAGGTGGAGGACCTGGGGCAAGGGGTCTGTACCCCCTCCCAGGTTTTTCCCATTGGCCAAGAGGGAAAAGCAGGTACCCCAGGCTCACAGGAGAAACTCCAATCCATCCCTGTGTCCAGAAATCACTCGAGGATGTGCTTTTCCAAAGGAAGGAGCTGCTCTCTGAGCACACAGATGTCCTCCTTTGCTCACCCACATCACACGGCCCTGGGGTGTCTGAGTCATGCATAGGCACAAGGATGGGTTGGGAGCAGTTCTTCAGCCCTGTGCGTTGTATGTGTCTTCTCTGAGGTTGTGTGAGTCTCCAGTGATCTCCTGTCCAGGACAGAAACTCCAGGAATTAAGTACTCCTTTCCCTCTCTTCTGTCCACAACTTCCACTTAGTTGTACTGTTTGGTATTGTCTTTTCGTTATGTTTTAACAGTGAAGCAGCAACATCTGTTGCCACCTGACACCATGCTAATGTACTATTGCTTCTGTTTAAAGGAAAGAGCAGCAGCCCGAACCATCGCCAAGGTCTGTATCACTGCCAACACGCCATCCCCATGCATTACCTGTAGATCTGTGTGTGTGTGTATGTGTGTGTACCATGTCGTGGCACCATCGAGGGAAGCATCCTAGGTATTAACGTGCTTTTTCTGTGCTGTGGCAGTCCAATGTATTTACGTGTAATGCTGGACCTTAAATCATCTCTCCTTGCAGTCTGCCTGGGTGGCTATGAGGATAGTGAGGCTGTAGGGCAGAGGGACAGCAGTCGGTAGGGCTGCAGACCTTAATTTGGGGTGACAGCAGGGCTTTGGTTGACGCTGCTTTTTTTTCCCCTTTCGTTGCTGGAGTTGTAGCTGGAATGGTGTAAGAGGGGCTTGAGGTGTGCCAGTGGTGGTGTTGCTTTGTCTGTGCCACCACCATCCGACGTGGAGGTGACTTTGAGCACAAAGCCGTCGCTGTGTCACCAAGGTGGCATCTCCCAGGCATGGAAGGGCTCCCTGGCACGGCACTGAGCTGCATGGCAGAAACAGCCCAGCCCTGCCTCACTCTCTGAGTGATGCCCAGTCTCTGCCCTGCTTCCCTTCACGTGCAGAGCGTGCTCCGCTGGGTGCCCTCTGGACGTGGTGAGCACCTTCCAAGGCCAGCCAAAAATCTGACCTGAGGGAAAGTTTCTATCACTTCATATGTCCCAGGGAAAGCAACAGGGCTGGTGTTCGGGATGCTTCTGGGAGACTTTTCGTCCTTCTCAAACTATTGAATTCTGGGAATTTTTCCTCTTTTTTTTTTTTTCCCCTAGTTCTTACAGAAGTAATTTTGGGACTGAATCTCCATATTGATTTATTTTTTTCTTAAGGAATAGGATACAAAACTGATGATCTGCGGAGATCATCTGCTTGGCTTTCAGGTCTTGCATCCCATATCTCAAAACTTAGCTTAAATATTGCAAATACTGGAAAATGCATTTTAGTAGTATGACTAGAGCCTGGCATTTTGCAGATGGAACTTTCTGCTGTGCCTTTTAGCTTATCAGAGGCCAGAAACTAGTTTTCTCCTAGCACAAAATCCAGCCAAAGATGTCTGTGCAGATACAGTGCCAACTAAAGGAAAGAAATTTCATCCTTCCTTTATTCCCCCCGCTCCTCTTTTTTTTTTCTGTATTTCATTTGAGCTTTTCCTTTGCAAGCAGAACCTCCATAGCACTCCATCCACTCCCTGCCAAATAAATCAAATCACCAAGATCATGTTTCAACGAGCCAGAATTTCTCTTTTTTCCCACTCAGGGTCCCAGTTGGTGTAGTGAGAACAAAGGCAGCCTCCATTCAACTTGATTAAAGCAGGGAAATGCTCTCTGAAAGCAGAGGAAGACTGAAATCTTGGTCACCTGCCCTTGGTATCAGGGACTGCATTATCACAAGAAATCCCTGCTCAACCCCAGCAGCTCCATAGCTGGAGAACTGTGAGGACCACTGTGCTTCATGTGGTCCCAGGTACTGGTCTTCCTTCTGCAGGCATCTCTGTCCTCTTGCACCCCTCATTTTCACCAGTTAGCACAATAAGTTAAATGATAGCGTATTTCTTCATAGAGGTTGCAGGTTTCTTCCTGTTCAATTTCTACAATGCTTTCTTAACCTTATGCCACAGAAAGAAATGGAAACAGCCTTTCGCTGTCCTTATTGAAAGTATTTCTTACTATATATGGCTCCTTCATCAGGGTCATTTTCGAATGCTGTTTTTCTGCTCCTCTGTCCATTTCCTGCAACAGTGCTGTGTTGCTGCTCTTCCATGGAAGATGCTAAACCTCGAACCCAGATGTGCTAAAGCTGAGGGTCTGTGGCTGCCATATTTGTGACAGTAGAGGACTTTGCCCTGGCAACCTGAACAGAGCAATCTGCAGAGTCAAAGGTCTTTCCATCTCTGTTTTATTAGGACAATATCACTTCTCCCTGCTCCTGCTTTTCCTTCCAATAACATCTCAGACCTCAGGAAGGCACGTTGCACAGAAGTCCCTATATTCGGGGGACCCCAAATCAGCTGTTTCCCAAATAAAAGTCTCTGGGGCTTTCACAGTGACATCCCAAATCTCCCACCTGCTTTGATTTCCAGCAGCCCCATAGATTCTTGGTGTGTCATCCCGTCCTTACAGGAGTAATCTTACCTCTTCTGCCATTCCACCCAATGGTGTATCTCTAGCTCTGCTTTGTCATTGGTGATCATGACTTTGAAAACTCCCTGGCTGAGTCATTTCTCCTAGCAGACCCCAGCACTGCTCTGTTACTGCTTTGGCAAGTGAAGCATTTTCCCCTTTCCGTTTCCACTGAAGTAACAAAATGTCCAGTCTCCCATCTGGGCACAGCTGGATAATCTTCCTATTGCAGCTCTTTGTAGGAGTGGCTGATTTCCTATATCCATAACCAATAGAATACCAGGACATCCTTACGGCAAGTAGCACAGAAATGGCTTTTCTGCTGTGTTGCATCTTCCAGCATTTGAAGTCGGAGTGGAGATGCTGGCCCAGCTTGCGGGAGCGTGCTGTGCAGGACTGGCCAGTCCCTGGGGTCTCACAGTTCTGCTCTCTGCCCCCAGTACTGCTGTGGCTTTGCTGATTTCTGTTGAGATGGCACTGGGAGAGCAGCAGCCTGAGCTGGGGGGATGCGGGGATGTGAGCAGGTTAGTGAAGTGGGGACTCGGGGTTGCCTGAAATGATTCTGGTGGCCTTTGGTTGGGTCTTGGCATACAGTGGGACAGCCATCAGGGAGACAGGTTATGATCTCTCTCTGTCATGTCTGTTTTGTTCTCCACCGTGAGCTTTTCTGCATCCGTCTCTGAGCACAGGGCAGCCACATGCTGACCTGATGCGGGGGGCAGGAGCTCAGCTCCCATGGCACAGAGCTAGACTGCCAGGAACAGAGCAGACTCTGGCCTTTTGCTACATGCCATGGGCCCCTTTGCCCTTTTTATTTTCCTCCCATTAAAAAAAAAGGAAACTGCTTACAGAGCCTTCTCCACTGGGAGTTGCTTCGGGCTCTGCACCAATGGCACCTCTGAGTCCGCAGGGTCTGGGTCACAAATCCAAGCTCTCCAGTGCCATGCAAAGAGGAATCTGATTGCTCCTCTGCTAGTCAGGTTGAAAATTCACTGTTGATTTTGTCATCTGACTGTAATGTTCAAAAGGCAGACGGGTGGTTAGCCAGGGCTGCAGAGGCTTTTGTGGAAGGGATGTGCTCCAGATGATTTGGTACACATCTGAAAGCATCTATGACCAGATTTGTTGGGCAGGAAACTCAAGATGAATGAACTGGATGATCAGAATAATCCTTTAATATTAGAGAAAAAGAAACAGAAAAATTCTGGGGAGCTGGGAAGCTGAAAGTCAGATTACTTTGTCCAGCATGAGTTAAGTTCTGTAGGCAATGAGAGGAACCTCTTTCAGAGGTTGTCCTCAGCGGTGGTTTGTCCCCAGCCCCAATGAACTCAGCAAGATCTTGGCCATCATATTGAGAAAACACTGGACTGGGCCACTCTGTAATGTGTATGTATATCTGTGCGTATCTCTCTCTTTATCAGTGTATGTACGTGTCTGTCTGAGATGCACACTACATCCACAGCTCTGCTCAGGGCTATGATTCAGGCTTTAGGACGCACTAGAGGATGCCTTTGGTTGACTCAGGGGACCCCTGCTCTTGCCAACCCAGGGTTGCTGACATTAACCTGTTAAACTGGTGGCAGAGACTCATGCTGGGACCGACAGTAATCTGGAAATAATCAGTTGCCTTTCAGGGAGCGGATTATTTGCACAGAAGGAACCGCATTTTTCCATAGGGACCCTGAGGCTCCGCATGCTCAGCGCCCCACAGCCGTGCCGCGATGCTCAGCCCCCGGTGGCACCACCACTCCATGGGGCCATGCTGACCCATTGTGAGCTCCTGGGGCATCCTGGGGCTGTGGGGTCCTATTGTGAGCCCTCAGCAAGGAGAGGGCTGAGCTCGCACGGGATGAATTCCTGCACGTCCCTTCTGTGCCCACTGCTGAGCTCAAGGCTGATGTGAGCGTGGGGCTTTGTGCCTTTCCCTCCCTCAGCCTGCCCGTGAGCTCAGCCAGGACATCAGCTTTGGCTGTGTGCAGGGCCACCTCGTCAACCTGCAGCAGGCAGAGGGCTGCTCCATGGCATGAATACCCCCATGGTGGTGGGGGGGGATCAGTGGGCAACACTGGGATGGATCCATAGAGCCAGGAGCTCCCCAGAAGAGATAGGAGACGTCCAAGGAGTGGGCAAAACTCAGTGCTGAGTGCTGATGTTCAGATGCCTTCCCATAAGGGACTGCACCGCCCCCTGTTTTAATCTGTGTATTTTTTTTAATGCCAGGCTTAAGCTTATACTGTTAGCTGTATGAGAAGTGCAAATAATCCACAGATTAATTAGTGCTCTTGGTGATACATATATGTGTATTTAAAAAAAAAACAACAACCAAATATATTCAAACCTTTCAGATGTTGCTGGGGGAAATCAGTCAAATTTTTCTCCATACTTTAGATAATCAAAATATGGTATTTTTTTAAAAAAATCTATTTAGAGGAAGAAGAGAGTGCTTTTTGTTTCCAGTGCAGTTGAAAAAGATCTTCCTGCAGGATTCATTCAATTGCACATGAACTGATGCCACCAATTCAATGCAGAATGTGTCACGTCTGGTAATGACATTTATTGACCTCAGCAAGACAAATTTCAGAAATGCCCTTGATTTCTTTTTTAATGTAATGCTCAAGCATAACAATCCTGTCATGGACCTGGCCCTCAGATCACCTGTCTTTAAACCCAGAGTCAGTAATCAAAAGTTTCCTGTCTGGCATTTGCTTCTAGGTCTAATTTTTACTCTCCCCTCATTTCCAGTAAAAGCAAACCGTGCAGAGAGTCACTATGCGGATGCTGCTCAGGAAACTCTAGGTACCACGGGAAATGCGTCGCACGGAACTAATCAAAAGCTGCACGGCTCATTCTCCCTCTACCCTGCTACCACCCGTTCTGATCACTTCTCTGCTTAATAGAGGTACTAGATGAGTAAAATCAGGTGGAGGAATCTCCCCATTGCTCAGAAATCAGAGGCTTCCTTGTCTGCTTACTGTGCAGAACAAAAAGAGATGAGGATGGGGAATTTGGTCGGGGCTAGCAAGCCAGCGGCTGCTCAGCAATGAAGGAAGCCAGGAACTGAAGTTTGACAACAACAACAAAAATAATTTTAAAAAGTGCTGAGACCCCTTCCTCCCTATCACTTCATCCCTCCTCAGGGTCCAGAGAATCCTTGCAAATTACATTGCACTGAACAGCAATATGAAGTTAGTAGCGTGAGAAATACCAGCTTCCCACCTTCAGTTGATCACCATTTCTTTGGCTTTCTGAACACTGCAAATTGACCTTGCCTAGTCATGTGGCCTTTGGAAGCCATGGCTTGCCTATCTAGCACCTCTACTATGCAGCTAGAGGACTAATCTCAGCCTGTCCTACCAGATGTAGGGATATGGGTTCTCCTTAGTGTTGACGTTGACCTTGTGAATGGTTTCTAGATCCAGTGGGGAACAGACAGCTAGAGCAGAGCATTTGGTACAAGCAGTGATTTCATCGTTTCCATCCACTTGACAATTGCTAGGCGGCTTCAGAGAATTCCCAGTGAGCATCCCTTAGTGCACCCATCAGATGGCCGTGAGGGCACGCAAATATCTGTATTATATTCCTTATGTATAAATAGATCTACTTTCGCACCTGCACTGGAGGAGTCTCTCTCCCTGCCCCAGACACTGCTTTTGGCAGCAAGCGTGCACCTTCTCGAGTTACCATTGCCCAGAGTTTGCATGCTTTGAATGCTGGCAGGGGAACCCCCTCAGCTCTTCCCCCCAGGCCAGGCAGGCGGAAGCCCAGGAGTGGCACTGAGTGATGCAGCATGTTTGTGAAACTGGATTTTTGCATGCTTTTTTCTGGAGTCCGTTTTAATTCTCAAAATCACCAGTCTCTGTCTCCTTCAGAAAGCCGACAAACTACAGTTAAAAGAAACAAAACCAAAATACATGTCTTTCTGATTTTCTCCATTAATTGTTCCAACTTGTATCTTTTCCTTCCTTGCTGGTTTTTTTTGTTTGTTTTTTTTTTTTTTCCTTGCTGGCTGTTCTTCTTGTGTGTCAGACTAGAGCCTAAGTGAGACGCATGCCCGAACCTTGCGTGTACCAGAAGCTCAGAAGTAGCGTGGTAAATCCCATCTCTGAATGGGTAATGAAGAGTCAGGGGGCACGGTTTAGTTTCATGGTAGCAGTTCCTGGGTAAATAGCCTGCATCTTTGAGTTAGCCTCACCACGTGTTTGGTTGGTACTTCAGCACTCCTTGAAGCTTATCCTTGAAAAGACTGGTTTCAATGCTGGGTGATCATCAGATGCACAAACAGGCAAAGATTTGCTTAATAGTCCAGCTGGAAAATGTGTCCTACCTTCCATGCTGCTTGCATTTGCCAGGTAAGGTTACTTTATCCTTGGAGGACGAACCATAACGCAGGGACTGCCCTCAGAGAAAGGCTCCTTCCATTGCTCAGTGCTCAGGTTGGTCTTGGCAATGGTTAAAACAAGCAGCGATATTCGTAATGCTGACCTCTCACCTGTCTGTGTCCAATTCTGTTTTTCTGGAAAATCAGCCACTCTGATCTTCATGTCTTCCTTGCATGTCTTTTTAGGCATGAATTTTGAATTGGTAAAGGCAGTATATGTTTTTTTCTCCATTTTCTACTGAATTCTTTCCTGCTGTGGTCCTCATTTCATCTCCCCCATCTTGAGTTCTACGAGGGAAAGGGAGGATGAAACAAATTATTACCTCAGGATCTTCTCAATGCATTGGACACCCTGCAGAGGGGGATTACAGACTCTGCTTCTTCCAGTCCCAAAGGACTCTTGAATTTTGGAGTAGCCACAAGGGCATCTTTACTGCCTGCATCCATCCTAAGGATAGCGTTGTGCACTCTGTGCTTTAGGAAGACTGTAGGTTAACCCTGGAGGGATGTAAAAATAATTCTCATGTCTGGATTGCTCAGCTCTGGGGCTGCACGCTGCTAGGGGCAGGCACCAGTACTTCAGTGCATCTAAGGCTGAGTGGTAAGGAGCCTTCACCTGAGATACGTACAACAAAATAACAGTGAACAGTGATGCAGTCGTAGGAAACTCGGTGTAGGTAAATTAATAGAAAACTCCTCAGGAGCCAGGGCATTGTAATGTGCTGAACCAATGATTTTAGTCAATAAATGCAATGATGGGAAGGGAAGGAATCTGCAGAGCCCTTGACTGGACTGCGGGTCTGGTGCAGTGTTTTTTTAAAGTCTTATATAAGAAGTAATCAGCCAGGTTCAAAGATGCAATCTAGCTGTTTTGCTCTGCTCCTGAAATGCAAAGCAGCTGAGCTGACAAATTGTTGGAAGGCACAGGACATGTGCAGTTTGACTTTTGCCAGTGCTCAGCATCAGTTTGGGAAAAAACCCTTCCTGTTTTAGAAGGAGAGGGGTGACAGTACAGCAGATGCTGCAGAATACCAAAGACCAAGGTTAATGGCATGTGGCTGGAGCTGATGTCCCTTTGTGGTGGTTCCAGCCTTTCCAGCTGTCATTTCAGTGACCTCTTGCAAACCGAGTCTAACACTGTGGTTTTGTATGAGGAAGAGAAGAGGGATTAAGTCCTATTTTTGATAGGACAAGAGGGAATGGCCTCAAGTTGTGCCAGAGGATGTTTAAATTGGATATTAGGAAGAATTTATTCTCAGAAAGAGTGGCAGCAAGTGGTGGAGTCACTGTCCTTGGAGGCCTCTAAGGGAAGGGTAGCAACTTAGCAACATGGTTTAGTGGGCAATATTGGTGGTAAGTGGATGGTTGGACTTAGCTGACCTTAGAGGTCTTTTCCAACCTTAATGATTCTATTCTATTCTATTACTCCTCATGCCATTGATCATGGGCTGATTTTTTTTGTTTGTTTGTTTTCTTTGTGCTCTGCTTCTAGAAACTCCATTCTTGGAGCTGAATTCACCTTTGCCATGGCTTTTCTGAAATCACTGGGTGTGAATCAGGCTTGAGCCTGCTCCTCTGATATTTCTGCTCAAGCCATGGCAAGCATTGCGCACACAGACATGTTCCTTGCTGCAGCCCCCAGTGATCCACAAAGGTTATCATTCACTCTGGGCTCTGCTGCCTGCTTTTGACAAGCTCTTCTCAGATACCATGAGCTCAGCACAAGTTGTGGGTTGACAAACAGCCTCATTTCCCAGCAAGTGATCACCTCTTTCTCCTGGCTATAGCTTTTTCAGGAGAATGAGCTCCGTTGCTGGTTGAGCTTGTATGCAGTGATGGATTTGAGCCCACGGCAGCCTAACTCAGCTTGGCTAGTGTATGCTGCCTACAGAATGGAATAAGAGAATGAAACAATTGCTCAAGGATTGCTTAAAGTCAATGGCAAGAAGCTATAGGTGATTATTTACGTTGATCCAAAATTGCTGCTGTTGTTATAACCACATTTTGAAAGCTACTGATTTAATACCATAGGAGACTGTGGATCCTAGCAGAGGGTTTCTGGCAGGAGCTCCTGCCCCCAGCATCCTATGGAGGATGGATGGCAACTCATCTGAAGATCACTTCTCACACGTTTTCTTGCTGAGGGTGTTGGACACAACTGAGCCTAAATGCAAAGCCTGCCAAAACAGTGAGCATCTTTCTGTTGGCTGCTGGGGCTGTGGTGGGTCCTTACATGTTCATCCAGCGTGGGCTCTCATTTTTCTGTCTGGCAGCAGGGAAAAAGTCAATTCTGTTTGTATATTTTGTTCAGTTCAAGCCAAAAGCTGAAAGTCTTCAAACCTTCCCTGAAGATAGAATGGAATCTTTTTATTTCATTTTTATTTTTTGGTCATTAAATACGCTTTTAATGAATGCCAACCTAATGTTACAGTGAAGATCCCAGAATTAAAGCACAGTTTGTGCTGCTGTTATGGCTTTCCACAATCCCTGATCAGAAAGCCGCAATTTTCTCTCCCTTCCCCCTGGAACAAGCAGTGCCGTGTGCTCACACTGCTCTTAGCTGTCATCCCTGCAAGCTCTGGTTCATGTTGTGTAGGGCTGGATTCCTGCTTCCCCATGTTCATGTCACGTTGGCCACTGAACTGAAGCTATTTGCCATCTGCCTGAGTTCCACCTGAATAGCACTTCTCTGGGACACTGTGTCACTGTGCATGACTTTCTGGTTGAAGATGATGATGTTGGGCCGGCTGGCAGCTTGCAGCTCTCTGTGTGGGTGTGTTTCTCCTGGGCTCTTTCTCATTGCTCTGCAGGGACTGTGCTTGCATGCAGATTGCAGGGGTTGTTCCCAGTCACGGAACCTCATGGCAGAAGGAGGACTTCAGTGAATCATTTATGTTGCTTCATGGGTATAGAAGAGGAGCCCCAAAGCAAAGGCCCTGCTCGGCTCAGTGAGACGCTTTGAGTGCTGAACGCTGGTGCTTTGCTGACTCATTTGTGTATAACTTCTTTTGAAAAGGGCCACGTAGTTCGAAGCAGTGTTTCTACTGAAACACAGTAGATCCCAGGAACGTTCCTCTGTAAGATCAACCACGATACAGAAACAAAAATTCAATTGGCCTTTTTAGGATCGAATGGCAAATAGCATTTCAATCTGGCTTCTCATGCACGAAACACAGAATTGCCTTTTGACATCTGGCTGTGTGCGATGATATCGGTAGCATCAGGGATCTAGGCTTACAAACAGAAAGGTGTTGGGACACGTGTTTGCTCCCAGAGGGGTCGTAGCTCTGCTCTGATTTTCAGCTGCACTGAGCATCTGTGGGCCCTTGGCTTTCAGGTGCACTTTGCAGGTGGGCCGCATGCTGGACATGGGTTTCCCTGTACCTGTCTATGCAGTTTCACTGAATTAAAAATGAACCGTTAATTGGGTTAATTCTGCCTTTTCTACTTGAAACTTGACGTGTTTTGTTTGCATCTCTTGACCTGAGATTGCAGCCCCATCCTGCACAGGGCACTGCTGCTCAAGCACCTTTCTGCCCAGGTCTGTGTTCCGTGTCTCACAATGTGAAGTGACTTTGTAAAAATAGCACCTTCTTACTCAACAAATCTGCTCCCTGCGTGTCTTGAAGTCACATCTTCTTTCTCTTCTGACAAAGCCACGTGTCTCATGCTGCAGCTGGGGAGGGAGCTGGGGTTTGCTTTGCTTTGAACATCAGCAGCCAAGTTCTGGTTAAAGAACCTCTGGTTAAAGGACCTCGTGCTAGATGTGAAGGCAAAGGAGGGCTGTTTGCTTCTGAATTTCAAGGTGGTGCTGTGGAGAGACAGGAGAAAAACAGGCCTTTGGTTGGTGCCCTAGAAACCCAGGGTGGAAATCAAAATTCCAGCAGCGTTCTGCCTGCGAAAGGAGACCGAGCGTTTGCAGCACAATAAGTGGCTGATGCAATGGTACAGAGTATTGGAAAAGCTATCCTTGGTTTTATTCAGTTTTGCACTGTCTCTTTATGAAACATGAGCTCCATGCACAAATGCTTTGCACTGGTTGTCCGACCTCTATTTGTATACTTGAATAAGCAATTGCTATTCAGAGAATATCAGATCATCCCAAACTGTTTGCAGTTTGGCTCCCCCGAGGCTGTCTCTAAGCCTTTTCGTAAGGATCCATCCTCGCTTTTTGGTTTGAAGTTTTGGTGTGAGAATTTTGTCCTCTTCGTTTGGATGGAAGCTTTTAATTACCGATCTCAGAATGTGTAAAATAATGAAAGCTGGCTCAGCAGACTGCTTCTCGGTGAGATCATCTCTTCTTCCGGAGTGATCTTTTTGCTTTGTTAACAGAATGGGACTCTGATAGAAAAACAGCAGTTGAGTGCCATATTTTGAGGTTGTATGTTTTCCTGGTGATGGTGCCTGTAGTAGACCTGCAGCTAGGTCATAGTTAGCTTGTAGATTGAATCTTCATAAAGGACTTGCACGTTTCAGTATTTACATATATGACTGGGCAAAGATGAACTCTTTGTAAGATACAGAACAGGCACCTTCTGTTTTAGGAGGGGGAAAGAGTCTAGTGGAGGAGGAGGGGCAGGTCTGAGCACCAGGAATGGAGTGTTTCCAAGTGAAGTTAAACCCTGAAGGCCAAGGCTTTTTTCTTGGTATTCTCTTACTGGATGTAGGGCTTTGAAAGGCAGTTGTGAAAGAAAAGCTTCCTCGCTCATGATCGGAGCCGATCAGTGATTTAAGGACTCATGACCTCATCGTTAACGTCATTCTGTCCCGCCAGCCCTGGCATCCCACGAGGGGCTTCTGTTTAAGTCCACATTATTTTTTCTCTCTTAAAAATCATTCCCATTTCACTCATTATGGCGGAAACATTTCTACAACGCTTTATTTAAAAAAAAAAAAAGAAAGAAAGAAAAAAAAGCAATAATGAAATAAATATATATTTTTTAAAAAGCCAACAGCATAACTACATCTCACTGCTGCTTGGAAGTGCTCTTGGTTTCTAATGGCTGGTGGGGAAGGACTGCGTGGTTTCCAGAATGACTCCTCCTGCTGTCTCCTTTTTGTCTTTGTTTCAACGTGTTTCTCTGAACAGTCAGAAGGTCAGTTTGAAAGATCGTGTCTTCTCCAGTCCCCGCGGTGCTGGCACCAAAGGGAAAGGCTCTCCACAGGCTCAGGGCATCCGGAGGTCCCCCAGTGCTGACCAGAGCATCGAGGACAGCCCCAGCAAGGTGCCCAAGAGCTGGAGCTTCGGAGACCGCAGCAGAGCCCGGCAGGCTTTCCGCATCAAGGGAGCTGCATCGCGGCAGAACTCCGAAGGTGTGGCCTTGGGGTGCTCTGTGGGATCCCCAAACCCCATCCCTCTCCCTCACCACCCCAGGTTAAGCAATCCTGTTAAGCAGACCTATTTGGTGACGAACAGAGTTAAGTCCAGCTGGTGACCTGACGCTAGTGGTGTTCCCCAGGGGTTGGTATTGGGGCCAGCTACGTTTAATTAATCTTTATTGATGATTTGAATGAGGGGATTGAGTGCACCCTCAGTAGGTTTGCAGATCACACTGAGTTGGGAGGAAATGTTGATCTGCATGAGGGTAGGAAGGCCCTACAGAGGGATCTGGACAGGCTGGATCGATGGGCTGAGAGAACTGGGATGGTTCAGTCTGGAGCAGAGGAGGCTCAGGGAGATCTCATAACTCCCTACAGTGACTGAAAGGAGGTTGTAGTTTGGCCTCTGCTCCCAGGTAACGGCAACAGAACTAGAGGTGATTGACTTAAGTTGCACCATGGAAGGACCAGGTTGGGTATTTGGAAAAAATTTTTCTCCAAAAGTGCGGTGATGCAGTGGTACAGCTGCACAGGGAGGTGGTGGGGTCACCATTCCTGGCAGTGTTCAGGAAACGTGGAGATGTGGCACTTGGGGACGTGGTGGAAATGGGTCAACAGTTGGACTTGATTTTAGTGGTCTTTACCCTGCCTGGCCTGGCTGGAGAATGCTAACACGTTGCTTTCTGTTCCTGCTTTTCCCAATGCAGAAGCAAGCCTGCCTGGAGAAGACATTCCCGATGAGAATAAAAGCTGCAACTGTGAGTTTGTGACGGAAGATTTAACACCAGGACTGAAAGTCAGCATCAGGGCAGTGTGGTAAGAGAGGGAGAAAGGGAAAGAGGTTTGGAAACATAAGTGATAGAATAAAATGAAATACAAAGTCCAAGCAAATGCTGAAATGCTGTGTTGCAGCTGCTTTTCCCCTGGGTGGCCTGCCCTCCTTCACAGAAAATTCTGCCAGAAAGGGAATTTTTGCTGAGGGAAGTTAAAAATGCAGAAACAGGAAGATCCCCTGCAGGGATGCATCCAAGCAATTGCTCTCACTCGCTCTGAGATTTAATGCTGACATTTATAAAAGCAGTGTGGAGCGGAGACGTGCCCAGCTGATAGTCCGGAGGTCATCAATGTCCCCTGGTGCTCACAGGACTTCAGCTGCAGGCCCCCACCAGCCCTTTCCTTCTCCTATTGCCATGTTGGACAGAGGGTGTGGATTTGCTCCGGTTCCCTTCCAGCTCCCTGTGGGTTTTAGATGCCACCAGGCGAGTCAGGGACTTTATTTTTCCTCCCCTCTCTTGCAGCATTATGCGATTTCTCGTCTCCAAACGCAAGTTTAAGGAGAGCCTTCGGCCCTACGACGTGATGGACGTCATCGAGCAGTACTCAGCTGGCCACCTGGACATGCTCTCCCGGATTAAAAACCTCCAATCCAGGCAAGAGACCCCTCTGCTTGCTTCACTTTGCCCCTACTTTTTGTTCATCACACAAACGTTGCCATGAGAGACACTTTCCCTTGCAGCTACACCTTAATCTTTTTCATCCTTAAGAGAAAGTTCAGAGGAAGCATCGCTGCATGTGGTTGGGACCCATGGGGATGATCAGGACTGAGCACACGCAGAGCAAGCACTGGGGTTATGCCATTAAATCTGCCTCTTGTCCACCTCAGGACAGCTTTGACAGCTCTGAACTAGATTTCTCTCTTTCCCCACACACAAAACCCATGACATCTGCAGCTCACCTCCCTGCAGGTATTTCTTTAGGAGTTTCATCCATTTGCGCCTTCCATGGCCCCTGTGCCCCATGCCAATGATCAGACCCCTATCCCAGGCAGCTCTGTTGGCTCAGCAGAAGTGATCACAGCTCTGCTGAACACAGGGACATCCAGAGCAGGAGGCAGGGTTTGGCCTTGGGCTGTCTGTGGTCAGAGTCATTTACCATTTACTTTAACAGCTGGATAATGAAGACATTTCCCTTGTTGACTGCAGCAGCCCAGCTTCTGCTGGAAGCCACCTGGGGAAATTTTCCTTTAATTTCCAGCCCATTTTGGTCATGAAAATCTGAAAGAAAAAAAAAAGAAATGTTTTTAAGTATGCATGCCGGAATGGAATAGGAAATTTGTCTTATGTAAAAGAGGAATCTCTCTCATCCTAATCTCTCAAAGACCCTTTAACTCTGCTATTTCTGATGCTCACGCAGTGGAGTTAACTTCCTCAGTGTTGCTGCATGCTGTGCATTTCCTATTTCCAGCTCTGCTGTCAGAAGGTAAATTCTCCCTTGCAGTGAAAACTAAAATATCCCAGAGAATTTCCTCTCTCTGAGCCTCTCACCCCCACTCAGTACAAATTCAGTGATTATGAATCTGAGATGCACAGCTGAATCTGGAGGGGGAAGAGGAGGAGGAAGGGATTGATATATTTCCCAATCTGAATAAGCTTGGAAGATGAAACCTCCGGGGTGCCTCTGCAGTGGGGAGTGAGCCATTGGATTGGCATCTCTGCTGGCTCCAGGTGGGACACCTGAGTGCTCAGTCCCCAGAACAGTGCTATCTGTCCCTACCAGTCCTGTTGGCATTCCCCGATGTGCTACCAAGACAGAGTTGGTTGGTTGGTTGTTTTTTAGGGAGTATGAGATAAGGAACTGAAGCTTTTAAAGATGAAACTGAATTGTCCCCTTAACTTCACTAGTGGGACAGTGAGGCTGCAGTTCCTAGGACTGCCATCCACCCCACTGCAGGGAAGTCAGGAGGACCAGAATCTTCTTTAAAGCCACATGCGAAGAACCTGGATTTGGGATCTAAGGCTGATGAGTACCTTCACTGGTTTCCGTGTCCCCACCAACTAGATCAGTGATAGAGATGGCAGCAGAGCCCCTTAGGACACCAAGAGATGCCCTATCTATGACCTGCCCAGTCCAACTGGAAGGGACACCCTGTAGCCAGGGCACGTGCCTTGGTGGCCATGGCCAATGCTGGGACGTGAGCTGGAGCTAGGAATGCAGTGTGCCCGTAGGTGGAGCCCTGTGAGGCTGTCCTGGGTCGGCTTGGAGGACTTTTATTTTTGTCTTCCTGTCCTGCAAAGTGCTGTGCTCTCCTGCCTGCTCAGCTCCATGGGTCTGTCTGTGTTGTCCCACAGCCAGGGCTGGGGATTAAAGCA
Organism: Tragopan temminckii; assembly: GCA_028571105.1. NCBI lineage: Eukaryota > Metazoa > Chordata > Aves > Galliformes > Phasianidae > Tragopan > Tragopan temminckii. The sequence goes on along the minus strand of JAOWBP010004554.1, from coordinate 4,723,100 downwards.
CATTCAGGCACTTCTCTGGAGGGGTTTACCTGCACTTTCCTCTTTAATCACAAATGTCTCTGTCACTGTGTCGTGTCTGTAATGTGCTCTTTTCAATGTTGTGTTCATGCTGTCTCGTGTCTCATCCCTTGCCAACCACGGATATCCCCCATTCATTGAGTTCCACAGTCCCACAGTGTATCTCACCGACTCCAACAGCTCGTGTATTTCTGAGCTAGCTGAGGGTGCATCATCTGGCAGTGTAACTGAAAGGAGAATGAATGTATGTTGTTTCATGTCCAACCGTCTCGATGGAATAGTGCTGCAAATATATTCCAGAGGGTAAAGCATGTTATCTGTTAAATCTGGGGTGGGTAGGGGTGGGGGGTGTTCTCCTAAACAGCAGTGGTGCCAAAATCTCCAAATCTTACCCCAGGTTGGGTAAGGTTTCACCGACAACCAGGCGGTAGGAGAGAAACTTCTGTTTCTAGCGGAATATATTTTCAATTTCTCTCTCTTTCTGTCGTTCTGTTTTTCAGTTGTTTCTTTCTGCAACTTTCTGACCAACTTTTCTCTACGTGTTGCTTCATTATGCATTTTGCTGGTGTCTTTTTTCTTATTTACTTTGCCAGGATAGATATGATTGTGGGTCCCCCGCCCCCTTCAACTCCCCGGCATAAGAAGTATCCAACCAAAGGACCCATGTATTCTTCCAAAGAATCTCCCCAATACTCGCCTAGGTTAGGATTCACCAAAATGCCGCTTTCTCTGGATTTTTCATTTGCTTAATGTCAAACCCCTTTCATGCCAGTTATATGACGGCATTTATCACTTAGAAGCTTGCTAAATCGTGACTCAGAATGGCTTGCTACTCTGGGTATGATCTGATTTACTTGTAGTAATGAGCTTTCACACTAGGCAAGCCAAAGGAAAAAAAAAAAAAGGACATTCCTACCATCATTGGTAACCATCAGTTTCTTCAGCTAGACTATTGTCAGTCTTCTCCCAGTACAGGAAAGACAAGGAGCTGTTAGAGAGGGTCCAGGGGAGGGCCACTAAGATGATCAGAGAGCTGGTGAACCTTCCCTATGAAGACAGGCTGAGGTAGCTGGGCTTGTTCAGCCTGGAGGAAAGAAGGCTGTGGGGGTGGCCTCACTGCATCCTTCCAGTACCTAGAGGCAGCCTACAAACAGGCAGGGAGTCAACTCTTTACAAGTAGATAATGGGAGAATGAGGGAAAATGGTTTTAAGTTGAACGAGGGAAGATTTAGGTTGAACATCAGGAGGAAGTTCTTTACGAAGAAAGTGGCGAGGTGCTGGAACAGGCTGCCCAGAGAGGCTGTGGCTGCCCCGTCCCTGGAGGTGTTCAAGGCCAGGTTGGATGGGGCCCTGGGCAGCCTGGTCTGGTATTAAATGTGGAGGTTGGTGGCCCTGCATGTGGCAGGGGTTTGGAGCTGCATGATCCTTGAGGTCCCTTCCAACCCAAGCCATTCTATGATGATTCTCCAAGGTGGTGCTGAAATTTAGCTTTTTTTAATCTCATATTTTACCAGACTATCTTCAAATGTACCAGGTGGAATATTTACCCACACAGCCAGTGCAACCTAAACCATCTACTTTCCAAAAGATCAAACACCCCACACAAGTGGTGGAGCCTCTGTTTGCGGCTCTTTGGACTGTGAAATGAGTTGATCTTGGTGGGCAAATTAAGAATGAAGTGTTTCATGCTGAGAAATGCAGCGATCTCTTTTTGCTGAAGCCGCTCTATTGACCATGGAGGTAAAAGTTCTGTTGCAATGTTACCACCATAAGACTCATGTTCAGAAAAAGGTCCTGCTCTGGCCTGCAAAAAGAGCCCAACCCAGCCTATAGCCACTCAGTGAAATACTTTCTTGTTGTCCTTATTAAGTTCTCACATTAGTTAGAGCTATGCTCACAGCTGATGCTGTGAGGACGATCTTTCTACTGAGTCACTCATTTTGGGGCATTCTCATGTTGGGCAGCAGATAGCTGCATTTTCACCATGTATTGAGACCGCTAGAGCCCAAGGCAGGTAGAAATATTTGCTAGAAAACCATTTTCCATGTGCAAACAGTAGGTGATTTTCAAACACAACGAGCTTAGCCTCAAGTATTTTTTTCTAAATATACTTGCCCTCCCGAAGTGCTAATACATGACAAATCTCTTGAATTTTATTTAAGCTGCTCTGAGTAATCTTCACTAGCAGGATGTGAGTAAAGAGAATACTGAAAGCTTACCTTTCCCACTCAGCAGGTTCGAAGATTAAATAAAATAAGTAGAGATTTTTCCAGAAGCCCCAAAATTCATGCTTGGGAAAAAAAAAAAAAAAAAAAAAAAAGATGCATAAAAGCATTTTTCCCCCAATTCTCCCTCCCTCAAATGATGAGGCCCAAACTAATCTTTAAGAACGAAATAAATCTTTTATCTGGACCAATGTTTTGATATGAAATTAAAAAAATAGGGATTGAGCTGGATTTTGCTCCATTTACCTTTTAGATGCAACCAGCTTTTAAGGGCTGGGCAAGATTTCCACATGGAAACAAATGCCCTGCACATAGGATGGGCACAAGGGGGGAGGTCCAAACTCTGGGTCAGGCTTAGCTGTTGCTCTTCCTTTTCAGCACATCCCTGTTTTAGCCAAATGTTGCCCACGCAGAGAATTGGGTTTAATTCCTCCCAGTGGCTGATTTAATGTAGACCTGTTCTGAAATAGTTGCAATTCAGCTGGAATTCACTGGCAACAGAATATTGGTCAAAATACGTCTAGAGAAAACTTGATTGAAATTGGGGAGGTAAGGAGCAGTCACGTGACATGGATGAAGGGGGTTTGGCTTCAATGCCTGGATTGTGTTAAAAAAACATAATTAAAACAGATAAAGAAAACTGAAAGTAATTGAATATATATTCCCAAACACTTCATTTTTATCTCATTTGAGCCGTTTGACCTTTTGATGTCTGCTTCTGGCCCGAGGGTGACATATTACACCTCTTTTGCATGTACTGTCAGCATGGAGCGTAATGAAGCATGAGAAAACCTGCACTGTGGCTGATGCAAGAATTTACATTTTTTTTATATCATGAGAAAGAAGGAAAGATATCAAAGTTCACTTCAAAGAGTAACCGCCCTTCTTTCCCCCTCCCGAACTAAGACCCAGCAGAGCGTGTCACAGGCAGCAGATGGCACAGCTTGTCAAGCATCGCTAGAAATCTTGGAATCATCTTCTGCTGTGATGGGAAGAGTGTGGGTCTGCCTCTTCTGAAGCCCCAGCTGAGGGCTTCCCTCCGCACGTGTCTTCAGCACAGCCAAGATAATGTTGGGAATGCACAAGGCTGCCCATGAGACGTAGTGCAGAAGGGGGATTTGGCATCTCTGGGAAGATTTGTGGTCCCTTGTCATGCCGTAAGAATATACACTATTCCCCACCGCTTGCAAAGGTGAAATGTATCCATTCTTCATCTTTTGAGCTTTGTTGCCCGGTTTGGATAAGACAAACTCTTTCAGAGTGGCTAAAAGGACCACCTGCCCTTTGCTGATGGCTGTGCCTTTGCAGTGCTCAGGTGAGATTGCCTTAACACTGTTGGGTTCTCAAGAGGGATTTCCTCTTCTATCAGACAAGGCAGAAGGAAAGCTCCACGTTTTGCTGAGGGTAGGAGCACTCTCCCCAGGTTTCTAGCTTCTGCCATGAGGAGCAAAGGAATGAGAGATCTTGAGCCTGGTTTCTCCTACCCAGGCGCCAAGACAAGGGCTTGCTTCACTTTCTTCTGCGCTGAAGCCAGTGTCCCACAGCTGCCAGCATCCCAAGGTCCATGAGACCAAGGTGACATCAGGCTCTGGTTTCTCAGAGCTGCAGAAGATGTCAAGGCTGGATCGTGGCATAGCCGGGAAGGGAATGATCCTGACAGGAGTTCTGTCAGGCTCTGCTATCACGGTCATACGGCAAGGGCTTCTGAATGCCTTATGGACAAGCTCTGTGAAGCTCTGCTTATAAATCACAGCAGATCTATAGGAAGTTGTATCCCACCTGACGATGGTGGAAGAAGTCAGCTTCTCTGTGTGGCGTGGTTGATCACTCCATCTGTGAAGTACACCCAACCTGTGCTTCCCATGGGTCCTGTGAGGCTCACTTACTGGATAGCTTTTCTTTTAAAGATGTGGAAGACAGCAGAAGTCCTTCCTCAAATTCTGCAAAATTAGAAATAAGGTTGCAAGAGACTCTCTCTGCTATTACAATATACAGTAACTTGGCCATGTTTGGTTTTTCTCTCTGTTACTGTCCTGCCTCCCTGCTCTACTCCACAACTGTTGAAGGACATCTCATTTTCACTAGTACACACATTTCGGTGTTAGCATTGTGCTAGATGTGGCAGAGTACCCTGATTTTTCTTGGCCTTCCCCAGTATTTGGTAGCAATTAGGCTTTGAGCCTCTTAAAATGCATGTTCATTGCTTTACTAGTTTACTTGCTTGTGCATACAGGAGAGGAGTTCATACAGTGGCTGTACTACGTCTTGACTTGTGATTCCAAACCAAGGTAGCCCGAGGTATCTGATTTAATACCTCTTTGCTTATATGGTAGCAATGTTGTCGTAGGATTTCTTGTGCTGTATGTGATGTCAGTAATTGCATCCCTTGTGGGGAGTTCCTGTACATGTCAATAATTTCCTTCTCCTATTACAAGAGAGAAATAAGGCATGCATATTCCTCACACTTGTAATTATGGCACTTGGTGCTCCTTGCACTCATGTGCTTATCTTGCTAAGCAAAGGATCAAACATGACTTTTTAAATGGAATGGTATTTTGTCGCATCCTTGCCCAAATGAAGTATGTTCTGGGATCAAAGATAAACTCCAAAACAATGGTTGGCTGATGTTTTCTGTCTTTGGTGTGATGTGCTCACCCACTTCATCCCTTGAGCCAGATCTTCTGGTGCTGCAAACTGCTGTCGCTTTGATATAACGCAAGGGAGCTGCTTTGGTCTATACCCACTGATATCTGTCCCTTTATGTCAACAGCTAACATACATACTAAGTCCCTGTCACGTGTGAAGAAAACAGATGGCTCTTGTGTTGGAAATAGCCTCACATCTCATTCCTTCCCTTGTTTTTTGTTTGTTCATTTTCCCCTGTCTGTCTGTGTTCAGCTCCTTCCTTTTCCTCCTCCTGGTGCATGGACCCATGGCCCACACAGCAGAACTGCGTAAGAAGCATTTTGAGTTTTCCACTCAAGATACCTCAACTTGATTTCAGTCAGATTAATTAACCCTTCTTTTCCCTTGCCACCCTTACTTTTGGTGCATTATGCAAGAGTAAAGTTTGCCTGGCGTAGACTTGGGTTATGAACCGGACTGCCATTAAGAACTTATTCCAAAACTGGGTTGCTCCCCTGGCTTTGGAGGGATCAAATAATTGACTTCCAGCTTCCAAACTGGCTCTGCCCTTCTCTTTCCTGATGTGTTTATGAACACAGTTATTTTTAGACTGGAAGGAGGAAGTGCAAATGTAACGTGTGTAAATAACTTGTCACCAAACAATGTGCCCAGTAGCTTTAGCTGCACACACTGCAAGAATGTCCTTGGATGTTAACAGCTTGGAGCCCTGCTAATAGAAAACATCTAATGATACAGGTGAGAGCTGCAGCAGCATTGAGATGGAGGCAATTTGGTATTGCTTGGTGAATTATGACCAAATTCAGCATACTTCCACTAAAACAGCACCACAGCTGTTTGTTTGGATCTGAGGGCAAGGGGCTCATTTTCATGGACATGAGAATTACACGCCTACATTTGCATCGAGGAGAAGAAACTTCTGCAAAGACTGAAAAAAAAATCCCACCAACATATGCTAGACAGAAAACTTGATCTTCCCCCAAAATAATACAGCCTCAGTGCAAATAAAAAGCTAATTGATTTGGAAGAAAGCCAGTTACAGTGATTCTTTGCAGCGGGTAAATTTACTGTGCATAATGTGCCAGATTTTATCTGTATAAACAGAAACGGATAATTTCAAACTCTGCTAATACTGCTCTGAATTTTGCATCTGAATTAACACTTCAGTGCCACTGCGTGTCTGTGAGTAATTTGGAGTGCTAGCGGGGAGAGAGGCTGCTGCTTTATCCCCCAGAGGCGCGATGAACAAAGTCCCCTCGCCTGCTGCCTCCAACTGACTCCAGTCCTTTTCTGGGGATGGGGGGATTTTCTGATCCTGGTAGAGTTGACCAGATCGTTGGGAGAGGATCCTCCATGACCGACAAGGATCGGACCAAAGGCCCAGCCGAGGGGGAACTGCCTGAAGACCCCAGCATGATGGGCAGGCTTGGGAAAGTGGAAAAACAGGTACGTTGGGGTGTGAGGGGTTCCTGTCCATGGGTATTACCTGCATTGTGGTGTTGTTTATGGTTGGGTTTGTTTGTTTGTTTTATTCCAAATGGATATAATCATATGGAAGCAAAACTAAGAGCAAACAATATTTTGCAAAGGAAACGATGGATTTTATGAAAGGGCATGAAATGTCTTCAAAGCCTCAGAACAGATTCAGGCACTTGGAAGTCTGTTTCTTACAGGCTTTCTGTTTCTTTTTTGATGAGTCTACCAAAAGTCTGTTTTTGAGGATGGCATGGTGCCACTCTGTTAGGCGTGTTTCAGATGAGCCCATGAGCCTGGCTGCTGCAGCTGCCAGCCTTGCTGAATATGGAAATCCTCCCAGAGAGCGAGACTCAGAAATCCTGCTGAGCACCTGAGCCCAGGCAAGGGCCAGATGCAGCAAGGAACTGAAAGATGTTGGAAGGATTCAAGTGTCCTCCAGCTTTCCTGGAATCTGATGTATGTCAGAAAGATCACAGGAGATTAAGGAGGCCTGCTAATGAGGAGGAGAATTAAAGGTCGTTTCGAAATATTACAAATATGTACTGAAAGTTCCACTTTGGCGTAGGTTGGTGTAGGCAGTGAAGTCCGGGCCCACGTTTGTGCTTTGGTGAACTGGAAGCTGCTCATCCTCAGGATGTAGTGCTGGAACTGTGGTGTTTTGCAGGTTCAGTCGATGGAGAAGAAGCTGGACTTCCTGGTGAACATTTACATGCAGAGAATGGGCATCCCACCGACAGAGACGGAGGCCTACTTCGGGTCCAAAGAACCAGACCCAGCCCCTCCCTACCACAGCCCCGAGGACAGCAGGGAGCACATCGACAAGAACGGCTGCATCATCAAGATCATCAGGTCCACCAGCTCCATGGGTCAGAAGAACTTCTCAGCTCCGCCGGCCCCGACCAACTCGTGCCCACCCTCGACCTCGTGCCAGCAGCAGCCCTACCAGCGGCAGAGTCACGGCTCCTCGCCCGTCGGAGACCCCGGCTCGCTCGTCCGCATCCCACCTCCGCCCTCCCACGAGCGTTCCCTGTCAGCCTACAGCGGCGGGCACAGGGCGAGCGCAGAGTACCTGCGGAATGAAGACATTACCACCAAACACCACGAGAGCGCCCTGAGAGACAGCGACACGTCCATCTCCATCCCCTCGGTAGACCACGAGGAACTGGAGCGCTCTTTCAGCGGCTTTAGTATTTCCCAGTCCAAAGAGAATTTGGACATCCTTAACAACGGTTGCTATGCAGCCGTGGCCAAAATCAGACCCTACATTGCGGAAGGGGAATCGGACACCGATTCTGACCTCTGCACGCCCTGTGGCCCTCCTCCCAGGTCGGCCACGGGCGAGGGACCCTTCAGTGACATGGGCTGGTCAGCCCCCCGGCAGTGAGGGCCCCGTGCAGCCTCAAGCCATGGCCGAGTCCCGGCAGCTGCCCGCTCCAGCTGTCCTCGTGTCGAACTTCTCAAGGAAATGGACAGCTAAGGGTTTCCTCCATCTAGGACATCCTTAGCTGCCGGATGCTTTCTTGCAGCTTACTCTGGGGGGCACTGAGCAGGCCCAAGCCTGCGGGAGTGGAAGAGGTCACGGTGGTGGGCGAACTGGAGCCGTGAAGTCCGGATTTCTTTCATACTCTCTTTCTAAGATCCCTAGGTGAAATTCTTTCATGGTGCAGGATAGGCAATTTGCATTTCTTGGGAATGTTCAGAGATGTGGGGCAGGAATACATCACCCGGCCAGGGCTTTTGGAGGTCACATCAAGTGGTAGTGAGCAGTGTCACGTGGCAGTCGCCATACCGTGGCACTGGTGATTACACCTTTCAGTATTTTGGAGTCACAGAATGAACACGTGTCAGTTTCTAGCTTAGATTTCAGGTCGCATGAAAATTGCTGGAGCGATATTGCTCTGTGGTTTGTCATTAACAATCAGGAAGATGGGAGAGTTCCAAAATAATACATGGAAATTTTGTACATGTCCCTGGAGGAGTGGGACAGTGGCTAGAATATTTGTATAAACAGAAGTTGTGGCCTCCAAGTGGGACAGGTTAGGGGAATGCTCTGAACCAGCATGGTTTGGAAATTCTCCTTGTCAACAGCTTAGGAAAATGAAAAACTCATAAATATGAGCTTGCGTGCAAGAGCTGAGACAACCCGGGGAGCACAGAAATAAGACAAAGAAGGAGAACAAGTGACTGTGTGGCTGGAATTTTATATTTTAAACCATGTATTATCTTTAATTATCTCTCTCCTTCCGTTGACATGACCTGGAGGTGCTTTGGAAGCAAAGGCAAACCAAAGGCAACCCCTCCATAGGGCTGCCATGGTGTAAAACTGTTCTTACAGCCAGCAGGGCTGTTGTGGAGTCACAGCAGCAGCAGTCCAAAGGGAGATATGCAAGACGCTGCAGTTCCCGCATTGCTGCAAGCTAAGTGCTGAGCTCCATCCTTTTGAATTCCTGTTGGTCAGAGCAGGCCCTTTTCTTACAGTTTGCATTGTGCCTGAACACTTTTGCACACACTATGCCCCAAGAAAATCCTCCCTTTCTTCTTCTGTCCTGGCAAGAATCTCACTTCCCTGTTCTCTGGACATCCATTGGCTTGTTTGGATCTCTTGAGCTGAATTAAGAGGTACTTCTTTGTTTCTCCGTTAACTTTCAGAAGCCTCTTAACTGTGCGTGCCCACAAGTTGTGCCAATCCAAGTCTGCCCCATTTTATTATTGTTGTTTGTCTTGGAAGGATCATCGTGTTGCTATCAGGAACTCCAGCAGTGTATTCAGCTGGGGAAAGGTGAGGGGAAAAGTGATGCTCAGTGTTACTTTTGGGACCAAAAAAAAGCCACGAAGTGATCTTTTACATGGATAGAGAGATTTTTTTGCAAGAGAATGGATCAGACAAAGTGTGTTTTGGGATCCATCTCCAAGCCTAGGACACCACAAACAGTGTTGTGCCTCTGATGCCTCCTGTGTACCTACAGCCCAAATCCTCTGTGTGTTTTTTGCAATAGCCAGGGCTGTGTCTCTCCACTATCTCCCCATGTTGTACCAACAGCTTCTGAAGATATTTAGGTGACAGCTTAATTTCTGCGTGGCCTTTGAGAGGTTGAACATTGACTTGTTTGGGTTGAAGGGAGAATCACGGCTTCCTCTCCCCGTTTGCTTGGCAGCAGCCAGGTGAGACCCAAACTGTTTTGGCCCTTGGGAAAATATGGGTGCATCTGTGAGCTTACAGACAGGAGGTAAAACCACCCTTTGGTAGTGCTCGGACTAACATGCAGGGCTCCACATGGGATCAAAGGAGTGGGGGAGTAATATGAGTGTAAAATGGCTGTAGATTGTGCAGATTTGGCCCTGCTTTGTTGCAAGGTTAGATTCCTTCAGGTAGAGCAAGATTTTTACCAAATCAGAGATAATAAGCATTTGCCATCTTTATTATTATTATTGTTATTATTATTATTTTATTTTATTTTATTTTTGCAACTACTTTTTGAGGCCTGCTGGAAATTTGGCACAGAATGCTCCATATAAGGATGAGGGTGATGATGTGTGGTCTTATTACAGCAGAGCTATTTGCCTGGTTTTAAATATAGGTGACAAAGCCAATAGTACTTCAAGGCACAATTTAAGTGGGATGTAATTTTCATCATGTCCTAAATTTGAAGCTCTGTTGGCTCTGATTTGAATGTGCATTTCCCAGTTCTCAGTGCAAAACGCCTTTCTCTTGCCCAGCTGATGTTATGCCCTCTAACACAGGTAATGCCAGTGTGTCCTGAGGAGAAATAGTTCCACTGTGTCCACTGCAAGTTTGCCACATTGCAGTCCTTCACCTCCTTAGGGACTGCATAGGAAGAATTGTGTTTCCCTCTTTAGACCAAAGTCTATAAAGATTTCCTGACTTGTAGCTTTAAAATGTTTTACTTCTGTCTCACAATCACAGAAAACAAGTTTTATATCTATACAGCATAGATTGTATCTTAATACTACAAATTTTGTCAAGAATTGTTTGGAAGAGATAAGCAACGTTGCATTCTGATCCATAGCATCATTTCAAAGAACTTCTGACCCCTTCGACCACAGCCATCCCATAAATCAGCACTTCTTGTTCGTCCCGGCAAAAAGGCTTGACCTGGATTTTTGGGTTAACTTATGCCAGAATTGATTCCAAATAATGCTCTTATTTCAAAGAAATGATTCATGGCTGTGTGAATGGGAACAGAGCCTGCTCTAACTAAAGGTTTTGTTCTTTATCAGCAAAGCACCTTGCAAAGCCTCCACTTTGAGTCCCTCGATTTTCCCATGCTCGTATAACACACTTCTGGTGATAATCTCCCCCCAGAAGTCTTAACCACTAGGTTAAAAGAAATAAATTGGTTTTACTTTGCTCGTAAGGCAGTCCCAGACTCTTAAAACGATGTGCAGGCCAACTTTGTCCTTTTGCTAAGCCTCTCTTGGGCTGTCTTTGCTCCCCCCGTTCCTCCTATGTTTGGTTTCTTATTTTTTGTCAGACCCCAAAGGACTGAAAGAAGCTTCAGGCCATGCTAAGTGTGAACACAGGAGAGCTGAAGAGCACTTGAAGGCCCAATTTCCAGCAGGCTATCTTGAACTGCTCCAGAGCTGCCCGTGCCCACGTGGACACAAATTCTACAGATGACTCCACCTGTGGGATGGGGTAAAACCTGACACACTCCCTGCCAAGAGGGAGGTCAAATTGCCTGAGATATCTGTGACAAGAGATGTGGCCGGAGATGCTGCAAGCTCCATGCAGGTGGCCTTTCCTAACGTGACCCTGAGGCATAAGAACAGAGCACTAGCCATAAGACGCATTTCCCAACATTTGGGAAGAGACTTTAATGTTACTCCAGTGCAGGTTTTGTATGTGAATTTCCTTGTTGACTCATTTTCTTATTAATAATTTTTAGAACAAGAATATCAAGGAACTCACTGAAAAAATAAATCCTGTTCAGCTCAGAAAGCCATTACAGTTCTTTAGTCAGACTATGCGATAGATCAGGTTTTCTAAAAATGTATTTTGTTTCAAATGCTGCTTAATAGATCCAAACAAATTCTGCGGGGCCATTGCTCTTTACAAATAAATAGGTGTATTTTTACATTTTTAATTGATTTTTAAGATTTTAAATTGAATTTTTAGAACAAGTTTGTATAGTCTACCTGAAAAGCCAGAGCACTGCTGCAGATACAAGTGCTCCCCTTCCTTACTGATACCCAAAAGAAAGGAAAGACGTATTTCTTCCTTCTTTTCTCAGGAGGGAGCTACTGCAAGCCTCATTTCCTTTATATCCTCAGACCATTGTGGTCACAACAACATTATTACGAAACACAAAATGAAAGCGTTAAAAGAGAAACTGAAGTTTCAGTCCTGCCAAGGCCAGAGGAGGAAGCGTGGGGTCAGGTTCGGACACATGGCTGGGGCCAGGTGGGCACTCGGACGGTAGCACTGAGGTGGGGTTTTCTTGTTTCTCAACCAGAAGGTCTTCCTCTTGCCTGAATAGCAACTGCTATGGCCTTGTGAAAAATTCATCTTACAGGAGACCAAAAGATGATACTGGCTTGCCTCAGGACTCCCCTTATAAGAAATTCCTAAGGAATATATATGAGTTATCCCATATAAAGGCCCGTAGCACTGAGAATTACATTGGGAATGTTAAAAAGCCCAGGAATAAAGTCTTTCTGTTTCTCCATCCACACTCATGCAAGCCTTCAGGTTGGGAGAGCCACCAAGCCCCCATCCCTTCCTCCCCAGACACTGCGCCTGTGCCAGCAGTGCTCCGAGCCACAACTGCACACCCTTGTCCCTTTCTGTTTTGATCAGTTTCCTTTCCATGTATGAGGAACAAGGAAATCAGATACAAAAGCTCCTTCACCTGCATGTAACATTGAGGCTGCGACGTGGAAGGATGTGGCCGTGGGGTGTAAAAGCAAAGCCTTGCTTTTAGCACACAAACCTTTCTGTCTCACAGCGCCAAAAGCTGCTTAGGGCAAGGGCTGTGGGTTGGTTGGTTGGTGTCTTTTTTTTTTTTTTTTTAACAATAACAATAGGGTTTTTTAAATAATAATATGATAATAGTAATACATAGGAATCTTCTTTAGTATACCTTTAGTGTTTGATGCCCCAGTGACACAATACTGCTTGCCTTATATTAGTGTCTAGAGGGAGAGGGACTACACACGTTTTGATACCGTATTAATCACGCTTGTAATTTAGGCAGCCCCAAGGAACGGCAGCTGCAGGAGGAGCAGCCGGGTCCTTTTTAATGTATGAATGTGCTTTCCAGCCTATCTCACTGACTGTAGTCTCAATTTTGCCTGCTACTGCATGCAGCCTGAGATGAGTAGACAGCAATACGCTCCAGGTGTATCTGCACTCCCAGATTGCTGTAGTACCTGGAGAGGGGTGACGTAGATAAAAGTATCTTTCTGGGGAGAGGCCATCCTCCCAGAGACCCATCACATAGGGTGCTGTGGTGCTTCTGTAGGTAACACTGATATACCAAGTGTCTTTCATGCTGCGACTGATCATTGCCTCATCCCTCCGATACAGCATGCACAAACACCGCTTCTTCTACTTGTTAATAAGGGGTAAAAAACACACGTTTGTAACCTGTGGGCCGTTGAAATGTGTATATGGGAAGAAAATAAGGAAAAATACGTGAATTTTATTGGCTGTGCATAACAAGCTCCTTTCCACCCAAATGCCTCTGAAGAAGAGCATCCCAGATAGCTCTTCCTGAGAGCATGGAGGAGCAGGCAGAGCAGGGCAGGCACTGCCAGGGGCAGAGCCCTGACCTTCATTTAAGAGATGCCATTTGATCCCACATGTGTGGGACTTGCCATATTTCTCATTCCCATAAGGTGTACACGTGCATTGTGCCTGCAGCCAAGCCCAAGGGGCAGGGGAGAATACAACTCCCAGACTTTGGAAACTCTCCTTGGAGGTTTCATTGACAGCACTTGGGGATCCTGGGAACCCTGCAGCTGTGCCATGTTGATATTTCACATAAGCATTTCTTACTCTCCTTTTGGAGGGGCACTGAGCTGCCTTCATCTCGCCATAAAAGTTTTGCCGCTGCTATCACCTGCCACGATAGCAGACTCACAAGGCCTTCAGGATTTGCCCACACTGCTGGTGTTTGAAGTCTCTTGTATCTCTTGTGATGCTGCTGCAATCAAGTTTGCCACTGTATCTTTTCATTCCTTGTCCAGACCACATACAAGTGAACGTGCAGTGCCAGAACTCTGCTCTGAGACTTTCTTTTGGCCTGGCATCTCTAGATGCCCCAAAGAGCCTTTATGTCCTGTTAGCACGACAGTTTTGCTTTTTCTTGGTCATTTATTTGCTTCCTTGTTGAGCTTCCATGGCCTCAGCACATCTGTGGTTTGTTTTACCGGAGCCTCCAGTGCAGGGATGGATGGACAGGTCTGCTTTGCCCATTCATGCAGCACTCTGTGAGGGTTTGTCCCCTTGGTTACAGCTGACTGCGGGGAAATAGGGATGGGGGTTGAGGTCTGGTTTTTGTACCAAATTGAAGGTCTCAGAGAAGAGCTCACAGACTCCAACAGTGTTGACGCTTTTGCTCCCTGAAGCAAGAGCTGCCTTCCCCAGCCCCCTTCAGCGGTGTGCATATGTGGCTTTGCATGCCAGCCTCCAGCTTGGTAACAGGGAGACTCTGAAAGCAGCTAGTCCAAGCTGTGCTATTTCCAAAGCTGCTGGGGAAGCTTGAAGCTTCTTCCTCTCTCCTCATTTCTGTGAATACAGCCTCGGATGAATTGTTCAAGCAGCATCTGCTTGCCTAGTCCTGAGAAACTTGAGCTAACTGCAGCTACAAAGTTTTCCAAAACAGTGCCAAGGTCGGGCTGGATTTCACCTGCAGCCACGCCTCTAATTCTAGGGCAGGGTTAGTGGTTTCAGGTAGAAGCCATGCTAAGCTCTCCAGTTGGGATGGTTCTGGCCCAAAATCAAGGCTGAATGTCTTGCTGCCGGTGAAGCCTGCCCTGGGATTTCAGCTCTGTGTGATACTGCTGAGTGCGGACCTGGGAAATCACTCCCTCCTTCCCACTCTGCATGAGGAAAGCTTGGCACAAACCTTGAAGCCAAGATGAGACAATGCCTCTGTATTTCAGTATGCTGTGAGCACTTCCCATTAAGGCAGAAGCGACGTTTCACTGTAACCTCTTGAATCTGACCATCACAGTGAGCATCACCCAGTATTTCACATGCACAGTGATGCTTGTAAAAGGGATTTATTACAGATGTGGGTATAGAGGGTTTGTTCCTCTAGCATCTTTGTAGACACTGAGTTCAGTTCTTCCTGATGGAAAACTCATCAGTGCTGGTGACAGATCTCTTCTGTCCTGCCTGGTTATTCATGCTGGTTATTCAGCATCACTCCTAGAGCTGAAGCTGCTCCTGTCTGTGGGTGGGACATGGACCATTCTGTGTTGGTTACTCTTCCCCACTACCTGACGCTAAAATTCAAATTAAGATTATTTTTTTTTTCCCCAAAAAAATGACACCTGTGTAGAAAACCTGAGACTTTCATGATGCCGGGGGCAAAACAAGGTACAGCTGATAATTACAGGGATTTTGTTATTTTAAATCAAGAGCAGATTTTAAGCATAATTGCAGTTGCTGCGTGGTATATCAAATGCTTTAGGAGATTCAATAAATTATTCTCATAAATGTTTTATTCTTTTATCAGTAATTTGTATAGGTGGGTGCTACTGCTCTTCCACAGCAATGCCCCATAAGCTAAAACTGTACTCCTTCTCCAGTATAGCCATTGTATGTATGGAATTTATCTTGCTTCGTGTCAGTTTGGCACAGTACCCCCATGTACTGCACACAGATTGCACATTACATGCACTTGGCTGATAGCTGTCCTTACACGTAATAGGTCAGACAAAGCGTTACCTGTCTGGTTAGTGGTGTGACTCAACATAAATGGGATAAGGGGAAAACAAAGATCCTGTTTTGTTAGGAGATACACCGCATTCAAATGCTTCTTTAACCAGATTTTACCAGGATACCAAACAAAGGGAGGTTGTTTCTGCAATGTTACTTTAAGACAGCGGAACGAAACCAATCAAACGGCTCTAGAACACTTCCCTGTATTTCTAGGTATTCTTCACTGCTGTTCATCTGAACTGTAAATTCTGTACAGATTGAATGAGGTTCACAGTCTGTCATGACCTGCGAGATAAAAGGACAACACGACTTTGGCTGCAGCTGGTGTGTGTTGTTTGCACACATGCACATCTTGCTGTACGTGTGTGTATGCAGACACATGCACGTATAAGCTTTAAGGCAGAAACGTTTGCATCTAAGATGCACGAGGGAAAAATAAATTCTTTCTTTAGTGGCAGGAGAGTAGGTAAAACCAAAATAAGAGACTATTTTGATAGCATTCCTATCAAAAATTAAGTCTCCAATTGTCCATATACTGAGATTTCAATGACCTTAAACAATTTCCCCTATAGGATTTAATTTTGCCCGTATTTTCACAGGTAAGAGCTTGGATAGAACTTATTCTTCAGTGCTCAATATAGCATGAAGAGCTAATCCTTCCAGCTAAATGTGGCTGGATGCCATTGAAAAAACTGTAACTAAATTTTTACTTGGGCCTGAAATTCACCTCTAGTTCCGAAATTATCAGTTATAAGAGCCATTTAAAGGTACCACACCAAAGGTACGCTCACTGCTGGAATACGTCACCCTGAGATACCTTGAAGCTATCACAGTTTACAGCAGGATCTGGCTCCTTTGGCCTTAACAGGGCCAGAAATGGTTCGTGCACTTGTCCTGAGGATGAGCAGAGAGGTGAATGTTGTGCTGGGGTGGGCTGCTCTCACACTGCAGAGAGAAGGTGCTGCATGCACTCACCTCCTGCTCATCAAATCTCAGGCTCCGCTGAGCACTGAAGTTTGGTTGTCCTTTAGAAAGCAAAGGCAGCTGCTGCTTTGCTTCCTTTCATTTGCTCTGTTGCCTTGGCTTTTTTGCACTTTTGTTTCATCTCCAAAGAATCTCTCATAATGCCTTTGGTACTTCTGTACAACTTCCGAACGTTTTGTATGTAATTGAATGGTACACACTTTCTCTTGTAATATAGCAATCGGACTTTTTTTTGGTGAATGTGTAATTTCCACTGTACATTTCCACCATGACTTTGTGCAACGTACATTTTCTAGGGACAGATGCCAAGGGAACGACCTGTAGTTTTCTAAGGAGCAGAATGACACAGACACAGATGGTTTCACATTAGCACTGCAGAAGAGCAACGTAGCCCAGGCTTTTAGCATTGAGCATGACACAGGGTGTACCTTCACATGGATGACTGTGGCAGCTGCAAAACTGTCTACGTGTGATATTAGAATCAGCAGCGATGGTTGCAACCAGAAGGAAAATGGAGGAAAATTAAATAATCACACTCATTAATTTAAGCCTCGAAGCATCAGAATGGAAAATTTGCATTCAGTAAAATTACCAGAGATTTAACCTTCATGAGATGAAATACACATTTATTTTTCTTTGCACTTCTTGAGTGTACTTTGTTTCTTTGTTTCTGATGATTTCTTAGTGCTGTGGGGACATGCTTAATATGGGATGTACTGAGGAGGTGTGAGCTGAGGGGCCTGGTGTCAAACCTTCACACCTCCTTCTCTGGTTTCTAACTTCTATCTGACATCTCAACTCAAGCTCAGAAATCTCAAGAGCCCTTAGCTGCAAGGACAACATCCACTTGGAGTCCTTGGAATATATTGATTTTCTTATGGTCTGGCATCAGCCACGTCCTGACAGATAAAGGATGGTTCCTGCAGCTGTTTGCCCCCATGCCAGCTTCTTATCACCGTGCTCACATAGAGGCTGGTGTCATCAAAGCAGGCTCAGAGCCAAGGAACTGCACCTTTATCTGTCCCACGCATTATCTTGCTTACCAGGCGTCGGTCCTAAATTAAGAAAGCACACGCTGGATTTTGGAGAGCACTCTCGAGGATTAAAGCGAATGGATTGATGCTATTTTCCATAGCAAGGCTGAGCGATGAAACAGCAGTTTCATGTTGCAAGAAAAAAGGGAAAAGCAAAACCCATCCCTCCACATGGATGGTTTTGCCAAAGAGATAAACAGTGAGAATCGAGTCCTTGGATTTTAGAAAGCCTCCCATCACGGGACAAGGCTGTGACATGAGCTCAGCAGGAGGACTGGCTCATTTTGGGCACAGCAGATGACTTGGCTGTGAGCCTCCAGCAGTGCCCATCCTCCCAGAAGCTATTACAGGAGGCCAGGTGTGAGCCTTTCCCAGATGGATGTGGCAAATCGAGGTGTACTTAAATAACATCGTTATATTTTACCTCATGTTTTTTGCTGGTGAGATAAACAGGAAAATTCTCAGCTTCCTAGATCACATTCCCCTGCCATCCAGATAGGCTTAGTGCCAGGCCGTTTGCTAATGCAGTAAATAAAAGCATTTTGTGATGCAGATTCAGCATGCTTACTACATGCTTGCACAAATTGTAAGTGCCAATGGGCTGTGCATACCTTCCCTTTAAATTACCAAGGAGGACCCATAGCTGCTCATCACATGCACTGGTCAGAAGCCTGCCTGCTGGTGTGTGTTCCCATCCTCAGGACTGCAATCATTCTGGCAGCTGTATGAACACACGTGCATGGTCTTCTCGCAGCTCCAAAAACACAAAGGCATTGAGGTAGCCCAGCAGCACACCTACGTGGGTTTACAGCCCACTGACTCCAAAAGCAGCTGTTTTAGGAAGTTAAGTGAAAGCTGTTTTCCTAATGAAGCATGATTATTTGGGGTTGGAGATGTATATGTAGTGACAGGCCGTGAACCTCTGCAGGATGAGCTCACCGCCATAAACTCCAGCAAGGTTTAAGCTCTGTTCCTAACAGAATCCCAATGCCGGTAACTCAGTGCCTCATTTACTGACTAATTAAACCATACATCGTCCTTGACAATTAAAGACAGATTTCCCCCTTGCTCACTGGGCAAGCACAAGTCCTCACAAGCACTCAACATAAGATGTCAGTTCTAACTTTGGGCAGGCAGCTGAAGACACCTGCAGTTTCTCTGCCCAAGGAGCAGCTCCAGGCTCTGATCCCACTAACGCACCTGAGTCCAGCACTTCAATTTCCAGCTCAGGCAGAAACAGTAGTACTACTAATGGACTCCATTTTCCCCTCCAAAACTGTGCAATAACTCAGCAGCAGAGCCATGAATGAAGTCCCTCATCCCTTTAATGCTGCTCCACCGCTGCTCTGAAGCACAACTTCCCTCTTGGCAGCAATCTCCCTTGCCATCAATAATAATGGAATGGTGGCTTTGGAGATAAAGTCTCTCTCCGGAAAGAGAAACCTTCTGAGCAAAGGCAGTTGCTGTTTTCTTTTACCTGCGCTGTACTATAAGCAAGTTAATAGTGCATAGCTAAACAGAAAGACAGCCACCAGAGCATCAGGAAGAGCACAAGGAACACGTTTTAAAGGATAATGCAATTTGGCATGAATAAGGGATTCAGGGGATAGCAGAACATGTGATTTTTCACACAAAACACAAGTAATTTTTTCTCTCCTTGCCCTTGATAGACTCCAAACGGGAGGCTGCAACTGAAAACCAGCAAGGTTGTATTTCACACCCACGAATTTAGATGTTAAAGAAAACAAGCAGATGCCCCATCTCTTCCCCCTTTGGATCTGCCAGCTGAGTCAGCCCCATTCTGCACAGAAGGCTGGGTGCAGGCCCCTCAGTGACACCTCTGGTGATGCTGCAGTGAAGAAAAGCCTTGGCTGCGCTGACACACTTCATCGCCCCGACCATTCAGTGCCACAGCTGAGAAGGAATATTTCCACTTCCTTTGTGTCCCTCTCCCACAGCACTGCTATGAGTCTCCTGTTGGCCTGGCACTTGTTTCACATTCTCAGGTTTCTCTTCAATTGCGTATTTCATCACAAAAGCAATGTTCTGTGGGCTGGCTGTCCCTACTGAGGCACAAACATGGTTCCTACATCTCAAGTCTTGATTTCTTCTTTAGAAGTCAAATGTTAAATGCACTGAATGGTGATTTTTTATTTTTTTTTTCTGACTCAGCTGAAGCTTGTACTAAAATCAGAGCATGAAGGAGTCAGTGAATATAAAGCAATTAGGGCAGCTTTAATTAAAAGCCATTAAACAATTAACAGCATCCACTAAGGCTCGGTGGAGCAGCCCCAGCTCCCTGCCATGTGCAAATGGGGCTTTGTCAGAGCGAGCACAGGAGGTAAGTTGTTCTTGGTGGGAAAGCACTGTGATAACAGATAAAAAGCTGCCGTAGATGAAATGGCTCCTGTACCGATGGAGCTGATGATGCCAGCAGGTCAAGCAGCAGCGCTGCTTGAAGCCCACCTGCCTTAACTCATCCCTGAGCAGCGCGCTGCTGCATGCATGCGTGTGCTGTGCACGTTGCATCCATCGCACGCGTTGTGTGCTCCAGGCTGCAGTTTCCATGCCCTGTGTGGACCCTAGATGGCAGAACGAGCCCACTGCAGCGCGGTGCTCCCGTCCTCCTGTTGGAGCGGAGCCTCCCTGCTTCCAGGGGCTGACAACCTGATGAAGTGCCGCTAATGAGCCTCTTTGCTTGTTTATTTTAACAGCCGGAAAAAATTACATTAGTGCTCTGCGGTGAGCGGGCAGCGTGGATTTCCTCGGGGAATCCCTCCGGGTTGCTCGGATTAAGCGGCGGAGTTTCTCGCCTAATTGGGAGCGGACTCGTTTGCTGTCTTTTCCCGCTGAGCTTCTGGGTCCCTCAGGGTCCGGAGACCCGCTGACCACTGCTCAGTAATGGTAATTAAGCGCTAACTGGACAAACGCAGTGGAGTTGGCAGGGACTCCCGAGGAAGCACCTTTTAGAAGCACGCAACTCGACGTTGCACTGCTCTGTCCCCTAAATTTCTGTCTGGGGAAAGTCTGGGCTCGTGCCCAGATCTAAGAGGTCTCCCAGCTTCTCTGCTGTTTTGCAGAGCTGTAACAGCATTCTGGGCAAATGTTAAGTATATAAAAATATCATTCATGGAGAGTGGTTTCCTACACGGGGCAAAGTGTTTTCTTGTAACTGAAGGAGTAGGAAACCACCCAAGACTTGGCTACTAGCATCCTCTGGCCTCTTGCCCTTCAAGCTGAGGGTGAAAGCTGGAGAGGAATAGCATTTCTGTTTCATGCTGTGATTTACTGGTAGTATAGGAAGCGTTATTCAAAGCTCCCTTCTCAGTGCCTTGCAGGGAAGGCAGCAGGCAGCTGCACTCCTGTTTCCTCACCCCCAGCTGAACGCCACGCTTGGTTTTGCTGCGGCACTGAGGAACCGCTGCCTTCAGCCTCACAGATGTGAATTCCGTGGCAAGTTGGTGCGTATTGTCGTGGTGTAATAAGTGCTTTTCCACGAACCTCCAGCGGACGGGCAGCCCGTGCGCCCACGGGCCGCTAACAGCAGAGGGTGTAGGAGCTTCGTTTCCCGAGCCCG
>JAOWBP010004554.1:4686887-4699841 GCA_028571105.1 Tragopan temminckii | reverse complement strand
GGATGGGTTTGGGGGTGGTGGATGGCGGGATAGCTCAGCTTCGAGCATCGTTACAGCGGTGCGTTGGGGGGAAGTGGGGAGGGGGCTGCTTTGGGAGGGGCTGGATGGGTCTGGTTCACCCTGAGGGCTTAGGGGATGGAGTTGAACCCCCTGACCGTGGCTGCTGGGGTCCCGTGGGGGTGACACGTGGGGGTCAGCCCAGGCAGGGCGGTGCCTCAGTTTCCCCAGCACTGCAGCTCAATACGGGTGCGTTGCCCCGGTGGGTGTTGGGCTGCAGCCCCTGCACAGAGCCTCGTCTTGCATCCCTACCAAAGTGCTCCTTTGTTCCTTACGCAAGTTCACGCTGAGATTTCACAACTCCGAAGTGTTGACCCAAGGGAAGTAACAGGATTGCTGCAGAGAAGCAAAACAACTGTGCTGGGCCCCAGGAAGTTGTTGCACTGAGGCTGTGCAAGCAGTTGTTTTCAAGGGAATCATGTTAGCTTTGCACAAAGCTCTGAGCCAGAGCTCTACAGCTGCAGATTGACACATGTGGAGGACTCTGCTGGGCGTCATGCCTGGCACGGTCAAATCTTTTACAAAATAATCAGTCTGGTCCCTCTGCAGTCATGGGCTGTTCCTTTACTTGCAGGTTTTCCATCAGCACAAAGCCAGGACCCAGAGCCATGGCCTCCATCCCATCGAGCGGCTCGCTTATGGCCACGCACAACTATCGCCGAAGTAAGAGCAGAGCACCTGGGGGTGTGGAGAGTCACTGGGAGCCCACAGGAGCTCCTTGGCAGGGAAGAAGGGTGCCTAGCGGCTCTGACCAGCTGGGGAGCAGTCGTGCCAGCTCCTCTGCCTGTTATAGTGTTATGAGTTGTAAGGCATTATGCACTGCTGCTGTGGAAATGAGTTGCAAAGCCACTCTGGGTTATGGCAGCTACTGGTGCCTCTCTGGGGGGTGGGTTTGTGCTCCGAGGGAATTGAAGTATTTCTTTTGAGCTCAAACTAGGAACAGGCTTACAGCAGTTGGGCTAAAGCTGTGCAGATGAAGTGCAGGAATCAGCATCCTCTTGGCCTTGAGACATCTGAAGTGTTCCTTGTAAGGCCAAGCCATTAAATAATGTCTTTAGGGGTGGAAGTGTTTTCCTGCAGAAATGTTCAGGTGTTTTGTGTTGGCCAACTTGCTATCCCTCCGTGTTTCCTTCCTGATGGCTGCAATTTCTCTGCAGGGCGTCTGAGCTCCACGTCCAGTAACAGCTCCTGCAGTAGCTCTGAGTATGCTGGGGAGGTCATCCCCCACCACCCGGGTGAGTGCATGGGAACACATCCCCTACATGTCCTAGCAAGAACATTCTGCCTTTGGAAATCTATATGGAAGCACTGAGGACAGCGTGCAGCTGTGCACTTACCAGAGCTGTCCCAGCCTCTCCTCTGGGATGGCAGTGGGGCTGCCCAGTATGCACTGACCTCTGCTGTCCCCCAGGTCTGCCCAAATCTGACCCTGGCCAGTGGTGGGCCAGCTTCTTCTTTGGGAAGACAAATCACCCTGCTATGACAACCGTGTCAGAGTCCCCAGAGAGGTGAGTACTTTGTTCCGGATAAAGAGATGGGGGCAGAGCCACTGTGCAGCACCCAGGGATGCCCATGCCACATCCTCAGGGTGCATCCTAACCTGGGTGTTTGGGAACCATGTCCCCATGGTGCATCCTGGCCCCATGGGTGACATCTCATGGATCTTCACCACCTGCTGTTAAACTGTGGGGAAAAAAAGGCAGGTTGAGCACAAAGCACTATGCTGCTTTCCTGACCCAACATTTTGCTCTCTTGCAGCTTGGGAGCGCTGCCAGTGCCCGTGGGGCCCCTGGCATGTGGGCTGGTGCCAGCAGCAGGAGCAGGACGCAGGCGGCATGCCAGTGAGCCAGGCATCGGGCCCTCATCCTGAGCTGCATGGCCCTTCCCTTCCCCGCAGAGCTGCTTGCAGATGTATGTGCTGCTTTGGGGTAAGACAAGGCAGCAACCCCCCAGCAATTCCTACACCAGCCTTTTACTATTTCTTGATGCAACTATGCTATTTCTGTGCAGATTTGGTAACATACATTTATTGACTCTGTACTTGTACAATGGCTACTAATAAACTCAAGCAGCCTTTTAGAATGCTGTGGGTTGTTCTTCACTGGTGGTGAGGGGTCTGCCAGTCTGGGGCCAAGCCATGGGTGTGGATGGGATGGATGGATCCTGGAGGCAGCGCAGTCTCCATCCAGTGTTTCCAGCATAGCTATAATGGTAGGAGGGACTTTTGCAGGAGGTGAGTAGCTCTGAGCCAGACAGCGTGGTCACGCCAGCATGACTCACTGGTGCAGGGGTGTTTTGCATGTGAGCAGGATCTGGCTTTACCACTGCAATTCTACAGGCGCCTGCTGCACCCTGTTCTCCCTGCGTGGCTGCACAGCACATCCCTGCTGGTGCTGCACACGTTTGCTGCAGTAGTGTGCAGGGTGTGCTGATGTGCAGGGCTGCTGTGCTTGGGGTAGGAACATGGGAGGGGGAGAGTGGGGGGGTTTAACCAGATGGGCAGTGCTGCTGTGTAGCTGGCTGATGTTTGTGCTGAGCTCTGACTGGTTTTGCCATCAATTAGTCTATGTGACCCTTCTGCTGACCAGCTGATTACTGGGGCGTGCTGCTCACTGGAGCACTACGAAAGCAGGAGCCTGCAGGTCCCTGTGTGCAGGACAGGAGCCCAGCAAACTTCAGTGCAGGAGCAAACTTAAAGTGGAGTCCTGCTCCAGTTTGCTTTTAGCAAAAGGTCTGTGAGAAACCATGTGTGTACTGGGTGAAAAAAGGGGAAAAAATGTCCTTTTTGTTTAAAAGCAAGTTGAGGTGGGAACAGGGTGAGCGTGGCCCTGGGTGCAATCCCAGCATTGCTGCTTGTGCCCTGAGCAGGGTGAGGCTGGGAGCAGTGGGTCTGTGTGCTGCAGATTCCTGGTAGCAGCCCTGTGTTTCAGAGAGAGAAACGTATTTTTGTTAAGGCTTACAGCCACATAGGCCACAGATTATCAAGCGTGGACACAGGCAGAGTCAATATTGCTGTTTGCTTGTCCGCTCCATGACCACTGAGGGTCAGATCTAGTTTCTGGGGGCGGGTTGAAAGCCTAGCCCAGAGTTTTGGGGACCAACAGCGGAATGTGTGTCATGCAGCTCAGGACTAAGTCCCTCCCACTTTGCCTCAGTTCTCCTATTGATGGTGCTGACTTGGTGCTTTCCAAGAAATAAGTTTGCTGAAGGCTGTGATGGACTTTGACTGTACAAATCCAAACTGTTTGAACAGCCCCGTGGTGGTTTTGTGCCCAGCACCAGGATTTGCTTTTCTGCCTCATGCTCTGGTAAGGGGCTGATTTGGGGGTCCCTGGAACCCCCAGGCTGGCCCTGCTGTCTGCACATGTTCCTGACCCCATTGGCTGCAAAGCAAAGGGAGCTCTGGGAAATGGGCTCTGGAGGTTAATGTGGCCTAGAAAGAGAGGATGGAAAGGCTGAAACTGGGTGCTCCAGGGCTGAGAAGTCACTTCTATTCTAGTGAAGTTGATGGCATTTCTGGAGTTCCTCCTCAAATGCTTCCTGACAGATGCAGTCCTGTATCCTATGCCCCTCTAATGTATGGAGTAATAAAAATATATTTGATACACAGAATAAAATCTATAATGGGCTACATTCTTTCTGGTGGGAACAGAATGGCTTTGTATTCCACCGTGCCTGAGTGGGATAATAGCTTTAATTAATGATAGAGCAGAGATGCACAAAACGCTTCCTCTTCCCTTTGTGCAACAGCACTGCTTACACCCATGTCTCAGCCTGCTTTATAAAGCACAATGGCAGCAGGGTCACAACGGAGCAATGGGGGAGGAGTTGGTCTCTGTGTGGATGGGTTGTGGCCTCCAGCAAAATGTATCTGAGAAATGGTGGCAGGACCTGCAGCTGGGCTTGGGGAGCCTCACGTTGGGTGAGAAGGGATGGGATGGGTGTGGGGTGGGTGCACGGGAGGGCAGTGGGATCACAGTGGGCTCTGCAGGTGGTGATGGGGGAGCTCTGGGATGATGCTGGGCGGGCGGACAGATGGGAGAGCAGCAGTGGGGGATTGAGGGGGGTGGGGTGAGAATCCGGGCTGATTTCCCAGCACAAAGCCTGCGCTATGTGTGTGGAAGAGAGTAAGCCAAATTTCGTTTGTATCGATCAAGAATCAATCACTTTAAAAGCGAGTGGACAACAGGATTTGGATAGATTTCCTTTTTTCCCCTCTAATTACAGTCTCTAAGTAACCAAGTCTCCCCGTGCGTTTTGCTTTGGAGCAAATTCTCTGCTTGTCTTTCTCCTTATTTATTCACCTGGCTCTCAGGGCTCCGTGTTCCAGCGGGGCCTCTATGGGGACCAGACACTAGTTGGGGACCTCTCCTCCTCCTCCTCCTCCTCCTCCTCCCGTTTTTCCCATCTTCAGCATCGTGCTGCTCCAGGCCGGCGTGGGCAGCTGCTGCCACCTACCGGGACGGATCCATCCTCGGGATAACGTGGGGATGCGCTGGGAGTGCCGGGCTGCTCCCGGCTTTTGTTCTGCCTGTTGCGTTCTCCATCGTCGGTACAGAGGATAACGCATGAAGGAAATTACCCCAAGCTGGTGTATGATCAGCAAAACCTGGGAAAATGGGATAATTTTTTGGCAGAAACCAGCGCAGTGCTCAGCAGGACACAGGCAACTGCTGGAGCAGCATCTCCTTCATGGGATCGAGGGAAAATTTTGCTATCATTCAGTGAATGTGAAACAAATCCATTGCTAAGTATAAGAGGGGCTTCGAGAGAGGCTGGGTCAGCACTGAATGTGCTCATTGAGGTCCTCGTTTCTCCCTCTGGGTTCAGCCAGTGCTCCTGCTGTCAGCCAGGCACCACCAGCAGCCCTTCATAGGAGGTGAGCAGGAGATGGGGGCTGGTTTTGCTCTGCGGTTCAATAAGAGCTGTCCCCAGGATGAATGCAGACTTTTCCAAACTCGGAGTTGTGCTCAGCTGCCAAAACGCAGCAGCATCTCAGAGAGCAGGAAGGAGCTATATTTTAGCAGCAATGCTGAAATGATTGTGGGGAGGGTGAAGGGCAGTGAAGGAGTTAAAATCTTCAGAAGAAACTCGAGTTTAGGGAAGGAGCTGCTGCAGTGGACTGCATTGTGCATGTGCACTGTAACCCATGGGTGCTGCTCAGCTCAGTGAGCAGGAAATCAGGCATTTTGTGATGGTTTTCCCTCCAAGGCTGAATTTTGGCTGAGAGCCCACAAGCTGCTTTGCCTTTGCAACAGGATGTGCAGCTGAAGGTGCTGTTGGCCAGGTCACCTAATCCAGCTGGAGGTGTCCAGGATGTTTCCAGTCTCTCTTCCCTTGAATTTTGGACATGAACACCCACAAGCACCCAGCTGTGGGGTGCGATGCTGATTTCCCTGTTTCAACCCCATAACTTGTCCATTTTGTGCAGAGGATGTTTCCCCCCCATGCCACCACTCGTACCCCAGATTGCCCTGAGGACACTTTTAAAGGCCTTTAAGCCGTGACCCTTCAGCATTGCTGCCTCAGATCACCGCAGTACCCAGGAGCTTGGTGGTTATGATGACCTGAAGGAAGCTCTGGGTTGCTCGTCCCAGTGCTGTTGAGTGCCTGTGTGAGCCCAGCACAGCCACGTGGCACACTGCTGTCCCATCAGGTGACACCAGACACCAGCCCCAGCTGGCTGGTGGTGAGAGGGCTTGGGCATCTTGCTGTTACTGCCAGAAGTTATTTTTAAACCACTGGCTCCAATTTAAAATTATCAGCATCATGTGCTGACTGCAGGACCTCAGAATACTCTCCCCTCCTCCTCCTTCCCCTGTCTTTCTGTCCCACAGTGCTGTCTTCATTGCTCCTCTCTGGATCTGCAGCATGAGCAGAACCACCAGGAGATGGGGGAGGGAATCCCATCCATCACAGCTGGGGTTTGACTTGAGTGAGAATTTGACTCTATGTGTATATTGCTGTGTTGCAAGGAACCCTGACCACAGGAGGAGGGAACCCTAACAGCATCCTCCCCTGCCATGAAGTGTCCACTGGATCTCAGCTGCTTCCCCTATGCTCTCATCTGCCCCTCCAATGCTCGTGAGGCTGTGTATTTCTTCTTTTCAAGGCAAGTATTGCTTTGCATGGGGTGAAGGAGAAAAACAGTGGCCCCTCTGCTGATCCTGTGGCCAGCCCTCGTGAGAGCAGGGCATCTGGGTGACGTGGGGGTGAGCATCCCTGGTGGCTGCGACACCACCCAGACCCCCTCCTTCAGAGGGGACCTGATGCATTACACAGGGAAAATTGTGAGAGCTCAGTGAGCTGAACATGTTACTCATGGGAAGGAACCCTCTTCAGTACCAAGGCAAATTCAGGCAGGCAGCCTGGGGTGTCAGCATCCCAGATACATACAAATTACCAGCACTGCGGATTATTCACTCTCACATTATGCAGGGCCTCTTGGGAAAAAATCTCAGTTATTACATCCAGGCAAATGGAGATTTTTGGACAGTTTAAGGCATCAGATCCTAACATGGGGACTGAGGGGCTGGAAGGAATGGAGGTGATAACAAAAGGGGCAACTGGATCCTGCCAGTTGCCATCACAGCACCTTTGAACGGCCTTTGGGGGAGGTCTCCATTTCCTTGAGTGATCCCAAATTGTTTGGGGATGGCTTTTCTGGGGAAAGCCTAAATAGGATGGGATATAGGGGAGCTGTTTCAGCTGGGCCCAAATCTGAAGCTGGAAAGATGAAAACAAGGCTCTGAATTCCCAGTCACTGCACGTTTTGCCTGCTCAGGTCTCTTCTCCTTCTCAGAGCTGAGAATTGAAGGTGGATGAGAACTAATTTCCAGGTGTTTGGTCCGACACTGTAGTGAAGCACTTCTGCTCAGGATGCAGGCACTGGGGAAGCCCTGCTCTGCAGCACACGGCTGTGGCTTTAAGTCCCTGGGAGGCTGGGTGTCAGGTGGCTGCCCCTCATCCCGATTAGCCAGGTCTGGCAGCTCTCTCCTATTCCTGTCCTGCACTATTTATAGTGTGATGGGCTGTCGGGCTCTGCCGTGCTGCAGTTACAGGCAGCCCCATTTCTGTGCCTCCTGCCTGTCCTTGCATAAAAAGGGGAGATTATTTTTTGGCAAAGCACTGATAAATGGGCAGGAAGAACAAGGGACTCATACACCCATCTCTGCTATGCACTGCTACGCTCGATATCCATCCTCAGCACATCCAGGCCTGGGGTTATGCCACTGCTCCCATCCCAAAATGAGCTCAATGCCTTTAAATACCATTTAAACCCTTCCTTCCAAAAGCTTATTTGTACTTTTATTTTTTTTCCTAGTGCTCAGTATTACACAGAGAATGCTGCATAAAAGATGTCTTCCTATCACATCTCTAAGAAAATACCACCAAACTATGACATTCAGAACAAAAGTCTCCCTTTAAACATTAATGAGAGCTTAGTACCATTTTAATCTACACGATGTGTGTTTAACCCCGAGACTGTGAAGTGAGAGCATGTGACTTAGCTGCTAAACCCACTGGAAGATGCCTGACCCACAAAATTGGTTTGGATTATTACATAGATTAACCCAAAATTCGCTCTCAAAATTTTGACCTGTTTTTGATGTTGGGACACAGAAAATGTTGCATTACCTTACAACTGCACAGCTGACATGGGTATAAATACTCTGACTACCACCTGATATTTGTTAATGCAAAGGAAGTGTCATGGTAGGGCAGTAGGACATTATTCATGGTTTCCTTGTCCTAGGACTTGAACCTCATCTCCCATTAAACTCAATGATGTTCACAAACCACAGATTCTTGAGCAACAGCCCTACGTATTCCAAGTACAGAAACATATTTTGCTTGATTTGTTCCTTCACTGTTTGCTCCTGGGCTAATGCATTTCCACTGAGGCAGAAATGTGGGTCAGTGCCCACAGGACTGTGCCCAGGGACACGTGTGCCCCTGCAATGACCTGTTCCCACCTCACTTGCTGGGAGCCCTGGGCTCCTTGCCCACTCCATCCCTTCACTCCCAGGCTGCCATGAGGGTTCCAAGCCCCTCTTGGTCTCCACCTGCCCCGATCCCCCTAGTTCCATCATTTCCACTCACTTACAATAAATACTTTCTTCTATCTCCCTCTATCCCTCCATCTTCCTCCTTGCCCTCCACCTCCCTAATCTCTCCATCTGCTCCATCCCTCCCTCTTCCACCTCCATCTTCCATCCCTACAGCTCTCCTGGCTTTCCATCTGTCATCCCTCCACCTTCCCCCCATTCCTGTCTTCCATCCCACTGCCTCCTTCCTACCTGTTCTGCATCCTTTCACCTCCCATCCCTTCATCTTCCGCTGTTCCATCTCTCCTGTTCCTCCCATCCCTCTATTCCTCTTATCCTTCCATTTCTGCCACCCCTCCATTTCTCTCATCCCTCCATCTTCCTCCCATCTCCTTACCTCTCATCCCTCCATCTCTTCTGTTTCCCTCTTTCCTCTTTTCCTTTTATTGTCCAATTTCTCCCTCCCTCCCTCCGT
Organism: Tragopan temminckii; assembly: GCA_028571105.1. NCBI lineage: Eukaryota > Metazoa > Chordata > Aves > Galliformes > Phasianidae > Tragopan > Tragopan temminckii. Next base: position 4,691,261 of record JAOWBP010004554.1, on the reverse strand, counting down.
CTTCCTCCCTTCTCTTTACCTTTCATCCTTCTGTCTGCGTCCTCCTCTCTCCATCTCTCTTCCATTTCTCCTATCCTTCCACTCTTCCTAACCCTCTATTTCTCTCTCCCTCCATTTCTCCCATCCCTTTATCCCCCATCTCTTCCCATCCCTCCATATCCCACCCTTCCACCTCTCCCACCCATTTGTCTACTGCTCCACCATCTCTCCTCTCTTCCTCCCATCCTTCTATCCCCCCTATCCCTCCCATCCCTTTACCTCCGATCTCTACATCTTCCACTACTCCAGCTTTCCTCCGTTTCTCCAATCCTTCAATCTTCCTCCCATCCTTTTATCCCCCATCTCCTCCCCATCCCTCCATCTCCCACTCTTCCATCTACTTTCCATCCCCAGTTCTCCCCCTCCGCCTCTCCCTGCTCTCTCCTCCTCTTTCTCTTCCTCCTCCTCCTCCTCCCCTTGGCTCGCCTCCTCCTCCCCCGCCCGGTACCGCATTGCCGTAGTGCGGGGGGGCCGCTGCATTGCGCTGCCGCCGTCAATAGGTGGGCCCCTCCCGGGGAGATAAAGCCGCCGGAGCCCAAGCTGGCAGCCTCTGCCGCCCCGACCGCCGCTCCGGTAAGAGCTCCGGCCCCCCCCGGGATCGGGCTGTTCGGAACGGGGGGGGACCTGGCTGAAGGGGGGGTTGCTGGGGTGGGGATACGATGCGTGTTCATGGGGTGCTGCTGGCATCGAGGTTAGGGGAGACCCCTGGGATGGAGGGAGGGGATGGGGTTGGGCCGCTCCTTCAGCCCGCAGGTGGGAAACAGCCTGCATCCTGAAAGCTCGAGGAAAGGAAAAAGATTAACGTTGAAATTAAAAGAAAAAGTGAAAATAAATGAAGATAAATTAGAAAGGAGGGGGAAAAAAAAAAAACCCCGAAGAAAAAGGGGGAAAAAAATAAATTAAAAAAAAAGAGAGAGAGAGAGAGAAAAAAACTGTAAAAGAAAATAAAGGAATTCCCCACTTCCCCGGCAGCGACGCGCAGAAGGGAGCGCAGCCGACGCCGGGCACCTGAGCGGGGCTGCGCCATGGCCGGATCCTGCGCTCGTTCAAGGGCAGGGAGGAGGGCCGGGGGCGGCGGGGCTGTCACCGCCCGCCCGAATCGCTGCGCGAACAGAAAGCTGCCCCCGACCTGCTTTGCTTCTACGGGCAGCTTCATAAAATTGGATTTTATTAGACGTCAAATTAAAGCTCCTAATTGTGCAGAGCTTCTGTAGCAGCTGCGGCACCATGGTAACCCTGGGAGATGCCAGAACAGATCTATTGATTTTCGTTTTAAGCCTCCTCCCTCTGTTTCATCCAGATTCAGGGCAGCAAAATACCACAAAATCTCCCACAGCAGGCTCAGCTGTGCTGCCCTGCCTCGCTCTTTGCAGCCCCGCTCAGGGCAGAGTGAGAGGGCTATTTTTGTCCGTCCCGTTTTTTGGGCACCATGTTGTCACCCAAGAGGTGAAGACACCCAGTGGGGACGGGCACCCATGGCTCCTCCCAGAGTGCCCATGAAATGGAGGGTTTGGAAATGGAATAGGGTTTGGAAAGACCTAGAAGGAAGCAGTGCAGAGCCATCGGAAGGTTGGTTGTGTGTTTTTTTTTGTGTTTTTTTTTTTTTTCCACGGAGGAAGGGCACCTTCGAGGTACCGATGACGTAGCCTTGGGAGCTGGGGGTCTCCAGGAAAGCAGATGATACAATCATGGTATCTTGCTGAGAGCTGGAGGCTGGACGTGTTGGCCAGAAATAGCCTGGCCAGTCTCCTCCGGGGGCGGGCTGGATCTGACCCAGCATGAGCAGAGCCACCGATCCACGGCCACGCACCCCTGTCTGGGCTGGCAGTGCTGTCGTGGGGGCTGTGCTGACGCTGCCTTTTTTTTTTTTCCCCTTTACAGCCTCTCCATAAACGCAGCTGCATCCCCAGCGCTCCCCCCACCGCCCGCCCTCCGCGCGTAGCCCACCAGCATGGGGAAGGAGAAGACGCACATCAACATTGTCGTCATCGGGCATGTGGACTCTGGGAAATCCACCACCACCGGGCACCTCATCTACAAATGCGGGGGCATTGACAAAAGGACCATTGAGAAATTCGAGAAGGAGGCTGCTGAGGTGAGGAGAGTGACCCCCGCCATGTCCCCTGCTCCATGCTGATGTTCCATAGGCAATACGCCCCTTCTCCTGGTGATGCCATTCTCGTACCTTCCTCCCTTTGTTCCCATCGCTTTTTTTCCTCTGCATCCCAAGTCTTCCAGGCTCCTGGGGTGCATTGGTCCATTGGGTGCATTGGTCCATTGGAGACTTAGAAGATGGATTGTGGTACCAGGAGTAATAGCGAGGATTCTGGGAAAGCCACAATGCTACAGGGCATGAAATTCCCCCTAAATGTTGTGCATGACGAGGAAAACCTGATAAATCCCTTCCTGCCCTGTGCGTGACCATGAATTTCACCCTATAACATCTCCTTCCAGCATCATGGGGCAGCCAGCATCACCTGAAACACGAATTTGGTCCGCTTGGCTAAAGATCCATCCCCTTAATGGGGGTTGATTGGTAGCCTTCTGTATAGGAAAGCAGACATGGAGTATAAGCATTTAAGCTGAATTCTTTTGTTTAGCCTCTTTTATGGTGCCATTTGTAGCAATGTCATAGTGCAGGCATTTCTCAGGCTGTCGTGCTGCAAAGCACCACCCAACGCCTGTAATGTGGCATAGATCAAAGAGGAAAAAATATTCTGGGGGACAGAGGAGAACGTTGCGAATGGGAAGAGCTGGGAAATAAGTGATGGTAAATTCTAGAGAGGTGTGTGAGCCAGGAGCAGGCTGGCTGTGTTACCCATGGGACAGGTCTGGTCAGAGAAGTCTCATCATCATCATGTCATGAACCTTCCATAAATCTTTAATGCAGACATCCCTTAATTTTTCTGGACAAAACCTCACGTTTCAAAGAAAAGAGAGAGAGGAAAAATAAAAAAGAAGCCTTCAGAGCTGCCGTTCCTGACAGTACATCTTGCTGTCTGTCTGTCTGAACCCTTCGAATGCGCCAATAGCATCTGAGCTACACCAGCCCTTTTCCTGCCTCATTGTCAGTCTTCTCTTGCCACCCTTCAGAGCAGAGCCTCTTCCTTAGAATAAAATCATCTCTCTTTCCTTCATTTTAAAACGATCGCTGCTATCCCGTGGTGTATTTCCATCGCCTTACCTCCAGATCAGGTACGGCACGATGAGGTTATCACGTACACGATTGCAGCTGTGTTAATTGAGCAGACATTTCCCCTGACTTGCCAGAATACGCGGGGACTGGAGCTGCTATTAATAGCCTATTGACTGAGCTTACCGACTCCATTTTCTGATGCAGGGCTGGGGAAGGGTTTTCTTCCATTAGGTGGCATTCTCAGGAAATGGAGGCCCGCGTGCACCCAAAAAAAGCTATCAGAGAACACAGTCTGATTTCTTATTATTACTCTTTTCTTTTTCCTAAGAGAAAAGATTTTATTTTTCTTTTTGTCTTCGAGGGCAGAAGTAACAGTATCTCCGAGAGAGGAATTGTTCTCTTTTTTTTAAAAAAAAAGAAAAAAACCAAAAACCAACAGTATTTGTGATCTCCAAATAGAAAGCTGTCCCTTTGCTGGGGTCTGATGGAGGAAATTCAGGCAGTCCTAGCACCAAACAGTGAAGGTATTGTGCAATGCTAGATAATGCAGTGGTGTTTGTTGTTTTTTTTTTTCCAACAACAGCTCTGGGTAACTGAATATACCCTATGGAAGAAGGGGAGCTGTTTGCTAAACAAAGGATCTCACTTGCCTTTAGGTTATGTCCGATGGCACATTCCAGGGGGGTACACAGAATGGACAGCTTTTGGTTGGGTGTGGATCCCTGTGCTTCCCATGAGGAAATCCCAGGTTTTAGGATAAGCTAGTTGCTCCCACAACCAGCTGCACCCTGGGGCCTGCTCTGTGCCCCGGGTTCCCCACCCCTAAGCATAGTGCTGATGGCTGAAAGGCTGTGGGGTTTGCTGGTTGAGCTCCTGCCTGAGCGAGCCTCATTATTAATGCACTGCACAAAATAATCTCTTTTTTCCTTAACCCTCCTCTTGGCTTGGGCAGTAAATTAGCACGCTCTAACGATGCCCTAAATATCCCCCAGCAAAGGAGAGAGTGGCTGTGCGTGCTGGAAAGGGTTAACCTCCCAGCTCCCACTCTACATCTTTTGCCATATTGAAGCAAAGATGTGATTCTGGATTTTTCCACCCCCTGCTCCTGCAGGCACAGAGCTCGGGGCTGCCCGCTGGGGCTGCGGCATCACCCAGCACTCTCTCTGAGGAAGGGGAGGTTTGCTCTGGCTTTAGGATTT
>JAOWBP010004554.1:4667869-4679685 GCA_028571105.1 Tragopan temminckii | reverse complement strand
TCCGTCAAGGACATCCGCCGTGGGAATGTCTGTGGGGACAGCAAGTCAGACCCGCCGCAGGAGGCAGCACAGTTCACATCTCAGGTTAGCTGATTAGAATTCTGTTCTGTTCCATTCCACTTTTACTCTACTCTACTCCATTCCACTCCACTCCATTCCGTTCCGTTCCATTCCGTTCCGTTCCATTCTGTCCCCAACATCCAACAGCTCACAACCTTGCACAGCTGATATCAAGAAGCTAACACCCTGGGGAGCAATGTACTCACCAGGGAAAGCTGAACATTTTAGAGGTTTCCTGGGGTTTAAGCCTTGGGTTTGCAATTTGCATGCTGGTGCACATGAAAATGGTCGCTCCTTCTCCCAAATGCAGCTGGCAGCTGGAAAAGAGCAGGACTAGATAACCTCTCACAGTGAGGTACCTGCACCCATGTCCTTCTGTGTTCTGAATAAATAAATAATAGCTTAAGTAACGCTTTAAACAAAGGAAGGATTCTGCCATGAAAGCCAATTAGCTCTTCTCTGTGCGTGGCATGAGATGGCGTTGATTTCCCAACCTTGCTGGTCCTTGCTGGCACCGAGCTGTGCAAGACCCCATAGCCAAGTCCCTTTGGACCTTGTTGTGTCCTACAGGTGATCATCCTGAACCACCCCGGGCAGATCAGCGCCGGATACTCACCTGTCATCGACTGCCACACCGCACACATCGCCTGCAAGTTCGCTGAGCTGAAGGAGAAGATCGACCGGCGCTCCGGCAAGAAGCTGGAGGACAACCCCAAATCCCTGAAATCGGGCGATGCGGCCATCGTGGAGATGATTCCTGGCAAGCCGATGTGTGTGGAGAGCTTCTCCCAGTACCCACCTCTTGGTAAGGGAATGGCTCCTGCGTGGTGTCCCGTGGAGGAGCATGGAGGCTGCTTGGGTGCAGACCTCATGCTGGTCGTGCTGAACCTCCCACTGGTCAGACAGGGGGCAGAGGGAGGTGCATGTGTTCCATTGCTGCTCCATATGCAAAATCTCACACGTGAGCTGGGTTAGAGGGATGGGACGGGCTCTCTCCTGGGCTGGGTTTTCCTTCTGGGAATTGCTGCAACACAACTCTATGCAGGAGCGTTTCTCAGCTTCCCTATCTGTGCCCTGACACAAAACTGATCAGGGGAAGAATCAGAACCTTTCACGGGGTGGCACAGCCACGTCACTCACATCCTCCTCCATTCCCCAGGCCGCTTTGCTGTCCGTGACATGCGGCAGACCGTGGCCGTGGGAGTCATCAAGAACGTGGAGAAGAAGAGCGGCGGGGCCGGCAAAGTCACCAAGTCTGCCCAGAAGGCCCAGAAGGCTGGCAAATGAATCGTGGGCTCCCAGTGCGTAGCGCAGAAACCATCCCTGACACCAGGACGCTGCCACCGTCTCCCCCCGGCGCATGTGTGCACATCAGCTTGTAAGAGTTTATATGTCAACGACTGGATGCTCACCATTAAGGTCCAGTGGAAATTCTTTAAAAGGAAAAGCATGTTCCAGCGTTTGTGAGGCTTCATGTTAATTTTACCAATAAAACTGGTACAACATCCACAGTGGAAAAAAATAACAAACAAAACAAAACAAAAAAAACCCAACAACAACAACAACAACAAAAAAAAAAACAAACCAACCAACCCCAAAGGTGTGGAGCTCTGTGTGTGTGTGTGTCATTGAGAGGGGCTGGTTTTCTGGGTCTGTTTGGGGCAGATGTTGGGATGGCCATAGGCAGGGATGGGAGCACCCATGGGTACCCAACACCAGCCATTCCCTTGCTCTCACCTCTGGACCAGGTTTATGGACTCATCATAAAGCAGGGGCTGCTCTTGCAGTGGAGTTTTGATACTCTCCTTAACCTGTTCAACTCTCTAATATCAATTATCAAGACCCGTGATTATTATTTTTTCCATGCTGAATAAGCTTGAGTTAACCCCCTAATGTTATTCCACTGAAAGGGAGAAAATTGCACACCCATGCCTCCTTGAAAAGCTAGCAGTATCACTTTTATACTATTTAATAATTTGGGGAGAAGTGTCCAAAGCTGCCTCTCCTCCATATGTTTCCTTCCCTCACCCGCAGCAGATCCCCCAGAAGCCTTTCTCATCCAAACGAAGCCATAAGCAGAGGGCAGAGGTGCCCAATGGCTGCCCAGAGCCCCAGAATTCAGGGTGTCCACCCAGGACTGTGTCCTGGCTTCACTGCAAACTTGTAGAGCAGGAGAGGGTGTACCCACACAGCACAGGATGCCTGAACCCAAAGGCTGCACCTGGGGGCTGCTTAGGACTGACCAAAGGGCGGGATGTGGATTAGTGGGCATGGTGGGGATGGGTTGGTGGTTGGGCTAAATGGTCTTAGAGGTCTTTTCAACCTCTATGATTCTATGATGCTGAGTGCAAAGGTAGAGGAGGTGCGAGGGGCTGCTCGCACTGTGCCATGGGAACATCTCCAAGGTTTGTTCCTTGAAGGTGGGGCTGGCAGCACACCAGGGCATCATCCTGTGCAGTGTTTAGGAGAAGCAGAGGCAGAGGATGCAAGATGAAGGACGGCTCTGTGCCAGCTCCTTCCCAGGAGGGCCCCAAAGGCACAAGGATCATTACTGTTTATGTTGCAGGAGCACCTCGTTAATAACAAATGCTCTGCAGTGCTGTGTGCCCCAGGCAGAGCCCCAAGCCACCGCAATCCTGTGCCAGCTCACGGTGCTGCCTTCCCCAAAACTGCACTCACAGTGCACCAGGGTTCCTCTTTGTACTCACTGCTGTTTCCAAGTAGAATGGCAGAACCTCACTCCATGCACAGCTTTCCCCCATCTTTTAGGAATGGGGACAGGAGCTCCCATGGGAGCATTGCTGCTGTGCTGTGCAGTGCCTCCAGCTCTCCTATACCCAACAGAAGCTGGTCCTGGAGCAGCAGGGACCTTGGGGTCAGACGAGAGACATGATCAGACACAAGGTCCAAACCTGGTCCTCTATAGCTATTTTGAAAGCAAAAACAAGCTTGACAAAGCCACGGGTACGTTTCCATAGAAATACAGCAGGGGAGCTGTGAGGATGCTCTGGGAGTGATGCACAAGCAGTGCAGTAATTAACGGGGTAGCTGCATAAAGGGAAAATTGAAAACCTTGAGGGTTTAACTCAAATTTGCTCACGGCTCAAAGCAGGTTCGAGATTTCAGCTCTACTTCTGTGCAGTTGGTACCCTGGATAATCTGTAAGGTTTGAAAGAAGATATGGGGCCTGAAGGGAGATGCCTGACTTGGGAGGCTTGAGCTGGCTCTGCAGAGCCAAGATAAACAGAAATGTTCTGATGTCGGCCCATTTCAAAGCAGAAGGTTGAAAAATCAGGCATGCCGAACTTCTGGGGGTCTAGACTCAGAGCGGAATGAAGCCATATTCTGCCTCCACCCAAACCTCAGGTGCAAAGACTCATCGTGGACCTGGTCAATCACTGCCCAACCCCAGGAGGCAAGGGGGATGGTGCACTTATTTTGGGCTGGGACTGACCCATTTTGGGCTTCTACCAAAACAATAAGCAACCCAACATGACTCTGAATGGGGCCACAGACGGTTTTCAGCAAGCCCTGCAGCAAACAGAAGTTGATTCGTGAGCCATCAGCACTGTGCATAAAGCAGGCAGGTGTGGTGCTGCCTGTATCCAGGTGGTGATGATGATGAAGTTACAGAGCTGTGCTGGGGAAATGCATTTTAAAGCACCAACTTCCCCTCCCTGCCGTGCTCAGGTATGCTGGGAACTCACTGAAAGCTCAGATTTTTTTCCTGGCTACTTATTTTTATTTTATTTTTAAATGGTGGTGTTTCCCCTCCCTGTCCTCCTTGCTTCCCCTTCATACCAGCCTCAGCAATGCCATCTCGTGGAAACAGACATGAAATCCTTCTGCAGAGATAATTAGGGATGGGAGATGCAAACCAATGGCCCTTCTGCTTCAAAGCCCTGCCTGACAGCAAATCTGCAGCAAGAGCAGGGAGCTGCAAAGTGTATATTGCTGTTTCTCTGGGGACTGGAGTTTGCAAACACTATTGTGTTACCCAAAACTTAAAGCTCAGGAGGGAAATGACAGCAACTGGAGGTTGCGTGTAAGTCAGAGAGCACCAGGACTGGCTCTCCCATGGTGCAGCCCATCAGGTGTTTGAGAAACCACCGGGCTGGCTGTGCGCTGTTAATTATTTAAGTGAGTTTCGTTAAGCTGCCGGAGCTGACTGACTGACTCAGCAGGCATTTGGGCTGCTCTAAAATATTGATGAGGCAGCTGCAAGACTGCAAGTGGAACCCATGCTGCAGATGCTGAGCTGGGTGAATTCGAGCTGCCTGCTGCCCTTCCATGCTTGGCAGTGGGCTCAAGCAGCAGCCATGGCTTCCCTGCAGGTTCAGCATGATACCAGGGAGCTGCTGGCCTCCAGGTGGATCTTCCATCCCGTTTCTCCTCCTTTGGAGGCCAAGTTATGCTTCCAGCATCCCCAGCAGCCATCAGTGGTCTTGCCATTGCCTGCCGGTGCTGAGCCATCCCTGTTAGATGTGGGAATGATGCAGGTGCAGCTGCTATTCTACAGCTGCTCCATTTCTGGGCCCATGACTCCAGAATTTTCTACTCATTTCCTTTAACAACCTCCCTCTGCATCCTCCTCCCACTGCATTTGGAGCTGCACTTTTAGAGCGAGCCTGGGCTGCTTTTGCAGATGGGGTGGCACAGAGCTCTGCACCATGCCCCATCCTTCTCTTGGCCTGTGCTCTCACTGCATGTACAGATATTGCTGACCTGAAGCAGAAACCCAAGCTGCAGCACAGCCCGTGGCTGAGCTTCTTCCATGCACCACCTGCCTTTGGTGATCTCCCTCGAGATCTCTGAAACCATTCAGCCAAAACTCATTGCTTCACACAGAGAAGCCGCAGCACTTTCAGATAATTTATTTCAGCTTCATTCACAAGCAGTCCTTCCACGTACCAGCCTGCCTGCAAATTTAGGCTGGCCTGTTTTTTCTTAGTCTATATTATATCCAGTCTCCCCTTGTCTGACACTATTTTCATGCCTTCTATCTGCTGAATGCTCTTTGCAGTGCTGGCCAGCAGAGCACTTAGGTTTGATGAGCCTGGAAGCAGCCAGCCTGCAGGACAGGGCATGCTGGGGTCATCTGCAAGAAGGGCAGAGAGGAGGATGAGCCCCAACTAGCAGCACTGCTGCAGGTTGCTGAGTCCCCCCAGCTCTGCATGCTGTCAGCACGCACAGGGAGATGCTGAGTGAGACATTCTGTATGCACAGCCTGGTGCCCAGAGGACAGGAACATCCTTTGGACCAGAGAGCACAGGATGAAGTTGCAGGAACACAACAGGGACTGCATGTAAATAAGGCTGGGAGTGAGGAAAAGCCATCCTGCAAATGCAGCATCAGCTTCATCCAGAGGAAAGCCCCACAGAGAAAAAGCTCTCAAGCAGCAGAACCAAAGGAGTCCAATATCCTATGGGTTTGTTATGAAAAAGCGTGGCTGGATTTTCTGATGCCTAATGGGGCTGTGGCTGGGTCGCCATCTCCATCACCAGAGATATTTCAGGATTTGTATCCTCTCTTATCACATATTTTTACTTGCAGCAACCTGAAGTATCTCACTCATCTTTAACAAATTAAGATAAAAATTGCCTACAGTTATTAAAGAGACAGACAGATCCAGAGCTGAACCTGTGGTTTAGCCAGTTTTCCTTGGGACCTTGGGTTAAAACTAAATAAATCCCAAGCCCTCATCCCTTCACGTTCCCTTGCTTCCCCCATCATGCAGGCTGGAAGCAGAAGCTCGCGGTGCAGCACAGTGCAGAGAGACTCTGAATTCAGCTGCTGTAAGTTTGTCCTTGCATCAGGCAGCTGTGTGCTGTGACAGCCAGCTCTGCCCGGGAGTTTCTCAACAGCTTCATGGCTTTAAGCTGCTATAGGACAGATCTCCTACGTGGAACTTGGATCAAGAGAGACCCTCTTAATAAAAGAGAAAAGCTAGATTCTGCTTTTCAATATGATTTTTTTTTCCTTTCTTCCCCCCCCCCAAAAGGAACAGTTAGATGAGAAAATTGGAGAGCAGGTTTTTGCATTTGAAGGTTCTCTTATCTCTCAATAATGAAAAGATTAAAAAATAATAATAAAATAGCTATATTACTTTTCCCTGTTGCAGTAATGGCACTTGGCTGTGGCAAGTACTCCTCTCCCACCCCCCATGCCCCTTTCCATCCCCACAGCAGCCCACCAAAGTGGGGCAAAGCCCAGAAAGGCCCCTCTTCTCTTAACTCAGTACCTTTGGGGGCCTATTTATTTTTGCTGGATGTGTTGTTTTCCTTCTTTCATCACTGCAGAACAAGAGGAATCTAGTATGCTCCTGTACACTCATCTGAGATGAGACAGATGTGTCAGCGTTGTCAGCTATTTCAGTATGGGATTTTTCTTTCTGATGACAACCTCCAGGTCCTAAATATTCATGCAGGTTTCAATTCAGCTTTGAAGTTGGTGGGAGGCAGGTGCTGGGATGGGAACAAAGCACTTCATGGGCCCTGGGGGAGTGGTCCCAGGTTCAGTTACAGTCTTGGAGGGTCCTTCAGTCAGTCCTGAGCTGGACCCCAAGTTTATGGGATCTGGTAGGGCTGGTTAGTTCTGTTGTTTGTGATAAAGCTGCAAGTTGCAAAGAGTGGTGTGTTGGTTTGGAGAAACTGGAAGGTGTTGCCCTTGGGAAACCTTCCAAGACATGTCTGTAAGGAGCTGCCCCAACCAGAGCTGCTGGTGGCTCCATGGAGGGGAGATGAGGTCCTGGCAGTCTCATCCCAAGGGATAAGTGCTGGAGCACGGAGGTGGCAGCAATTTGTTTTGTGTGGCTTTGGTCCTCATGGGTGCAGGAGGAGGTAGAAAGCCAAGGAGGTTTGGAGGGATGATGTGAACGAGGTAGATGTGAGGAATGACAGAGAGCTAAATTTACGGAGTCTGGGAAAAGGAAGACTCAGGGGCAACGTGGTCACAGGCTATAAATACCTTCAAGGTAACAATATAAATGAAGAAAGGGAATTGAGTGTCGTCTCAAAGGAGGGTAGGGCAAGAGCCAGAGCTGGAGGCTGATGAAGGAGACGCATAGAGCAGAGGGGAGGGAGTCTGGGCTGGGGGGATTTGCCAGGAGAGAGGGCTGGGGGGCAAGTAGGGCCATGAGATGCTGGGGGAAACGAGGTGATCAGATCCCTGTGTGACCAACTTGCTTCCTTTCAGCTTTGTGCATGCCCTGTTTAATTCAATAGAACCCACCCCAACTTTGTTTTTCACCATTGCTTCTCCTTTCACATACCTGGTCCGCTTGCTGTTCCTCTAGGATCTGGTTTTCTTTCCAGTCAGGCCTGCACAGCTTAAACTAATACTGAAACTTCACCAATTTTAATCTCTCTTAGAAAGGAGAAACGAAGAAATTCTATCTGAGCAAAGAATGCACACACACTTCATCGCAACTCAGAGGTTTCTCTCCATGCAAGCGCTCCTTGCTGCAGCTCAGGCCCATCTCATTCAACACGACTTTCCCTGGGTTCTGCTGTAGGTGCCCTGACGAGGTAGGTGCTGTCTAAGAACAGGACAGAAAGATGGATGGTGGCACAGAATTTTTGCATCTGCTAAATATGTAATATAAAACAAGTAGCTCTGTCAGCACCAGATGGAAGGCAGCCTGGCTTTTTATCAATGCACTGCCTGCAAATTTGGACTGGAGCATTTTAATGGCTGGGGGGTTGGGAGTGATGTCCACATGGGTACCTTCCCTGGTGTCCAGCAGAGATGAGATCACACTTCAGTATCCCCTTTGAATGGGAAAGGAGGCAGCATCAGAGATACTCTCTCTCTTTCTAGGCTTCTCGTTTTCATGAAAATTGACACAAACTTAATTAGCCTCAAGGCTGATGACTGTCAAATTTGATTGAAACTGGACAGTCATCTGGTGTCTCTTCATTTTAGGTTGTTAAAGAATGTCTGTGGTGGTGCTGTGGTTGGATGCAAGCACTCAGAAAGGCTTTTGCTCTCTGCCCCATGCCCACATTGAAGCCCCTTTGCTCTCAGGGTGGTCCCTCAGCACTTGGGTTGTCTTCACCACTTGGTGACCCAAGGGCTGATGTCCCCATCCCCTCCCATGGCAGCAGGAGGTTTTGCAGACCCCCTTGGCTCAGACCAAGCCATGAATGGGATTTCCAGATTGGTAACACAAAACCACCCCACCTGCTGCTCACCGTGTCTGTAGCAGCTCCACATTTATTAAGTGCATTAATCCCTTCCTCAATCCAATCAACAGGGCACGAATCTTCAACTTAATTTAAGCTTATTCAGCCATTTTGTCCCTCATTAAAGGCCCATTTCATTATGGTTCAATTAAGAACAGCAAAAAGCAAGCTTCCTCCAAATACCTTGTCTAGTGCTTCCTTCTCCATCATGCATTTGTGCCCAAATCTTCCTATCCCAAATGATGAAACCTTTGCTGAATGTTGGCTTGTGTTTGAGTCAGAAGTACATATTCCCCCTTGTCACACTCTTTTTTTCTGCTTTGGAAATCTGTCGAATTCTCCACTTGTGCACAGGAATTTTTCTTGCTGTGTCTTCCCCTATGGGCTCAAGCTGTAGTGCTGGGTGCATCTGCATGAACCAACCATATTCTCAAGTCATGTCTCGTGGTTTAAACCTCAAAAAGGTTTGCCAAAATGGTATTAGGAAGAGCCCATGTTGGCCAAGCAGAGACATGTCTGATCAATAAACGTGGGCTCTAGGAGGCTGGTTGCTGCCTGGAGAAGAGGATGGGGTTGGAAGAGGAAAGGGGTTCAGCAGAAGAGGGAGATGAGTGGTTGCAGGGTGCTAAAAGATCATTCACCACTCTGCTCTTGGATTAACTTTGCTTGGATGGTGCAGCATCAGTTAGCCAAGCCCTGTACAAGAAGAGATAGAGCCATCTGCTTTAGGATTTGAAAATAGCTCAGGGAGCAAACTGAGGGTGCCAAAACCTGGGCTATGGGCAGCACAGGGCACGCAAACCACCGGTTGTTGGGTGGGGGTGGAGAAAGGGCTCCAGTTCAGTGTTTCAAATGGAAGCATATCCCTGGAGTCATTCCACATATTTCACACCAGTCTTCTTTTTCTCTTATTACTCCAACTGCCAAGGGACAGAACATGAACTTTCTGTATCATCACAGAGCTCAATAGATTTCCTCTTACCTTCAGGGTCTGAGCTCTCTGCCACGGTGTTTGTGTTGAAAGCAAAGAACTGACTCAGTAATTTTGTTTGTGGAGACATAATGTCCTTGGATCAGATAAAAGCACCTTCCCAGTACTGCTTTTACATACTTCATTAATTCACATAGTGTTAGTGGCTCGTTAGTGGCTGTCTACTGTCTTCTGTTCCACAGCAATTGCCTTCATCTTGGGTCTAGTATTAAATGGGGAGCTTGGTGGCCCTGCATGTGGCAGGGGGTTGGAGATTCATGATCCTTGAAGTCCCTTCCAACCCGGGTCATTCTGTGGTTCTGTGATCTTTGACATCACATGGGCAGCCTGGTTGAGTGAGTGGCAACCCTGTGCATGGCAGAGGGGTTGGAATGAGATCCCCTCCAACCTAAGCCATTTTGGGATGTCCCGTTGCAGACTGTCTGTCCTTACTTATGGGGCTCTGCTGGTCTTCCTTTGAGGTTTCATCTCCCTCCCAAATGAAGTCACAATCCCTGACAGCCACCAGCACCACCCCACACCTTCCCCAGCATCTCGCTCACACCCAGTGCTTGGGAATGGTGAAATCCCATCCCCTCCCTGAGCCCACTGCTGTTTTCTATTGATATCAGAGATGCGTGGCACCCAAAGCTGTGCTGCAGTGTGACACCACAAACGACCAGCTAATTAGGCAAAGAGGAGTGCGACAAATTTAGATTCTTCTTTAGGGCTCACAGACTATTAGTAATCTGGAATTTGTTAATTGAAAATTGCTTCCTCTGTTTGTTGTTGGCCTTTTGGTGGAGGGGGATATTTCCTGCTTTTGGACTGCGTCGCTGGATCTATAATAATGCACTTTGTACATTAGTGCCAGGCACATTTGTAATTGGCTACCCTATTAAAGAACACTAATGATCTTACAAGTGTTCACAAATAATGAATAGAATGGCCCCTCGCTGAATTGAGTAATTTATTCACTGACATACTTGCAGATCTGTTTTTCCATTATTTAACCCAGCTTTAGCTCTCTGCCTGCCTTGCAGAGACATCTCCTCTTTCGGTCGTGTGTTAGAGATAATATGGGTCACAGGAAACTCACTGTTCATTGGGACGTAGGGCTGCTTCACAATGGAGCACATATGTGATAGGATGTGCAGAGCAAGCAGCAGTGATGTCAGTCTCTGGTGCATTTGTTGCTGCTGGGATTCTCCTGAAGCATAAAAGGAGGACAAAAAAGCGGAACTTGGGAAATGCAATCCAGAAGGCTATGCTGATTTTCTCTTTTAAATATGGAAGCCATAAGATAGAGTGGTGGGGTTGGTTTTCCAGCTACTGCCCCTCACAGGAGAGGGAACTGGAATGCAGCTCTGCTGGGTTCCTGCACACCGTGGAGCTTTGGGCAACCCTTCTGCTGCTTCCAAAGTACCCACAGTGTGGCAAGGTGCTCTGTGCTGAAAGAAGCAGCTCAGCAGAGCCCACAGTTCTGTTTTCACACAACAAGCCTTGTCCTAAAGCACTGCCTACTTATGGAAAACAGCTCTGTTTTCCATGGAGGATAATGGTGAAGGAAGGTACATCTTTCTTATGTCAGGCTTTTGCGTGTTCTTCTGAGTCCTGTGATTGTCCATCGGGAGGAAATATTCTTTGGGGCAGAAGCCTGCCATGCTGTATGGGGGAAAACGGTAACGCTGGGTCATAATTACAGGCTGTGACAAAGAGGTGGTTTGGGTCAGCGTGCTTGGAAAAGGGCTTCCTACAGTGGGAACTTCGTAGCCACACCACGGTGAAGATTCAACACAGGAAGTAAGGTGTACAGGGTGAGCCTGAAGAGGATAGGTTTGACCTCAGGGAAGTGTGGGCAAAGGGAATGGCTTTGCAGAAGTGGATTTGTTGTGAGGTTACAGAAGCTGAGTGGGCACGGAGCTGGTTCCCTCCTGTGACCCCCACAGCACTGCCTGCACCCGCTGCCACCCAGACTGTGGCAGAGCTGTAGGGATGGGCACCCCACCACAGGGCACCCCCAGCAGAACAGCTCACACCGTGGGGCCTTCCCAGTGGGAGAAAACCTGCAGTGACTTTTTGGGGGGAAGCCAAAGCAGGGAGACGCTGGGGTGAACTTGAGGCCAGGGGAAGGTGCCAGAGCTTGGTTTTAGAGGATGCTAGAGCTTGCTTTTGGGGGCAGAATGTCAGATCCTGAATTTTTGAGAGGATGCTGAAGCCTGCTTTGTGGGGAGACACCAGAACTTGCTTTTTTTGCACTTGTTTCTATTAGTGTATGTTTTTTAGTGTTTTTATTGTGATTTTTTTTTTCTTTTTCTCTCTCTCTTTTTTTTTTTTTTTCTTTTTCCTTTCTATGAGGGCGGGGACCTCTCTCACACCCCTATTCTGGAGGATGCCCTCTGCGGGACTTCGGCAGCCTCTCCCCGCACAGCTGAGGGTTAACGGGGCGGGCGGAGCGGGCGGGGCGCGGCCCGGCGGAGCCCATTGCGGCCGGTTCCGTTCCGTTCCGTTCCGTTCCTGCGGCGTCTCCGGCGCCGGGCGCGGAGCAGCGGAGGGGAGCGCGGGCGGAGCCCCCCCCCCGTCCACCCCCCTCCCGCGGCCCC
>JAOWBP010004554.1:4642188-4667769 GCA_028571105.1 Tragopan temminckii | reverse complement strand
AGCCCCCGCCCCCATAGCACTCAGCGATGCGCTCCCCTCTCTCCTCCACCCCCCCCATTCCTGAGGCGATGGTGCGTGCCACGCATGCGCAGTGCGCAACCGGCGCTCGGCGGGGCAGTGTTTACAGCTGCGGGCAGAGCCGGGCTGGGAGCGAGCGGGCAGAAGCGGGCCGCGCTGCTTCCCAGGTACGGCTCAGTGGGATGAGGATTCTTATGCAGAGCGTGATGTCAGAGCGAGTGATGTCAGGCTGCCCGCGGAGGCGAAGAGCTGCGCTTCGTGCGTTGTTGTTACGTACGGCTTTGTTGTTGCTGCTCCGTCGGAGGCGTGTGATGGAGGGCGTTCCGTGGGGGGTGGCTGTGAAGATGGCAGAGGGCTGCTGTGGTGCTGGGAGGCTGCTTGGTGCCGTGCCTGTGTTGTCATCTGCTCCTGGTTTGTGCTTTGCTGGCCCGCTGTGCAAAGTGCAGCTGGGGGGGGGGGGGGTGTGCAGGGAACCGAATTGGGAAGGTTTGTTAAAGGTAAGGCTTACCCGTGCTGTGTGTTCCACCTTCCAAAGGGAGAAAGGCAGGAGAAGAATACGAATGTGGAGTTTACCCGAAGTGGGTAAACCGCCGTCTGCGGTAAAACAGTTGTTGTGCTGGAGGTCAGTGAGCGCTCAGTGAAAGTAATGCTTCAGTGACACCTGGAGGGAGCTGTGTGTCCATGGGGCTCCTTACGGACTGCCTGCTGCTCAGAAAGCTGAGCTGATAGCAGGTCAGACCTGTTGTCCCAGTGGGGATTGCACGCGTGGGGAAGAATCGGTTTGGGATCCAAAGTGCAGCACTGCTAAAAGGTTTATGCTTTAAAGCTGAAAATACGGATTTTAATAGCAAAAGCGGAATTAAGCGCAAGTGCTTAATGTATTAAACAACAGAAGAAGTCAGGGGAATACCTTCAGGAAAGAGTATTTCAGTGCTGAGTGTTACAGCAAGTGCGCTGCCCACAGACAGAGCCAGCCCTCCAAGTGTGGCTGCAGCAAGTCAGCGTGTGTGGAAGAAGAGAAGGAAGAACCACACTGGCTGATGAACCCACCTAAGTCTTAAATTTGCTGTGAAATTGATACAGCACCATAGTTTTTTTGTGTGTAGAGAAGCTGAAGGAGTTACTGTAGAAAGGAAAGGAGTAGTTTTCTTTTTTTTTTTCTTTTTTTTTTCAAGGTTTGCTAGTGGTCTGATATTGGGTTGGTGTGTTTGAGGCTGTATTAAAAGAATGGATTAAAAACTGGCTTGAATTCCTTGCTTAAGTACGTCTTATTTTCTGTCTCTCTGTGGGTGATGGGGCTGGTATGTCACTTGGATAACTGTGAACTTTCTTGGGCTCTTGCAGGTTTTTTGTTTCCTCTGAAAGTGTGTAACTTTCACTTTGCTGAATGTAACAAACCCCAACAATTTCGCTGTAGGCAGATCTTCTGATCCCAGGAATGAATTCTAAAGCTCCTGCTTCTGTGGTTGTCATTGTGAGCAGAGAAAGGCATTGTAAATAAATTATTAAAAAAAAAAAAAAAAGTTGTTTCTTTTTGAAAAGGGCTGTTCTTCCCCCCCCTTTTTTTTTTTAAAGGGGGATGGGGGACAGAAGGTTGGAATAATTTGGAGTTATCAGTTCTATGTTCTTGTCCCTCTATATTTTCCTCTCAAAAACCTACAGATGTCTTCCTGCCTGAAGCATGTAGTAGTCGCATGTGGACTCTTGCACAGTCAAGGAGACAGCTCACTTCTCTTTTGCCCACGCCTGGGGGTCTGGGTTTGTTGCTGCTGATCATAGTGAAATCAGAAGTGTTAGTAATTCTTAAATCTGTGTCACTGAACTGGTTTCAAATTGGGGCTTAGCTCACTTAGGAGTACCCAAGAAATTCCATTGGGTTCAGTGAAGATTGTCCCAGCAGTTTCAGTCTGTGTCGTGGTCC
Organism: Tragopan temminckii; assembly: GCA_028571105.1. NCBI lineage: Eukaryota > Metazoa > Chordata > Aves > Galliformes > Phasianidae > Tragopan > Tragopan temminckii. The sequence continues at coordinate 4,665,830 of JAOWBP010004554.1, read as the reverse complement.
TTCACTGGTGATGGCCTGTGCTCTGATGAGCTGTGTGAAAGTGCATTTGCTGAGGAAAGCAAGCTGTACCTATATTTAGATCAGAGACTGTAACCTCTGCAAACCCCCAGTCCTCATGTTTTCTTTGAACGTGCAGTTTGAGGTTTTCTGATTCTCTGAGCCTGACTTTTAATTTCTTCTTGATACATTAGAAATAGTCTACATGTAGCAAAAATTCTGACTGGCAAGCCAGACTTAACTTGTTGCTTGGATTTGCAATGAAGAATGACCTATGAGCATAACAGCTAAAGTAATTCCCTGTGTGAAAGGGTTCAGTGAAACAGTTGACACACTGGTATTATGTCAGTATTGTTTGAAAACAATCATCTAAGTTATCTGTTTTAGTTTTCCCTACTGGTGTCAGGTACTAGATACCAGATCTGCTCTATTTTCTTCATGGTTTGGTTGGCTGGGATGGTACTAATGCTTGTTTGGTTGTTTTTTGTTTGTTTGTTTTGTTTTTTTGCTGCTTGTTGATCATCAGGTACATACAGGTCTCTCATAAAGAACGCGCAGCAGCATAACTTAGCTCAGATGCATTCTCTGGACCTCACCTTCTCTTTATTCTTCTTCAGTTTTAGTGCTTACGCAAAGGTTGAAGATGGGAGGTGCAGTAAGTGCAGGAGAAGACAACGACGAGTTAATTGATAACCTGAAGGAGGCACAATATATCCGGACAGAGCTGGTAGAGCAGGCATTCCGTGCCATTGATCGAGCTGACTACTACTTGGAGGAGTTCAAAGACAATGCCTACAAGGACTTGGCGTGGAAGCATGGAAATATTCATCTTTCAGCACCCTGCATTTACTCTGAGGTGATGGAAGCTTTGGATCTGCAGCCAGGGCTGTCATTTTTGAATCTTGGCAGTGGCACTGGCTATCTGAGTTCTATGGTTGGACTCATCTTGGGTAAATAACTTTTCAATCGTGCTAACTATTTTCATTAGGCTTTTGTTGTGTGAATATATATATTTTTTTTTAAGAAAGCCTTGAAATTAGGAAAGATGCATTCCTCAAGTAATGAAACAAAATGATATCTAGCAAAGTAAAGAATGCATTGATTGAGCTGGCCAATTTATCAGAGTTTCATGCAGCTTTCTTTCTGGATCTGGATGGTGTCCAGATTTCTGTGGCAAGTTGGAGCAGGCAGCAGTGCAGTTACACAGGTTACTCTTGTGGATTCCTGCAGGACTGGGCACAAACTTTGGTTTGTTGCTGCTTAAGCAAGAGCCCAATTCAAGACTTCAGGAGCAGGAATGCTGTTGTTTAAACTATGTTTGAGCATGCTCAGAGAAACCTCTAACTATAGCTGCTCAGTGCCTTGTTGTTTTTTTTTTTGTGCTGTCCTTTCTAGACTGTAACATATCTGACATCCAGTTTTGGTTCTTATCAATGTATAGGTGGGGAATAGAATCTGTGAAAGCATAGTTCGTGCATCAGAACTGGCTTTGTGACCACATCTGCAGTAGGTGCAAAGCATCAAAGTAATATTGTATAATAGTAGTCTGCCCTCAAGCATTTCTGAAGTCAGTGTTTGTGCTGCTTCTGGCTGCCAGGATAAATAAATGGCTATGGGGTATGTTCTGTCCTCTTGTGGGGGTGTCAGGAATTTTAGCTGCTGGAATGTTTCTTGTCAGGATGGAGCCCCACTCCTACATCCCAGGGCCTTTTATGGAGTCACGTTTGTGGTTTTCTGCTAGGTTTGTTAGCTTACTTTGGTTGCCAGTATGTTACTCTGGGAGCTGAGCCTTCCTCCTGGAAAGGTTATCTATCAGAATATAAAAAGCATGAGTGCTGAATAACATCTGTATCTTTCTAATTTATTGTTGTTGTTAATTGAGGTACAGCTGAGGTCATTGGTCCTAATTTCTTTGATGAGGAGACTTTTAGCATATCAGAAGGGAGGTATAAAACAATGTCAAGATTTCAGAAGGATTTATTAAAATATGTTCTCTGTTGCTCTACACCTTCGAGTTTTCCCTGTGTGATCAGCTTCAGAGCAACAGTGTTTCTTCACTGTCAGTGTTTCCCTCCTGCAATGGACTTTGTGTAGTTAAGACTGCTGATTCAAAGTGGATGGTGCAAAACACCCTTATTTACTGTCAGAGATTGAGTGTAGGGTTGTACTTCCCATTGTATTATAAGATACCTGACTCTACACAAGCACTGACTGGCTGCCACTTGGGGACTAATCTGATACAGGAAGTAACCAAATCTGTGTTAGTTCTGCTGCATTTTGTGTTGCCTGTTAGCATTACCTGGTGCCTGTTCTTTTAAATTTTCAGGTCCTTTTGGTGTTAACCATGGTGTGGAGCTTCATTCTGATGTGATTGAATATGCAAAGCAGAAATTGGACTTCTTCATCAAAACAAGTGACAGCTTTGACAAGTAAGATTTCGGAATGGCCATTTAGTTCCATCTTATGTGCTTGGCTTTGGTTCTGGCAACTCTGGATTCAGGGTAATCTGAGGATTCTGGCTCCTTAGGATTGTTGAGCTGCAGTGTGTGACCTTCTAAGCTCATATGTGTTGTGGAGGAGTTTTAGAAATTATTGTAGTGTTCCTAACAGCGGTTCTGATGTGACAGAGCCTGAAAGAAGCTGAAAACAGTTACTTATTCTACAATGCAATTACAGATAGCAACTTGGAAACTGCAAGTGACAGTAATAATTATGCTGGTGATCTGTGAGTTATCAGAAGAAAATGAACTGATCTTGGTAGTGACCTAATATGTTTAGTCTCAAAAGAAGAAAAATGGTATCTTAAAACAAGAAGGTATTTTTATAATGATTAAGTTAGTACTAAAGCTGCTTGGGAATTGATTTATGTTCTCCCTTACAACATCTATTCTGCTGCTGTCAAAATTAATAATTTTCTAGCAGGGTAACCGTTGCCAAAAGCAACCTCAGCAATAAAAGTTGTAGCTGTCTCATTTTTGGATCTGTCTCACAGTTTGTTCAGACATGAAAGGAAAGCATCTCTGGCTACCTAAGAGTTGTCCTGTTGTGGGAGGAAGAAAATTAAAGTCTTCAGTGATGGAATTCAAACTACTCAGTTTTGTGCTGTTACTGCAGTACTGGAAAGCTGCTGATAAAAGCCATCTTTTCTTGATGCTGGCAGCAGACTGAAATTTTTCTGCCTGGAAGGTGTTTGCACGCAGGTGACTCCCTGCTTCCAGAGTCACGTTGCTATTGTTTGAACAGGGGTTTTAGGGAAGGCTTTTCTTCTCTCTCTGGGCAGATAGTTATAAAACAAAAGTCAACTGAGTTCAGAAATCACTATGACTAGAAAACTGGCATTGCTGATAGATAATTGCTGCTGGATTATTAGACTGTTAGAACACCACGTGTGGGGGCTGTTAACCAGCTGCTGTGGAGTCTAGCATGGTTGCAAAAGCCAAAAGCTTGAGGAAGTGTTCAGGAGTAAGTCGGTACTGTACTGAGGTGCTGGTAGAAGAATATATGTTGTATCAGCTCTAAAATGTAGGCCTTAAAGCTTATGTGGATTTTAGGGCGTGTACAGAAAACAGAAGCATTGTAAAATTACTCAATTTGATTATAAACTAAATCAAAAAGGATACAGACAAGAATTGTGTTTTAAGAAGAGTGAAATCATGGCTCTTCTGAAGCCAATGACAAAACTCCCATTGTGTTCAGCACACATTGCTGAAGCATCAGACTTCCCCAGCACATCTGAAAAACATTTAAGAGCTTCTGAAAATGTTGAGGAACCTGGTGCAGCAGTCCTCAGAACTCTACGTTTTATAACTGAAAGAGCAGTAGGTAACTTAAAACTTCAGAGCTACCTAATTTTATGCAAATCAGGTGTGAAATTATGCGTTGATACCCTTCGGAAATGTTCCTCTGAAGTTCTCACCTCGTTGTTTTTGTGGTTTTGAAACTTCAGCTGTGCTCTGTTTTGATCATCTCTAGAATACAAAGGCTTGGGAGGAGAAACGCCATGAAATATTTCTTCAGTATTTTTCATTCTCCTCATTCTTTCAGAACCACAAAAGTAATTCGCTTGCTAAATTGTGATATTCTTGTGTGATATGCTGATATGCATTTTCTTGGTGCTTTTTTTTTTTAGATTTGAATTTTGTGAGCCATCTTTTGTTACTGGAAACTGTTTAGAGATTTCCCCGGACTGCACTCAGTATGACCGCGTTTACTGCGGTGCTGGAGTTCAGAAGGAACATGAAGACTACATGAAGAACCTCCTGAAAGTTGGGGGAATTCTCGTTATGCCCCTTGAAGAGAAGGTTGAGTACCTTTCTACCTATTTTTCAGTTATTTTTAAATCTGATCAGTAACTCTTTTCTTTAGTTTGCACTTCTTTCAGCAGTGACTTGGCAAATTGCAGGAAGCATAAGGTGCACCAGTTTTCATTCAGAATGGAAGCAGTACTCTGCTCGCTTTGTAGTGTTTAAGTTCTACCATAATATTCATAGCATGTGCTGATCTTTTGTTGTTAATTGCAACTTGATTTCCATGCTGCTGAAAAGTGTAAGAAGGCTTTGTTCAAGTTATATAATCTAGCACTGTACTTATGACAAAGTACAAAATTGCTTTTTAGAAGGTTTTATACTCTAACTGGCTTATGAAAGAGCTTGTAAGTTGTCCCTATTTACAAGTGTCAATGGTTTTTAGTAAAATGTGAGTTACCATATTGAGTTTGCAGACAGGGCAGTAATTCAGATGATCAATTTTAGTGTAAAGCTGGGTTATTTAATAAACTTGAATATCAAGGTGTTAGGTATCTGATGTTCTACTTCCTGCAAGGTAGCTGGGGTTAACAGCATAGAGCTGCTTCTCATTAAGATGCATTAGTGGATGATTTAAGCTGTAACTGATATTCAGTGAGTTAGTCTTCTTTCAAGAGTGGATGTTCATCTGAGACTGATGTTTTTTCTTACTGGTTGGACGTGGCTGTTCTGATTCAGAACTGGGGAAGGACTGGAAAGCAGGGCGACCCAAACTGCCAGTGCACGTATTCTGTTGCATTGGGCAAAGCTACCTGGGGCTAATTCTGTCAGGAGGTCTGAATTTTCTGGAGGAAAACAATTGATTCCTATTATTACCTGACTTTTTACTGTAGTAATTTCTAGTACTGTAGCCACTGGTGGAGGCGAAGAATTGCTTGTTTGTTTTCTGTTTAGAAATCTTACTGTATTTCACACAAAGGACAATGATCTCCTTGTTTTGGTTTAGTTAACTAAGATAACTCGTACTGGTCCTTCTGCCTGGGAAACCAAGAAGATTCTTGCTGTTTCTTTTGCTCCTTTGATTCAGCCCAACCACACAGATTCAGGAAAGTCAAGGCTTGTTCACTTGCGTGAGTACAGACATTCTTGGCTATGGGGGGGGATTTCATCTGCTGTTTGGTTATAAGATGTACCTTGGTTCCTTAGTTGTGACATTGCTATGCCTATTTCCACAATTATTCCAGCTGGTTTCCTTCTTGGAGCAGTTGTCCATTTGGACTGGGTTCCAACGCAGGAATCCTATCTCTGATCCTAGCAGCAGGTAGACTCAGAATCGCATAGAATAAATTCTAAATATTAATGTTGTGTTTAAAAAAAAAATTATACCCAACTTTAAGGAAATGTTTGGTCATTACAAACATCAGTTTCAATCCCAGATCACCTGCTTTCATGGTTCTTGGGCACTGTGCTGTGATGGTAAAGAATACATAAATGGTACCTGTGAACAAATAGTATCCTACCCAAAACAAGTCAGAATTATCCTCAGCCTGGAACAGTTGAGGAATCTGAATTGTACAATTTTTGGTTAGCTGTTTGAAGTGCAGTTGTATGCCATGGCCCCAATCTTCAGATTAAGACTTTGGTGTAAAGCGGCCTCTTAAGAACACGCAAAGACAAAGATACTCATAAAGAGATTAGTCAGGCTTTGGTCTTATTCTGGAAAGGTGTCTTTGTGTGACAAAAAGCAGCTCAGTAAGCAGTCTGTACAGCACCATAAGGTCCCCTAAGTCTGCATTTGAGCGTGCTTTGTATGGTGCCTTTGTAGGCAGACATGCATTGATGCTATCTATATGAGTTGTGTTGTGAATTTACATGCTGGCAGCAAATAAGCGTAGAAAAATGAAGTCTTCCAAACTATTAGCGTGGGAGGGTTTTTTTAGACACAGTAAGTTATTGCATGTTCCTAAAAATTACTTTTACCAAATGGTTTCCAGCCAGTCTTCTCCCGCTAAGTCTGAAACAGTTTTTGATGAACATAAATAGTACTTATGTTTTATAAATAAAGAACTTGGCAAAGCTGAAATAAATTCACAATAGGCAAATCATTTGTGGATGGATTGATAGACTTCAGGTCTAGATATCTAGAGTAGGAAAATATCTGGGTTATTAAATAGTCACAGTATCAGTAACTAAGTCTACGTTCTCCAAAATGTATATCTTAAAATAATTGTGAGGACTTGACATCAAAATACGAAACTCTTCTTTCATCCCATTCTTTTTCTCCAGTTAATGAGAGAAATGCATAATTAAATTTTGTTTGGAAAGCTACAATACAGTTTACCGGAGTTGACAGGAATTGAATAGAGCTGTTTCTGTAATCGCAGCAGGGAATTCAAGTGGCCTGATTTAATTTGAGCAAATGCAGCTTTTCCTGAGAGTGCTCTTGAGGAGAGTTTCTCCGTATCTGTTCATGATTTTCATTTTGTTTTAGCCCCTGTGGCAGTTCGCAGCCTCCAGGATCTGGCTCGCATAGCCATCCGAGGAACCATTAAAAAAATTATACATCAAGAAACAATGAGCAAAAATGGAAATGGCCTGAAGAACCCCCCTCGATTTAAACGAAGACGTGTGCGTCGCCGTCGCATGGAAACTATTGTTTTCTTGGACAAAGAGGTCTTCGCCAGTCGGATCTCCAATCCATCGGATGATAACAACAACTGTGAGGAGACCGAGGATGAGAGACGAGAAGAGGAAGAAATGAAACCCTCTGAACTAAAGCCAGATCCCCCTGTAAACTTTTTGAGAGAAAAGGTTTTGAGCCTGCCTTTGCCTGATCCCTTGAAATATTACCTGCTTTATTACAGGGAGAAGTAATTTCCTTCTAGGATATGGGAAGTAGGCAGAAAATAAAATACTACTTAGGGCTTGACAAACGTATACCACTTGCTTGCCTGCTAATATGACCACCCAAGGCAGTAGGCTGATGGGGAATGTGGCTGCTGTATACTTAAACATTATAGCTTTTTTAAGTTTCCTCTTTCTTCTTGGTTGTGTGCTATAGTTTTATTCTACAGCAGGAATTCCTTAGGTAGCAAGTTGGTGAAGTGCTTGACTGCTTACAGAATGGAGGATTTAATTCCCTGAAACTAACTGCACAGAGATGGCTGCTCTACTGAATTGCAGTTTTTAAATGTTCTTAGATTCTTAAGCAGTTCCCCAAAGACCTTTGCTGTCTGTGCTCTCTCCCACTCTACCTGCCATGTGTTTACCATGGTGTGTGTTCAATGGAAGATGAAGATTATTAGTAAAAGCTGACCTGGCAAATCTTTTTCTTCCAGAAATGTGAAAAAAGCACAACTTTTACAGAAAAGAAGTTCTGGTGTTACTCTTGAGATGTCCAGATTTTGAATGCGGAAGGAAGGCATCAGCTCCCCTTTGGTTGGTCCCAGCTTTGCTTTTAAATTACGTACTGATTTTCAGTAAAAGGTAGAAATGTTCTACAGAACATTGGTTTTCTTGATGGGAAACGCCTGTTTTAGAATATTACATGTGAAGTTTTGTTGTTTTTTTTTTTAAAGCAGTGGAGTCAGGTGAGGAGTAGTGAAGCTGATGAGCTTTGACAGGATGCTCAAGTGTTCAAAGTTGTGACTGTTGTCTCCAGAAGTGTTTGCAGAGTAATCCTGAATGGGGATGAGGGTAGGGAGGAGATGGGCAGCAGAGGTGGTGAATACTGGCTGTGAAAGCAGAATCTGCAGGTTTTGCAGTGATGCGTGAACTAAAATCTGCTTGAGTGGAGTGCAGAGCTCTAGCCTGGGCATGGTTCGTATCCTGGGAAATGAGCCAAACAGTTCTGTGGAGGATACATGGAAACCCTGGAACACCAAATTGATGCGATTCTAACTTAGGTGTTCCTCTGTGCACCCTTGTCACAGCAGGGTGGCTGGAATGCAGCTTGTGTACATGTAGTCCACATACAGTAAGTGGAATGAAGTTGTCTTGGTAGTTTATTACTGCAACAAAGAAATAGATGCTTTAACAGACTTGCATCAATGGACAGAAGAACAATGCAGTTGTATGGGTGTGGGCTTTTATGTTTTATTCTTAAGTCTTCCTGTAATGCTGATGGGAGGAGATTCCATGCATGGAAGGGAAAGTTGATTTGCTTCGGCCTATTTGAGAAACCTGCATAGACCAACGTAGTCTGCAAAAGAAACCCTTGAGCTCATACTAATGTGTAGTACTCCTATAGCTGAGGGTAAAACCAAAAAGAACGACAACAGAAAAACCCTTAGTAGGTAATGAAGTTATGAAAGATGTTACCCCATCAGAAGCACTTATATTGATATCACTTTGATATCTATTTTAAGCTGTCTCCTCAGTTCCTGAGGAGGAATGAATAAGACTCTCTTGCCAAAAAAAAAAAGCTGGTTATTCACTTAGTGGTATTGAGTTGCACAATGTAATGATAAGTAGAGTTTCAAAGTTCTGCGCAGCTTGAAAAATACACAGATGTCTCTTAGTTGTCTCAACCCAAGTTGGAGAATTCTTCTTTGTTTAATGGGCTTTTTTTTGGTCTTTGAGATTATCTGGTAGGTGTGGTGTGGCAGGTGGCCACGTGGTATGAAGCAGTTGTAGGCTGTATTTTGCCTGCAGTGCCCCCAAGCTATTGGATCATCTTTCTTGCTCCTTTGTTTTTTTTATTATTGTTTTGATTGGGGTGGTTTTGTGGCCACTGAGCTGATGGCTTCCTGTAAACTTCCAGCACCCATCTCGTACATCTGGCAACCACAGGGAATTTCTTTCTGCAGATTCTTTCTGCAGAAAATTTCTTTTCTGTATGATGATAAATGGAGGCATAATAAAATCTGCATAAAGTTTTTCTTGCGCTTCCTCAAAGGCTGTCATCTCTGTGTTTGTTAGCTGTTTCTTTAGAATAACTGTCATACCAGGTATTCACCTTTCTGTGTGGTGGCACAACTTCCATGCCTCTGCATATACAGGGTGTGCTTTACCTCCGGCTGGCAGGTCATCCTTCAGTTTATTAACGGCAGAACTGTTCATGGATGTCATAAAGAAGTTACTTTTAAAATTGGCATCTGAAGTTCAGGTCATGTTAATGAACCTGGCTGAGATTCTGTTAACATTGGCCAGTTGAGGGAAGAGCATCTTTTGTTTAGCTCTGTGTTGTTACTTTAACCATTCCCCAATTCTCAAAGATGTTTTATCAGATTTTCACCAGCTTTGCCTTTGTATTACATCTGCTAGATTTTTGCAGTATTCTCTTTTTCCTGGATGAGGTTGAGTAAATAAACGTGTATTCAGAAAATATGTTCTTGGTTGTCCCCTTGCCAAAAAAAACAACCCCCCAGATCCAAACAAACTCATAGTAGCAGTTTTCTGTGTGCTATAATTGTGAAATGGCATTGCTTATAGTGTGTAAAGGAAGGGGAACTGTAAATGCATTTTCCCTGTGCACAAGCACTTGTACTGTAGTTTTTGTATGTGTTGTTAGTAATTATGGCATCACTGTTTTTTTCTTTGTGTGGTCTGTAAGCTGTCTAGGAATTTTACCTGCTTTGACTGTTTCTTTTTTAGTCTTTGCTTTATTTGAGTGTGACTCCCTTTAGGTTTAGACAGCGCAGTAAAGTTGCAAAAAAGAAATGGACTTCAAGCTGCTTTAATCACCGGTGTGTAAGCTGAAAAATCTGTGTATGGGAATGGATTGAATTGGCCTGAGGCACACAAAAACGGTAAAACTTTCTTTAATGAGTGTTTCTGTATCAATAAATTCAGTAAAGACTTTTTAGCCTTCTTAATGTGGCTTTGCATCATGTTGTGATTAGAATACTTTGTAGTTAAGTACTTATTTCCATAATTGAAAGTTAAGACACTAAACACTGGTTAAGAGCACTTAATCATATGGTGCAGGTGCATAGTTTTTTAGATGACCTCCTCAGAATATAATCAAAAGAAACCTGCCCATCTGATGATTTCCAAACATTTATGTAATGGAGTTGTGCAAGATTTATTTTGGAATTAGCATACACAGCACTGGTCTGGATTTTAATAGAAAATTTAATGAGTGAGTTCACTTACCTGGTTGATAGGTTTATAGAGAGCAGAGGTATCAAGAGCTCACTTAAGCTGTTTCTCTGTTTCCAGACACGATCTCTAAACCAAATGTGACAAGACCTTGTTTAATGTGTTCTCAATGACTACCATTTTTGCAACTGCTCTCTTGCCTCCTGTGATGTGATTTAGTTGTTCATTAATGCCAATTTCAGGAGCTTGTTTCAAGGCTTCCTTTTCCACTAGTGTTGAGAATAATACTTTGGCTTCAGCTGTAATAGGGAACTGTTCATAATAGCAAATCCAGCTGTTACTAATAGAGTGTATCTATTGACCTTTATTCCATGTGATAGTTATTTGTAGATTGTTTCTTCCTGTTGTCTGCGTGTATGATAATGTCCTTTTACAAGCTATAAAATGGGAATAGTACAGCATTAATGCTTTCCTTCATGTGATGCTAGGGGGAAAAAAAAAAATCCCTTCCTGCTTTGGAAAGCTACGGATGTGTTGTATTGATGATATCAAGTAGATGAAATTTGTCAAAACAGGTGATGTTTATATTTCAGGTAATGTTTATGTTCACTTCATAGTGAAATATACATGCCAGTTCCCTGGGAAGTGATGAAGTCTTCAGAAGGTGTACTCTGAGATTCTTCTGCTGGGGCAGAAGTGGTAGATGAAGACAATACAAGGGTGTTAAAAACAAGACAACCCCAAACTTCTGCTACGTTAGTGTGGAATTCTTTGTAGCACAGGCTTAGAAATACTTGAGTAAGGGGCACAAACAAGAACATTCATTTCAGTCACTTAGGAGTTAACTTACGGTTCTTGTTCAGAGTTGCACACTCCTTTTCAAACAATTTGTCATGTTAATGCAAAATAAAATGAACAAATGGATGTGTAATGAAACTGTGATTGGTAGTGCTTCATAGCATCTCACAGCCATCTAATTTGTCATGGAGGGGAGATAGGCAAAGCAGGAAAGGTATCCCTCAACTTCAAGCAAAGATCTGCTTCTAAGTAGACTCAGGGTTGCAGAACTTCCATTTTTGCACTCCAATTATTCCCATTCCCATTATGCTCACGAGGCTGTTGTTAAATCTGCTGACTTTACTAATTATCCAAATCTCACAGAATACGTAAACGCACATCAGTCCCTTCCAGAAGCTGCCACCAACTGCGTGACAACCCGAGCAAAGACTGCAGTGTGTAGAAGCGTGACTGATGAGTAGCGCAGCTCTCCGGTTAGCAATGGAAATAAACCTGGTAGGGAATTATTTTTTTTTGCAGGTGGTTGGTTTATGCTGTGGTACATAACTGAAGGCACAATCCGTGAACTGTCCAGATGTGCCATGGAAGGTGGTGACGACTGTTTGTGTAGAAGCAGGTTGAGTGGCCACTAGAGGACAGTGTGCTCAAAACCATGAGTTGGGTGCACAGGGAAGCTGGGGAGGTGTTGAGCAAACTTGCCTGCTTTCCCAAGTGATGCCAATGCAAACAAACAACGGATTGATTGAGCGTTAGGTGCAGAAAACTTGCTGCATTATGCCTTTTTCCTGGGTAGAGGAAGAAAAAAGCTTTTACCAAGTTTGACATGCCTGATGCTTTGTAAGAGATTAGCTATGAGACATCAGCTGCTGTATAATGGTAATTTGTCCAGTGTTTGTTGACACACAAGGCTGAATACCTGGAAGATTCCTGAGGGAAGAGAAGTATAATCTTACTATATTCTGGAAGGTATTGTATAAACCTTGATTGACAAGGCCATTGAGAGGGGAGGCTGGCAAAAATAACCACATAAAACCACCAAAAAAAACCCAACCATTTTTGCTCCAAGTGTTCAAGTGACAAAGTATCTGAGGGGGGAAAAAACTGGGGAGGATGCAGTGCCATCTGGGGTAAGTAGTGTTTCCCCATGTTAGCTGTGTGGCAATGTACAGTACAAAGCAGATCTGCAAGTTCATGGGGAAACTCTGGGTTGATCGCACAGGTAATGTGGAATGATGTGATGCTTCATGTCGAGCCTTAATGCTTCACACTTGTGTCCGTTTAAAATACACACGTAAGAACATACACAGTGGTAACTGTAACTTTAAAGCTATTTTCATTCTAAGCATCTTCATAGTGATAAGAGAGATCAATTAAACTGGGCACACATCTTTCTGTTTTGCATTTTTTTAATCCATCAAAGAGCTGAACAAATTGTGGTCTGTGTTTTCTGCAGGAGTTACTGCAGTTCAGACAGGGTTGCTTTGATTGTTTCTTTCCCTCTTCACCCCTCAGTTGCCCCTTTGTTTTTCCAAAGCCCCAGCATTTCCCTGAGTTGCATCTTTGTGGTATGAAACTGCATTAACTAAAAGGTCTTTGGGTTAATATCCTTTGGATATTAATTAGTTGGATCAATTTCCTGTAACATGACAAAATGCGTCCAGTTGGGGGATTTTTGGTCTTTATTTCCAGGTTATTTATCTTTGTTAGTCTCCCTTTTAAAATCTCTTATCAGTAGCGTTCAAAGCTCCCAGGAGTGATGGGAAATGCATTTCACCAGATGTTACACATACATGCAATAACTGTCCCCAAAGTCGTACTGTGTGCTGCATTTGACAGAGGCTGTGAGACGAGATGCCATCATTAGTTTGCAGTCTGTGCTAAAGCAGAAATTTTGACTTAAAAGCTTGACTCCAGGCTGTCAGTGATTATTTTGGTCATTGTCCATAAAGATACGTTGTGGAGTTAAGGATGCCTAAGGAGTTAACTTGCTGTTCAAAATAAGTAACAAGGCAAGAATAAATAAAAAATTAGGACTTAATATTTCAATGCCACAATTAAAGAGGGGTGGGAACAGCCTGATCTGCAGCGATGTACATAATGGCAGAGAGGGTGGGCGGTTGGACTGTCAAACTGCCTTAATTTAATTGCAAACACATGCTGATGAGTCCCCTCCTCCTGGACCTCAGGGCTGGGAAACTTTTTTTTTTTTGTCAGCTCCCTGCAGCTCAGAATAGAGGAAAATACACTCCAGCAAACACCATGCTGATCAAACCTTCAGCTCTTCTGGGCTTTTGGTGCTTTCTCCTCCTGCCTCGTTCCTCCTGTTCCTGTCCTCCTCGCTGCCTGTGCTTCAGGACTACAGTGAGATGCATGCATCTGATGTTGGAAACCATCCCTGACATCCCACCTCAGACGAGCATACTGTGAGTAACCTTTCACTTCACTGCCTTTCTTATCCGCTTGATGTTCAGGAAATAAAAAGAAAAATGCCTTTTGTCCTTTATTTATTCATCCTTGCTGCAGAATTGTCTGCACTTGAATCTGTTTCATGCTTTTAAACTGCTTCTTTTGTCATTAATTAATTGTTAATGGGGCAGTCAGTTGGGAAAACGCATACTAAGAATGCCACACTCACTGGAAGATAGTTTTGGGAAATCAGAGGTCACAAATGTTAAAACTGAATTATAGAAAGGTACACAGCTTACATTTCAGAAGGATATGGGTGTGGGAGAGAGAGGAATACTGCAGTTTAGGCTTTTTTCTCTACAAAAAAAAAAACAAAACACCACCACAACATAAAACCTTAATTTTTCATAAATAAACCCCCTTTTTTTCTCTAGACTTTCAAGTTTTGCCTTTCCAGTTTGTATTTCAGCTGTGCAAACCAGATTATCAATAAAGCATCTCGCGTTCCTTGAGAAATAAAATACACCTGTTGAGTTGGCTGTGCCTTTTATGGAGGGGGCTGCTGGCTATGGCCATTCAGATGGAGAAGGTAGAGGAAAAAGGCATGAAACACTTGGAGATTCCTAAACATCTCTTACTGCCAGGTCCAGGAGAGCACTTTCCTGTCGATGTATAGTAGTAAATCCTATGCCTAAAGCTGTCTTTAAGGTGCAGTGCCATGTGACAAAAGTTGAAAGACTTTTTTTTTTTTTATAAATAACAGGAAAGATTTGTCAAACACTGACCCTTATGCTCATTCTCCTTACATCACTGCTGTTTATGCAACTTATCCAACTCTGGTGGGTTAAGAAGCCTGTCTCCGTGCTCCTAACCAAATCTGGTCTCGGGCAGAACATCCATAGCAGCATGTCTCCTATAAGCATTGCACTGGTACTCTTAATGCAGTTTACCTGCTGGCAGCTTGATGGGGCAGGTAAATTGTTGCATCCAGGTCTGCTTGGGTGGATGGAGAACACAGAGGTTCTAGCAGTAGTGGCACACAGGAAAATGCCTGCACTTGCTGCAGCTGCCAGAACTGCCACCTTGGACTCACCATGACATGGGGCAGAACAGAATTCCCTGGAGGCATTCAAGGCCAGGCTGAATGTGGCTCTGGGCAGCCTGGTCTGGTGGTTGGCAGCCCTGCACATAGCAGGGGGGTTGGAACAAGATGATCATTATGGTTCTTTTCAACCCAGGCTATTCTATAATATACATATATAGAATCTGGACTTGCTTTCTCTCTAGGCTGGTGATGCTGCGGTTACTGCACAGTGTGATAGCATCTGCTTGATTGTTTGCTGCATGCTTTTTGGGTAGTGGCTGTCTGCTCTGCAGTAACTTACAGTCTTTGACTGTCCAAATTGTTGCCAAACTTTTTCCCCTTACAGATTTTTCTCCATCTTTAAGTATTTAATACATGCATACACTGTTTGTTTCTAGCAAAGCAGTTTGCTGCTGCTTGTTTAAACATATGTCTTACTGAGGAAAAGTTTGGGTGGTGGGGTTTTTGGTTTTTTTTTGTTTTGTTTTTTGGTAACTTATTTCCAAGCTCGATAAAGCTTTATTTTCGTTCTTAATTTCAAACAAGACAGCATTTGTTGTTGCAATGAATAGCCTGAGTGTGCTTCCTATGAAGATTCCTCGACTATAGAGGGAGAGAAATGTACTGTGCTCACCAACTTCTTTTCAGTACAGGAATGGTGCATTTCTGAATGGTCTCAGACAACAACACACCTCATTCTTTTAATGCTGCAGGGAGTAAGATGCGACTGCTTAGCCATGCAGCTTTAGTAAAAGCGCTGGTAGTATGTTTGCAATTTAGCTGACACTGAGTTTTTTTGTAAAACTCAACCTGGACAGGTGGACAGATTTTCCAGTGCAACGTATGCTGTCACCATACTTCTCTCTCCCCTGCCATGTCTCATCTGCTAACTAGTTAGCATGTGCACTGCTTCTAGATGGCCCATGATTTGCATACTTAACCATTTGGAAAGCTGGTTCATGTAGTTTAATGTGCTAACTATAGCTTTGGATGGGGAACTGTGGTTTTAAGCATTAACAAAGTGGTGTAGGTGTTTCAATATGAGATTACTGTCTATACGGGCTGGTATTTCTGAGTGAGATTTATCTGGTGTATGCAGACAATCAGAAGAGAATAATTGTAAGTAAAACCTGTACTGACAATTAATGATCCCCACAGAGAGTGATACGAGCTGTTAGCAGATTGTGTGCCTTTGTATGATGTACAGCAAGCAAAGACACTGACTTTCTGGCTGTCTCAAGGATTTAATGTATGTAAATGCATTTGCCAGCAAGCATCCCATTGTATCTGTTATAAATAGCATTTGAATAATTACACTTTTTTAATTGTGAAGGATTAAAGAATGCTTCTTAGCCAAGCCCCCGACTGCTCCAGCTTTTTGGTATGTTAATTTTTCTGCTGGGAGGAGAACTGTTCGTTCTCAGTTTGAACGCTCGGAGTGTATAGCAAGAATGGTCTGATCGTGGAGCTATTCCGAGTCAAAAATGTGGGATCGTGATATTTTCCACATTTGCCCATTGGTATGAATAGGACCAAGGCTGCAACTATAGATTCAAACCCCGATCAGAGGCTCCAGCTCTGTTCCCTTGCAGAGCAGCTGCAGCTTCCAGATGAGCGTTGCTTTGTAGTTGGAGTTGGAGACCTTCTGACTTCCGTGACTCCGTGCCACCCTCTCTGCAGTGCTCCTAGTGGAGCAGGGAAGTCTCCTCGCCAGCACACGCTGTGCCTCGACGAGCCCTGCTGGCGGGTGGCCCCCAGGGGTTCTCGCCAGCTGGCGGCCCTTGGAGCAGCCCGTGGCCCTCTCGGAGCGATGCTGGGGTTGGCACGGGCCCAGCTGTGGGATTGATGAGCTGTTACTGGCTCCTCTTCGGTCGCCATTTCGCTCCTCCCTTCGGAGTCCCAGCTGGGTGCAGCCGAGGACCTGGCCCAGTGTCTGGTTTTAGCAACAGGCTATTTGTCTTTGGTAACGATGCCTGTTGGTTCTATCCTGAGCAAAGACTGGGACGGCAAGAATGGCTACGCGTGTACAGATAAGCTGTAAAAATTCACGATGTTTTAACTGCAAGCGTATTTTGGCTGCTGTTTGTTCAACTGGAACACGATTCTCCAGATGTGATCTGCTGGTTACTGCTGGGATTCACGCCGTTTGTTTAGCCAGCAGCCCAACGAGGGGAACAGCTGTGAAACACACTCTCCGAAAAATTTCAATAGGTCTTTAACCTTCAAAGCCGTTTGTTCTATGGAGTGACATTTAAAACAATAAACTTTGAAATGCGTGGGCACGAGTAGAAGAAATCTATGGAAAGAAGTTCCCCTCTGGCTGGCAGCTAATGGATTGCAATCCAATTATCCGTGGGTTATTCTCCTTTTTGCATTATGCATAGCACATAATGAATGAACACTTCCAGAGAAACATAGCTGAGGGCACCAGCAAAGACGACGCGATATTTGGCATCTGAATGCATTGCTGGCATGAGCCGGAGGTGACCCAGTTGCTCACAGACCTGGTTGCTAATTGGGCACTGTGAGCACGGCCAGCTTGACGAGTTTTGTTTCCTGTCGTCGCTATATGTGCTGTGTGGTTGGTGGCTGCCTGTTTCTTCTCCTGCACAGCAGTAGGGAGGGCTGTGCCGGGTCAGGGTGCAGCATTCGGTGTATCTTAAGGAGCATAACAGTGAGAGAGAACAACGTACGTTTGTGTGGGGAAGGTTCACTGAGAAAACGAGTTCTTGGAAATGCTGCTCCCTTTGTGAGCCTTCAGCCTTTGGGATGAAGAAGGGGATTACTCATTTCCTCTGTGTGATGGTCTTATGTGCAGGCATTAAACGCACACCCACACATTCTGCTTGTTCCAGGTGTGATCTCTTTCTGACTACTTCTGCTGTAGTATTTAATTTCCAAACCTTTCTGAGGTGACCTAAGCCTTCTGTATGTCCGATTTATAGCAGTCCCTTCATCGGAAGGAAAGCAGGGAGGGAAGGTCTTCAAAGATTTTTTCCTTCCTAGAAGCACTGCAGCATTTTTTGCTGAAACCACCCTAACTCCCAGCGCTGTAGTTACCTCAGGTGTTTACAACTCACTGAGCAGTCATGCCCATCATCTGGCTCTCACCTGAGTATTTGTGCTTTCCCCGATACCCTTGGCTTCACCACATCCTTCTTCCCATCCCCAGGAGTTTTTGCTGTGCATTCAAGTGCAGCTTCCTCAGGGTGGGCTGCAGTATTGGATGGGAGCAGTCAGTATTTTTCAGTGAAGGAGTGTCTTTGTATTCTGCGTAGAGACTTTGCTGTTTGTGCTCTTCAGGAGCTAAAAAGCTGGTACTGATGCTATGAGAGACTTTGGATTGAGGAATGCTATAGCATTTCATTTAAGCTGACGTGGTACTACTGCATTCTGAAGAAGGTATGTATATTTCCACACTCTGAAACTTTCTTCTACTGCTTCTGGATCAGGATGAGAATACAGTTCAGGAAGAGAGCAAACTGTCTTTATTTGATGTGGGCAATATTTCGAATAGACGGTGCAAAGAAAACGTGCATCATGTTAAGAGAGACCTGCTCTGTGCTGACATGAATATCCAAGAATAGATCTAGCTTGTTTGATTAGGATCAGACCTTAATCTCCAAGCCAGCTGTTAATACATAATAGTTTGAATTATCTCAGATTGGTGAGGTCAGCTGCTGTGCAATCTTCCAACCTGGATCTATGCACTTGAGTTGGAAGCCTTTGTTGCACCTCCTGTACTGGTGAGAACTGGAGGGGTGCTGAGTGGTAGGAGGGGATGTATCAGCAGACAACCTTTCACTGCCTTCAGAAGCCACCCAGAACCACTGCCTGGAACCACTTCTGTGTGTGCTAGCTTGCATACGCTCAGAACAGTGTGGTAGGCTGAGTGCTGAATTACTGACTGGTTCTTGACCCAGCTGACAAAGAGGGAGTCCTTAAATATTGTGGGTGCTGAAATTTCAAAATCTGATTTCAGTAACGCCTGTGGTAAGTCCTTAATTAAAATCTGGTGTGCCCACTGCTCTGACTTCAGTGCACGGTCTGTTCTGCAGCACAGGGCTGCATTTATGTGCTCTTTTGTGTTTCATCCATGATCCTAGTATTTCTCTGTTTCCATGCTGCACATATTTTCACTCCTTGCACAGTCAAAATCTCAGTGTCTTAAACTGGTACAAACCAATATAGCAGAAACTTGGAGTCCCCCCATGGACTCCTTCTCTCCCTTGCTGCTCAGTTCTCCTTGTAGGGATTTAGAGATGAAGGCTGTCATTTATTAAAGCCATTTGGGGAGTCGTGTATGAGAGGGACATTCCTGAGTTGGGGAGCTGATGACAGCGAGTCTGGAAGGCTTCATTCCCATCACAGCAAGGCTGTTCTGCCTTCCTGCCAGGGCTGTTTGGCAGGATGGTGGAACCTGCAGAGCTGACTGCTATGCTCTGTGGTTAATACATAAACAAGCATTCTTCTGACAAGTGTTCTGGCTCTTCTCATAAGGGGGGGATACTTGACTTAAAATCATGTTTAGGATGTCTTTCACACTCTCTGTTCTCCAGGAAAAGCTGGATGGAACCTCAGTGTCTTAACCCTGTTTGTAAGGCAGCCTTTGCTCTGTGTCATTGGTGATGGTTGAGTGGCTGCCACTTACCACAACCACTTTGGGTTAAGCAGTGATTGCTGTGCACAGTGTTATGAACGCAAAAGATACTTCAATGAAGCAAACACAAATTTCCCCAGAACTACAGTAAAATACCTCTTGTAGCTAATTATCTGGTTAGCTAAGATGGTAATATGTGATTCACTAAAAGCCTAAATAGATTATGCAGAAATGGGAGATTGTTATAAAAGCTGTTGATTGCTTTATAGGCTGTTAATTAGTTAACACAATGATAACAGCTGAGAGGATCAGAAGGATTCGAGTGTCATTCTGTGAATACCTGCATCTCCCAATTTGCTTGCAAATTCTCTCATTCTTGATATGCTTCAGGGATGGGGCTGGGCCTCCTGGAGCCAGAAAAGGTAAATTACTTCAATAATAGCAAGCCTGAGGTTATCTACATTGCCCAGCCTGGCATCCTGGCAGTGCTGTGGTGCTTTGTCATGAGGATTTGGGGAGATGTTCTGTAGAGCCAGTCTGAATTGATCAGTGCTGACCCCAGGCTATGGATGCGTGAAGGATGTGGGGTCCTCAATGCAGATCCAGACTCCCAGCCTTAAAAGTATGAAGGATTGTTAAATCAGAAGGGAATTCCACCTCCCCCCTTTAGGTTTTGCACATTCCAAGGTGGAGGGATGCAAGTGGGAGTGAGGGAGCCCAGCTGCCCACATACCCAGCAGCTGGGACAGGCTGGCACAGAACAGCTGTGCGGTGGGTCCCTGTGAAAGCACACTTGTTCATTAAAAGAAATGTGAAGCTCCCAAAGTGAGCACCCTGGGAATAGGGAGAAACAAGAGTTTCTGTGTACGAAGGGCTGAACTCTGCAGGGAGTGCTCTCAATCACTGTGCGAGCCAGGAATTTCCTGGTGCAGCCCTACATGGTGTTCTTTCACCAGCTGAGCTTCAGGCAAAGGCAATGGCTGGAGGAAAACACTGCAGATGAGCCAAGGTTAATTCCTGGGAAAGGGCAGGACTGTCTCTAAACCAGTTCTCTCGTTGCTTTGTTTGGAGCTGAAGAGTTACAGAAAGAGGAAAAGACAACAGAAGAGATGTCTTCCACTGTCACATGTTCTATCCCATTCCATGATAAAAGGGGGATAACAAGACAGAGATCTGATATTTCAGTTTAACTTGAGTTAGACAAAAATACTGTACATTTTCTGCCTAAAACGTAAGAACGCCTAGTGGGATTTTTTAAACATAAAATAACCTATTTTGCAAAATGTGAAATTAAGAAATGTTACATCCTAAGTTAAAATCAGCCTTATTTGCTGTGCATCTTCCTTTTGAATGCTTTGGATGCTCACTCAGTTGGTTTCCAGCTACCTGCAGTGCACGTGTCTTCTTCTAATCTTAATTTTATAAAGACCCCAATTCTGGTTGAAGCCCATTGTAAAAATAATTGTTGAGCTTTTAGAAACGTGTGGAATTCTTACTTTAAAATGTGACTTCAGGTGCTCCGTAGCTCACCAACAGCATGATGGCATTTCAGAGCATTCATTCACTTAAAATAAGCGTCCTTAAAAGGCTGTCTTAAACAGAGAAATAGCTGTGTGTTCTCTAAACGTGATACTCCAGGCAGAAAAAAAAATAAAATGGTTGTGCTTTGGGTAGAAACTAACAGCAAGAAGTGTTTGTCAGTCTTTTGCAATTTGTTGTAATGTGCTGGACCATGCAAGGCGCCCAATCGATGCGCGTTCCCTATAGAAGCATTTCTACTTGCTTAACTGGGTTAACCCACTTAGCTCTTATTTTATTATCTCATTAGCAATCAAAAAAACATGTTTTAGGGTTCCAAATCAATGTGGTTACATGGACAGCCCTTGAAATTTGCCAGAATCCCCTGGACTCCACTAATTCTAATTGAAGTTGGCACGGATTTGAAATGCAGGCAGCGATAAGCTGTTCGAAGTCTTGGAGCACTGTGAAGAAAAATGTGAAATGCTTATTATATGAGGTTATTTGATCACGTTTCACCATTTTAGGGCAAAGATTATTTTGTTGGGGTCCTAAAAAGTGGCTCCACATGATGATGTGCATTCCTCTACAATTCGGCACGTATTGTTGTACGTGAACTTGGGGTGCTAAGCAACAGAACTTGGCTGCAATTCATGGAAACAAGCACTGGAGTCCTTTCAGCCTTTAGTTTTCAATGGGATGAAAATAAATGTTGTAGGTGTAGGGCTGTGCAGGCTGGTGGCTGACTTTGCAGGTAATGGTAGCCCACAGCCATCATCCACATTACTCTCCGTCCTCCCTGCTGTCGTCTCCATTGCTCGCATTGCTGTAGGCAGGGCGCAGACTCTGCCAGGAACCTTCTTCCCTTTGATGTTGATTTCTACTGGTTCATTTGTGTTACGAATGCACTGACTGTGTTTTCTGCTTTCAGAGATTTACGTTTCAACCACATCAGGGAGATACAACCTGGAGCTTTCAGGAGGCTGAAGAACCTCAACACGCTGTAAGTCCCACTCCGTGATCCTGCCATGAGGTTTCCTCTTTATGATTTATGTTAGCACTAACTGCCGTAATGGCTTAAAGATGGCCTAGGTTTTACTTAGTTATTTCAGCCAAATTGTACGTATCCAACTAACGTGTGATGATCGTCTCTGTTCTACCCTGGATTGTGTGTATTACCCTTTTGAATCAAATGTGCGATTTAATAACTTAAGTTATGGCAATTAACCTGTCTTTTAAAAGGAACGATTCCTGATGCTTGCTCTACTGCCTGAGGGTGTATAGCTTTAGAGTAGCCCATAAAAAGAGTTATGGCCTGGGGTCGAAATGACAGAGGGATGCATTAAGAGCGTCTTCGTTTTCACAGTGCTTCAAATGCATAAACCCCATCAGCTGCTCTGCATGGTGGTACTGAAGTGAGACTGCATCCTTCCAAATGCCAGATTGTCACTGTGCTTTGCCTTAAAATAAACACTAGCACCTACCTTACTGCAGATAGGATGAGAGCGTAAGGCAGTTCCTTTGGCTCTGCATCCCAGCCAAAGCAGGCATGCTCACACCACTGTGATGTACTGCTTTACTAATGAGCTTCTCGCTCTGCTCAGAGGAAGTAACAGGAGCCTTTGCTGCTTCTTGCTGCCATAAGGCTAAGGGTTTGAAGATAGATATGAATACATCTGCATTGTGTAGCCAAGGAGCTGAATCCAAACCAGCTCCCAAATTAGAAACAGAACTGTGCTGAATGCAATTGGCCTGTCAAGGCTCAGGTCTGATTATCTGAGCTGTAGCATGGCGCTAACAGCTATGAGATTTCCAGGTTTGAGCTTGAGCCTCTCTGTGAGGCGACCAGCTAGTTTGGGAATCTGCACTGCATGGCAGACACGTTCGTATTTCCTGGGTTCAAATGTCTGTAGTCGTAAACAGCAAGAAAAAATCCGTATTTGCTTTTTTCTGTCTGACTTTGGGAGATTTGAACCTGTTCCAGTAGAGATGGCAGCGCTGAAAGAAGGAATACCTGGGCAGTAAGTTCAGTCAGCTGTGAGAAGCTGTAGAAAGAGTAAGAATACAGGAGTGCTCTGTCACATAGACTTGTTTAACTGCTGTGTTTTAAAAATCAATGCTTGCTAAAGTTTGTTTCACTGCACGCTGGGGATTGACTGGCCAAACCCTGCAGGGTGGCTGCAGGATGCCTGTGCCCCTGCTCACAGGGGAGGAGCTCAACTTGTAGACTGGTGGAAAATGTTATTTCCAAAAACTCTGCTTGGCCAGAGCACATGAACAGTCCTCATTAGTATCTCAGACAGCGCCGTGTGGTACTTAATGACCAAAAATAATAGGAAAGATCCAGAAAATTAATATTGATGTATTTCTCTAATTGAAGATGACCGTATTTCTTACCCCATCTGAGCTCAAAATATCGAGTGAAAAAAACAGGGCCAGAGTCTGGAAGGCTTTACCTTATCACGAAGTTCTTCCAAGGCATGGTGATTTCCCATCCTGCTCCTCCACCACTGAAGCTCTCCCAAGTCAAGAAAACCAGCTCTTCCAAGTGGTGTCTTTTTGCTTTCTGCCTCCATGTTCTCCTGGATAGGGACCTCAAGGACAAGACTTCCATGAACAGATACTAAATAGGATTGAATGTACTCTCCCCTCAACCCCCCACGGCTCTAATCTCACGATGATGGATGCTTAGGCAATAGGAGGGATGTGTTTTGTGCAGGTGGTGGACAGGCTCTCATGCTTTTTCTGAATAGCATCTTACAGCTGTTACCAGAGCTAGAATACAGTGCTAGCTGAAACACACTGCTCTCACAAAGTATGGCATTTTAATATTTCAATTCTGAATATCAGCTGTTTTTATAAATGAAACCTTACCGTTTAGATAGCAGCTCCTATGCTCCGTTTTGTTTCCTGCTTTGGTCAGCAAGTTGGGAAAATCAGTTATTCTTACACT
>JAOWBP010004554.1:4613031-4633119 GCA_028571105.1 Tragopan temminckii | reverse complement strand
ATGAAAAAGGAATCCAAAAGACCCAAAGCAGGTGCAGACTTGCTGAGGGAGAGCAAAAGTCATCATCACCTCTTCTCTAACAGCCCCTGGGGACAAGGTGCAGCTGCACGTCCCCATCACATCAGTTCCCTCCCAACAGCCCCTGCTGTGGGCTCCCGAGGAAAAGAGAAATCATTGGTGTTCGTTGTTTTGTCCTCAGGCCTATGTGTTTTGTGAAGCAGCTGGAGATCCCTCAGTACGGAAGCTACCGGCCCAACATGGTCCCAGCCACCCCCCGGGCCAACCTGGCCAAGGAGCTGGAGAAGTACTCCAAGGTCACCTTCGATTATGCAAGTTTTGATGCTCAGGTTTTTGGCAAACGCATGCTTGCCCCAAAGATTCAGACTAGCGAAACCTCACCTAAAGCCTTTAAATGTAAGTTGGGCACAGGGAAGGGCTGGGTTTTGTGTTCTCTGTCTTTCTTGACATGCCACACGCCATGGGGTGATGGGTGCATCACTTTGGGGAGGAGGGGCTGAGCCTGAATGGGAGGAGAAATGGGCCCATGACATATCCCTTTGTTGGGGAGAGGGACACATGGAGAGCTTGGCCTTGGGGAGAGCTTGGGGGTTGAATTTGGTGATGTCTTGAGGTCCCTTCCAACCCCTGCAATTCTGAGATTCAGCTTTGGGAAGAATCACGTTGAGCAGTGGGAGCATTAATCTGAGCCACGTCTGTAGGTGGGATAAGTTACACAGTTGTCCTCAGTCTGTCCCCACTGCTTTGCAGTTCATATCTATTGATCTGTCTTTTCTCATCTCGCTAAATGGATTATAGTTTTCCTCTCTTTCATCTTCTGTATGACCCATTCCACCCATTTGTCTTCCTGGCCGTGTTCTGCTTCCCGATCGATCACCTGCTCCTCACTGAGCTCCTCGTGCTGCTCACAGTGCTGGGCAACGGGAGGGCGGCTGAAAATGGTCAGATGAACCCTCTGAGCCTGAGGTTCCCAGGGGCAGGAGAGCAGCACCAGGGGCCAGACTGCCCCAGCCCAGTTCTGTCAGACCCGTGTTTAATTTCCACCTCCTTCTGACTCCAAATGTGCTCCTGAAGGCATCTTCCTGGGGAAGGAAAAAAAATAAAGATTTAGGAGCTCGGTTTGCAGAAGTCAGCAGCCTCCAGAGGGCTTTCTGTCTGGCTAATCCCACTTCCACAATCCTGTTTAATCCTGATGCAGCTGCTCTCTAAAAAGTGCTCGTACTTGAAAGCATCCCGGTTGTTGCACTACAATGGAAGCTGCCTTTATTACAGTACTAAATCTGTAAAGGATCAGACAATGAAATTGGATGGAGGCCAGAGAGCACAACTGCCACTGTCATCCTGGGTTAGGTCTGATGGAAAAGTAATTTGTTTCCCAGAGCAAGTGATTCTCTTGCTGAATAGATTGTGTTATTTGCAATATTAGCGAAGAATTTTCAGGGTAATTGTACTGACAAAAATAATTCCAGCAGACCCACTAGGATAATCCTTCCTATTTTTTCTCATCACTTATTTTACTAATTTGCTGATTGCGAGTCTATTAGCGGTAGAAATACTTATGAAATGAAAAAGCATCACTGAGTCTACGGTGTGAAATTGAAATTGGCATCTCCCAATCCTGGATATTGTGGGGTCGGGCTGGCAAACACCCGCACCCCACCGTAAAGACATGGATTAAACAGGACTGAAAAACAAGCAGCCCTACACAAGAATAACCATTCGGGCAAGTTTCCAATGAGTTAATCAAAGCGACAAGATGAATATGATTGCCAATCATAGCGGGGAAGTCTGTTCCTTTCACTGAGAACTTATTTTAAAGAGATCTTCATCCAGAGGGATTTATACTCCCCTGCATGTGTGTGCATAACTCCCATTAATGTCAATACGCATTATGTATGCACACAATGAGGAAGGGAGCGGTCCTTGGCAGATTAGCATTTTATCATGCCTTATATTCTGGGTTTGCGGTGACGATCATGAAGCTGCTCTGCTCTGCCAAGCTTGTCCTGCAGCTTCGTCCCTGCTGGGATGAACTATACAAGTCTCGCTAAGAGGCTGTTTTCCCCTCAAAACGTGCCCAGTGAAATTAATTAAGAATTTTAAAATGCTGCTGATTGAGTCAGAATATGGCCCTGTGATGGGTCAAAATCAGACAATCCCATTTGCACCCGCTGAAGCTGCTGACTTCTGAGGGACTCCGGTTGGCTCACAGCCCTTCCAAATGGGCCCAGTTTCAAGATGAGGGCAAGTTTTAGCGTGGATTAACCTTAGGCGAGTTTTATTGTGGATTAGCCATCGAGCATGAAGAGAGCGTAGCGCCTCCTGGATCGCACTGCTGTGTGCTGTGATATACAGCACTGGCGTGGTGTAGTGACCATGTGCAGAGGAGCAATAAATCCTGTTATTCAGACATATTTAAATGACAAATCAGCTGTCGGGAAATCCGTATTTCACTGCTGTCATCATCAGAAGCTCATATTTCATGGCCACGGTTTTGCTATAAATGTAATTTTTTATCCTAAAGTGTTCAAATGTGCTACAAGAAATCTGCTGCAAGTCATCTCTGTGGATAAGTTATGAACAGACAGAGAGCCAGGAAGCTTCTCTGAGCTTTCTCCTTTGACACCTTCCACCGAGGGGTAGCTTTAATGAAGAAAAGTGCTGAGTTCTGTGGGACTTGATGGCAGATCTACTTAATGAATTGACTTTTCCCACTGAGAACCTTCACACAAGATCCTGGCCACAGCCAGCACCTCCCTAGCAATTAAATAGCCCATGGATTGGTAATAAACGCAGTTTGCCACTGGAACTGCTGACATCTTCGCTTCATCAGTCTGACTTAACACCTCGCTCTGCCCGTGCCAGACCTACATTAGCTTTCTGTTGTTCCTTCTCTTTTTATTCCAGCCAAACCTTTTCCAAAGGCCTCTTCCCCCAGCCACAGCCCCTCCAGCAGTTACGTGAAGAGCACTTCATCTTCCTCCACAGGCTTTGACTATTCCCACGACGCTGAGGCTGCTCACATGGCTGCCACCGCCATCCTCAACCTCTCCACACGCTGTTGGGAAATGCCAGAGAATCTCAGCACCAAGCAGCAAGAGGCACCCAGCAAGGTGAGCGGGGTTGGAACTGGAAGCTTTAGATGGGAGAAATACCCTTTTTTTTTTTTTTTAATCCCCCCTTTCACTTTGACCTTTAAATAGAGAGGAAAGGAGGACATTGTCACATATTGCCCTTCCCCTTCTGATGTGCTTTGCATGATGTACCATTTGGGGGAGGTAATCGTGGCTCTTAGGATGTTCAGGAGATGCATCGTGGTTCAAATTATCCATCTAAGATGGGTTTCACTGCTCAGTATCTGATATCATTTTAGATTTCCCAGTTGCATCAGGGGAGCACGGGTTTTCCTGAGGTCCTGTGTCCCATGCCCAGCCTTGGGCAGATGTCTTGGATGCCATGGGACATCTTAAATGGCTCTAGGTGCCTGTGTTCAGGCAACTGAGACAAAATGCTTCATTGCTTTTAGGAGAGGGGTGTGTCTTCATGACACGTTTCTGAAAATCTTTATGAAAGAGCATCCCTTCTCATTCAGTTCCTTCTAAGCGACTGCAGAAAAGACAGGGCATGAATAACCTGTTCCCTAGCTCCCCTGTGACAAATGGGGGCAAGATCCCCTTAGGGAATTTCTGGCAGCTGCTAACGTTGGGCATATTTCCAACTTTTCAGTCCATGGACATTGAGGTGGATGAAAATGGGACTCTGGACTTGAGTATGAACAAGAACCGCAAGCGGGAGAGCACATTTCCCAGCAGCAGCAGCTGCAGCAGTAGTCCCAGCGTGAAGTCCCCAGATGTGTCCCAGCGCCAAAACAGCACCAGTGCCACGAGCAGCACCATGACCTCCCCCCAGTCCAGCCAGACCTCCCGCCAGGATGAATGGGATGGACCCATTGACTACACTAAACCAAACCGTCAGCGGGAAGAAGAGCCAGAAGAGGTGAGAGGTGGCTCTGGATGTTTAAGTTACGAATCTCAGTGGAGGGATGAATTTCATATTTGCTTGTACTGTTGTCCTGTTTCTCCCAGCACCCCTACTTTGTCATTTAGCCTCTTGGCTGGGGTGCAGATGGAGGCAGGTCCTGCTGGAGATAAGTCTGCGTCCATCTGCAAGACCTTGGTAAAGCCAAGTGTAAGCCCTGTACAGATATGCCTTGAACATTCCTCCTATAAAAAGGGGAAATCACTGTCTGTTTGATCTCCAGATGAGGACCGAGGTGCTTGCAGGCCTCAGGAGTGCTGGCAGTGCTGCCTTAACCCTGAGCTGGGATGAACCTGGGGTCCTTTCCCACTGCAGCTCAGCAGCAACGGGCACCACTGCAACCACTTCTGGCTGTTCTCTTGCAGTCAGAGCCTGCAGCCCACTCTTTTGCCTCCTCGGAAGCTGATGAGCAAGAAGTGTCGGAGGAAAACTTTGAAGAACGAAAATATCCAGGGGAAGTTACCTTAACTAACTTCAAGCTTAAATTCCTCTCCAAGGACATCAAGAAAGAGCTGCTCACGTAAGCCCTGCCTTCTTGTCTCTTTTTCCTATGTCTATAAAGACACATTCTCAGTGACAGCCAGGCTGGTAGCAGACAAAATTTGTCAACAAATACATTGTAAGAATTAGAAGTGTAGCCACCTTTCTTGCTGTGATTGTTCTGATTTCATCTTAGGGCTTACCAAATGAAAGCTTAAAGAGAAACCCTACTTTCGTACAACTTCTGATCCTTGAGATAAAATCCATTCCCCCGTGGTCCTGAGACTGCAGTGCTGAAGGGCAGTTCCTACGGAGTTCTGTGCTCTCAGGATTCACAGCTACAGCTGTTCAAACCGCTTTGCAGGGCCTGTTCTCCATTATATTTTCCTCTAGGAGTGTTTCTGGCACAGTGGTGGAGCATTTCCAAAGTCTCAACCTCTTGTTTTGGAACACCGAGTGATGCTGTGAAGCTAAAAGCATCCAAAGGATCTCAGCACCTTCCCAGTGCAGGCACTGTCCTTCCAGGTGCCTCACTGGGAGGGCAGGGCTTGTTGGGTAATTAATGTAGAGCAACGGGTCACATCACCGTGATGCTGCAGGGCCATGAAATGTGAACTCTGGCTACAGCAGGATTGCTGTCATGCTGCATTATACATTGGAGAGGTCTTATCTAAACTACTGTCTGTGTATTCACGGCTTTGGATGGGGAGAAAAAAGACCCGGGTCTTTATTAGATGACACGATGCTCTGCATCCCTGTTGATCCCCCACAGTCATGGTCCGTGTTTAGAGCCGCAGTGTGGATGTGTCCCTGCTCTCATGGCTGCTGGGATCAGTTTGGAGGCCGTGGAGCTGAGTTCTCCCCTCCCAGTGGATCTGCCGTGCCTGGGCCTCTTTCCTGCAGCCTGACCTTCCTATATGCTAAACAGGGGAGCCCATTTTGCTGACCTTATACAATGCTGCTCATTACTTGGCCATGCAAGCGGGAGGCTGATGAAAGAGTGTGGCCAGGCAAGGAAGAAGTCCACAGGGGCAAAGCAGTCGCTTCCCTAAATTAGCAAAGCACAAACCAGCTGTCCTATGCAAAACTCTCAAGGCTTTTTGGAAACAGCAGTGATGTGAATAGCAATTCTTGAGGTAGAACCTTGAAGACCTGCAGTGCTTTAGTTGCATTATGAAGGGCAAGAAATTTCTTCCCTGGAATAAATAAATGGTGTCACGGCCAACCCCGAGCTGTCTCTCCTCATTTAGTACTATTGCTCCTCTCTGGCCCGAGAGCCGTAACGAATGATCTGTAGTTAAGCCAGGAGCTGTCTGTGTCTGATTGATGCTCAATGTCTTATGCTGTCCCTGGTGGGGTTGTGAAGGTGCCATCTCTCAGCCCTCCTGTCTGCAAAGAGTGGGTACCAACAGCACTGAGAACCCAAGTATTTCAAACACTTTCTTCACATTTACCACATTTTTTTTACTGTTAAAATTGTGTAGAATCGTGAACTTCTGGGAACAAAAAAGGGAAAGAGCTGGTGTATTTGCCTGTGCACAGGGCCAAAGGCAAGGACACTCAATGCAGATACCAAGGAGGGCTCGCATTCTGGGGTGAAATAATCCCTTTCCAGCACTTACACCTGTGTTGTTGTTGTTGCCCAGTTGCCCTACCCCAGGCTGTGATGGCAGCGGACACATCACGGGAAACTATGCCTCGCACCGCAGGTGGGTTCACCTTTTTTTCCACAGTTCAAACTCCAAATACAACTTTAGTTTTTAGTATGTTGTTTGACCATGTGGACAATTTGGTTCTGTTTCCTCCCCACCTTCTGTTACCCTTCTCCAACCCCACGCCCCAGCCCTTTTTCTTTTTCTTTTTTTTCCTTTCTTTTCTTTTTTTTTTTTTTTTTTTTTTGGCTTATCCAGATATTCCATCTCTTCTCTTTCAGCCTTTCTGGTTGTCCTCTTGCTGACAAGAGCCTCAGAAACCTCATGGCTGCCCACTCTGCTGACCTCAAGTATGTTTGCGCTCAACTTGGAACTCCTTTTTTTGCTTTCCTCCCCCTCCCCCTTATTTTTTTTTTTTCTCTCTTTACCTTCCCTGTTCCCCCTTTGTGCTCTGCTTTTGCTTTTTTATCCCCTTCTTTCTCCTTTCAAAGTCGATCAGAGTCTGCCTGTGAGGAGCTCTGGTGGAGCCCAGCTGTCATGTTGGGAAGATGGTGGCACGTGGGAAGGGATATTTTGGGGAGAGGGTATCACAGGGTTACTCAGAAATAACCCAGACCCCTGGCAGGCTCCCTTGGATAAAAATGAGCTAATTTATTTTTCATTTGGTGTCTTTTGCCCAGCTCTTGTTCCCTAAATTTGTGCCATCATGCTTCCTATTCATCATTTTTGTATGACTCTCAAATAATCCAAAGCCAGGGTAAAGGCACACGCTTTAGTACTGGGTACAGACGCAGGTGGGAAAATACTGCCAGATCATAGCAAAAAGAACCCTTTCAAAGAACACGGTGTGCTAGTTTTATGCTATGCTGTAAGGGCTGTTGGGGATCCAGTGGCAGAGATTTCCATTCATTGCCATGGGAGTGTGATTGGCAGGGCAGTGGAACAAGCACACGGTGCTTGATGAGGCAGGATCTGGAGCAGATGTAAATGGGAAGAGCTGTGTGTACGTCTGTTAATGGGTAGCAAAAGGCTACCTGAATGGACACCTGAATGTCTTTGTTGCCACTTCTGCTCTGGAAGGGAGCAATCCAGGCTTGGCGTTGACATTCAGATGTGTTTTTCCTAATCCTGTTTTCAGCTTTATTTCCAATGCTCCTCATTTTCAGGAGCTTCCCTGCTACCCAGGGGAGTTTCCCAACTGCTTCTTTAGTTTGCCTTCCCTTAAGAATCCTTTAATAGGAATTGTATTTAAAATCAATGGGGGGACCCAAGCCTTCTCCACCCAACCCACATCTCTGGGGGAAAAGTGAGTGTTTTTTCAGCATCCCTGCCACACACACAGCCTGTCTTTGTAGGCTGATTTTCCTCTTCCTTCCTGCTTTGCTGAATCCAAATTTAGGATTATTTCAGTGGTGAGATATTCATAACCATAACTGAGTAGAACTCTATTGAGAGCAAAAGCTCACAAGGGGCTTCAGATGGCACAGGCTTAACATAGTAAACTAAGTCCTGTGTCCTGTATGCAGTGGGTGACACTAAAATTAAACGGTGTCCAGAATGACGCATCCCCCTGTGCCCTTGGACATGTGATAGTAGTGTTTTGCTACCAAAATACTGTATAAATCAGGCAACTCCTGACCAAAACAAAGCTTTTCACTGTTATTTTTCAAGTATTGTTCTCTTTCTTTATCCTGGTGAGGACAGAGGCACAGAGCAAGAGAAGGGGAATGGGATTTGGAGATATCGCAGATATCACACTCAGAGCTTTTCCACAATTTCAGATAAGGCCATGTTCAGCATTTTTATTGTAAGTTCTATTCCAGGGGTTAATATCCCTGATTAAAAAAAAAAAACACAACAACAACAAAAAAAAACCCCAAAAAGCTCCAGGCTGAAACATGCAATAAAAGGTCTCTATCGGAATGATTCGTCTCCAGATAATTAAAAATAAGAATCAAATCACTTTTTTTTCCCCACCTTTTTAAAAAGTCCTGAAAGGCAAAAGGAGTTTGGCGTTGGTGTTTTCATCATTTCATCCCACCCTGAAGCTAGAACAGCGAAGAATCATTTTGATTCTTTCTCTACTTGTATATAACAGGGAAATGCCATGAACACGCTCTCCTCTCTGATTTTCAGATGAGTTAGGGGACTTTCACCCTCATCCTGCTGGATGTACACCCTGCTGCTTCTGCGCCAGGCCTCGATCTGAGCAGTCTCTCATAGCCCCTCATGCTGTTGCCTGGATCAAGCACTGAACACGTTACCTTTCCCACATGCACTGGCTTTGCAGGCTGCTGTGCTGCCACCCCACTGCCCATCAGGTCTCTGATGCCCAGAGGCACCGAACATCTTCCAACCAGTGGTGCCAAGCCAGGCAGAGGCAGCTTTATAATTGGGGATCAAGAAAGTGAGGGCACAAAATCCCCCCGAGAACAAGGGGCCTTTGCAAGCTCGAGGCAGCAGCTCAGCCCCCCCCATCCTTCCAGCTCCATGTGCTTGACTCGAGCAGCGCTGGCTAATTGGCAGCCTGGCACTGTGGCCCCAGCGAGGGCTCCTTGCTTCTCTTGCTGTCCCCATGACAACTTTTATGCCTCACCTACAGCATTTGGAGCGGGTCTTTGTGCTTGTGGCACTTCAGAGCCCCTCACCTTCCTCGTTTCCGTGGCTGTAATGATGCAGTGCTCAGCTCACACCATTATCTTTGCTCCTGCTCTGCGGTGTGCGAGCTTTTGTGCTGGGCTGTGTGATCACAGAAGCGTTCTTCCAAGCTTGGCCTTCATTCATGTTGCTGAGCACTAGATGCTTACTTCCAAACCCAGGATTGTGGATGCAGTGGATGGGAAGGGACCTGAGGTCCCGTTCAGAGCCCCCATCCCTAACCCACAGTGTCGCAGTGAGGTTATGGTCATCCTTTTTTTTCTTTTTCCTTTGTTGCTTTTCAGCACTGGTGAGTTTGGGGCTCTGAGGTCCCTCCTGGGGTGCCCTCAGTGAGCTTTGCCTCCTCACATCATCCAAACCCAAAGTGACCTTGGGGAAGACACCTCCGTGGCCAGGCTATCTGTGGTTGTAGGATATTTTTGGAGTATTTTGCCTATGCTCATATCCAGCCCAATGGCACAGGATGGCATCAGTCATCTCCCTGCATCTTTCTTGAGAAGATGGGCATTGCCCTGGAAGCCTTTTCTTGCCTCCCTTATTATCATTGCTCTTCAAGGTGGGGTCACGTCCAGGATTCGCATCCTTCCCCACATCCCCATTCTTCCCCACTCTTCGCCTCTGAAGCCCACACCCCTCAGCACAGGGACAGCAGTGCTATGGCCATCGCAGCACGGCTGCTGTTCCTGTGGAGGGAGAAGGGGCAGGGAGGAACCCTACTTTGGTGCAGCCCCACTCTGTGGGTGCCCCCCAGCTCACAGCAGCCTCCTTTCATCCACAGGTGCCCTACTCCTGGCTGTGACGGCTCTGGTCACATAACAGGAAATTATGCATCACACAGAAGGTAAGATCTTCTCTTAAATTATTTTCTCTTTACTTTCTTTCTGTGTTTTTTTTTCTTCCCTTTTTTAATTTCTTTCTGTCTTTTTCTTTTTCCTCCCCCTGCAGTGGGCAGAGTTGTAAAGTTCTGAATAAAACATTAATGTTACTGACAACTGAAGCCTATTTTCATCTCTTTAATCTGACTTTTTTCCTTTTTTTGATGTTTCCAGCCTCTGATTAGAAGCTCCCTTCAATAGAATAAAAGACAAAGGGTCAGATTTTAGCTGATGCAGTGTTCCTGTTAATAACGCTACCTATTTATGACTTCTATTATCACTTTATAGCATTAATAGCGGAGATCTGAGCCTTCTGTTTCAACAATTCCATTAAACATTGCAGGCCGTTAGCAGATATCTTCTTATCTAGGCACCGTTAATTACTGTCCATCTCCTCAAATCCACATATTTTTTTCTCCTGACTTCTCCTCGTGATGTGAAGCTGCAAAACGAGAGAGATCAAAACCGCGTGCGAAATTCGGGGGAAGCTGATGAGGTGGGGGCCCTGCCAGTCAGACAGCCCTTTCTTCTCTTTTCAAACACAGTCTGTCAGGCTGCCCTCGTGCCAAGAAAAGTGGGATCAAGATAACCCCGACCAAGGATGATAAAGAAGACCCGGAGCTGATGAAGTAAGTGTGGACGAAGAGAAAATCACCGGTGTTGTAAATCAGGGTAAAAACCCACAGTTGGGTGAAATGCTGGAGGCTTTTGGGGTGGCAGTGGGCACATGAGGGGTGCTGGCATGGGGAGGGTCAGGGCTTCGTTGCCCCGCATAAAACGTGCTTTGTACAGCCTTGGCTACTGCTGAATATTCTGAGCTGGAGAAAGGAGCTTTGAGAAGCGGATGATATTTGAGCCATCTGCTCTGTTCTCACTCCTCTGTCTCCAGGAAGGAAAGCTTCTGAGCTAAATGAACTGTGTGATAATTAGCAGGAGTTAGCGGAGTTTATTAAAAATTAAGCGACCTACTTGAGGATCTGCAGGAAAAAGAAACCTTTTGGACTCAGATAGTCCTGAATTGCTGGTGGTGTTGCGATGCCATTTTGTGACACAGTAAAGGAAAGAAAAAGCCGTGAGTGCAGCTGTGCAACCGTTGGCTGTTGGGCTTTTGCACTGATGGTTGAGGGTGCACCAAGCAGTTCTTCCTGCTTGCAAGAGATCACTTCCCAGTGCAAAGGGGCTCCTACAGGGTTTGTTTGCTGGTGTTTGCACAAGAATGCTTCCCACAAAACCAATGTTCTTGGGGCTGTCCTTGATGCTTGAAAGCTAACAACAGGAAGGAATGTGCTGGAGCATCACTAGGGACGGGATTTTTGGATCCCAGAATGACCCAAATGGCCTGACTGTGGTTCTGCTCCTCTGCTTGCAGAGGGATGCACAAGGTCTCAAAGCACCTCCTGATGTGCTGCAGAACAAGCAGCAGCCTATGGTCCTCTGCTAATCCCAGAATGAGCAGCAGTTCCTCCGAGATGCACAAAACAACTCAGATTCCTTTGTTGCCCATCAGTTTATAGCAAGCTGGTGCTTTGTCTCCAGCAGCAAGGTGTGCACCATGCACATCCCTGCAAGGATGCATTGAGGAGCTTTGCCTCCAAATCCATTCCTCTGCTCCAAGCGGCACTTGGAACCTATCTGAGTTTTGCACAATGTCATTCAGTCCCCATTGTTTCACTTCTCATCCTTCCAGTAGTTTGCTATAGATGTGGTGGAACAGAGCACCTCAACCTTCAGCCGAGCCCTGGCACCAAGTGGAGGCATCCGCACTTCCCTAATTGATCAAGTGCCGCTGCTGCTTCTGTTAAATAATAATAATAAAAATAAAAAAATTAAAAAATGTCCGAGCCAGCTGTTTTGCACAATAAGGCTCTGGTTTATTTTTTAACAATGAAAGTGTAATGAAAGTTAAATTAACAGTGTAAAATATGGAACGGTCGGGCCATAATGGCTGCATGCTAAATGCTGGGGTTTGTTTCTCTCTCTCTCTCTCTCTCTCTTTTATTTTTTCCTCTCCTTTTCCTCCTGAGGATTCAGTAATTTGCTCGTGATCATATAAAAGCAATGATGTTATGAATTTACTGAGGATCCTGCTGGCAGGGATATTATAAGTGAATTGTGCTGCATTTGCAGCTGATTAAAATCGAGATCAGCATTTTTCAAATTATCTTGGGAAAATAATGGGTGTGCGGCTCCCCCTTCTGCTGTCAGCTCCTTTTTGCACGAAATATAAACAATGAAGGGAATCATTGCTGTGGTGAAACAGAGCTTGTGATTTCCAAGAGCGGCTCAATGGATATTTTGCTGGGGTAACTCAAAGTCCCTAATTGCTTTCAAGCTGAGGACAAGGGGTTATTTTTTCCATTTCTTACCTTTTTATAGGGCAACCTCCCTCGAGTAATAAACTTTTAACAGTATTTATAATTGACTAGCATCTTTAAACAAGTGCAAGACACAGCAGAAACCGTAATAGACAGTCAAGACTCTGCTGAATGGCCGAATTCACTCAGTATGCCATTAAGTGGGGAGTTAGCAAGTGAGCTGTGCCAATTAACACTGCTCGTGTCAGCGCTGCCCCTACACCTCCAGCACCATTTTCCTGGCCTCAGTTGACTCTGGACTCATGGGTTGGGCAGCAATTCCTGCCTCTGCCCAACCCTGAGCACATGGTTTGCTGCCAATGTGTTTGGTGCGAGTGGATCATCCTTGGGGTGCTGCCAGGATCCCCAAAACCACAGTTATTTACCATCTGTCTTAAGGTGTGGGGGCATCACGGCAGCTGCTTTTTGGGTGTTTTGCTGTGAGTGTGGCAGTGGTGTGATGCCCGCTAGTTGTCTTTGGTTCTTTTTAGGGGAATGGCGTAGCTCTTAATTTCCCATCTGCTTCCCATATCCACTGCTGTAAAAACAGCACTTCTATTCCCTGAGGGGCTTTTTTCGTCACATATTTGTTAGAAGTAACTAAATATCTCTATCCCTGCCTGCTGGTTTTTGACTTGAAAGCACCTCTCCTTGTGCACCATGCAGCTCCTACCCACAGCACCAGTGTGTGTGGGATGGCACTGAGCAGCCCCAGCTGTGACAGAGCTCATTGCCATTGTTTCATTGCCATTCACAATCTCTGGCCACAAGAATAACATAGAGACCAATGACTCCCACAGACTCTTAAAACCTATGCGAGATGTCCCAGCTGATGCAAAGTGGTGTGACCTCCATCAGTGAAACATCCACCAGACAAAATCATAGAACCATTAAGGATGGAAGATATCTAAGATTCCCAAGTCCAACCTCAGCCCATCCCACCGTGCCCACTGACCACATCCCTCAGTGCCACATCACCACAGTTCTTGAATACCTCTGGGGACAGTGACCCCACTACCTCCCTGGGCAGTTTGTGCCAAAGTTTGTGCCATCGTTCTTCCAGAGAAAAAACGTTTCCTAATACACAATCTGAACCTCCTCTGGTGTGACATGAGGCCATCACCTCTCATCCTATTGCTTTACCTGGTCACAGAGGCTGACCCCCACCTCACTGCAATCTGCATTCAGGGAGCTGTAGAGACCAATATAGTATCCCCTGAGCATCCTTTTTTCCAGACTGAAGTCCAGATGACATCCCCAAGTATGAACACTTGCTTTCCTGCCTTCCTCTTTCCTGCTCATCCCTAATGTCCTTCCATCCTTTCTCACTCCTCTTCTACAATTTCTTGTACTCCTTGTGCTCAGGTGTCCGGTTCCTGGCTGCGTTGGTCTTGGGCACATCAGTGGTAAATACGCCTCCCACCGCAGTGCATCGGGCTGCCCCCTGGCCGCCCGAAGGCAGAAGGAAGGATCCCTCAATGGCTCCTCATTTTCCTGGAAATCGCTGAAAAATGAAGGCCCAACCTGCCCTACCCCAGGCTGTGATGGCTCCGGCCATGCCAATGGGAGCTTCCTCACTCACAGGAGGTAAATAATTACAGAATCATTAAGGTTGGAAAAGACCTTCAAGATCACCAAGCTCAAGCACTGACCCATCACCAACATACCCTCTATCCACGTCCCTCAGTGCCACTTCTTCACTGTGCTTGAGCACCTCCAGGGATGGTGACCTCACCACTTCCCTGGACAGCCTGTGCCAATGCATCACTGCTCTTTCAGAGAAGTTTTTCCTAATATTCAACCTTGGGATCACCCTGAGTGTGGCAGTTTTGGAGTGAATCTACTCTGAGCATCATTCCACTCTCAATGAAAGCTTGGTGACCGGTGCTTTTAATGCTGCCCTCAGTCAGGTTGCTCTTAAGGGCTGTGTTTTCTGCATGGGATAAAAACACTTAGATGGTTTAACTTTGCAGTAGTGAAATGTGAATTGGACAAAATCATGAAAAGCAGTAATGCAGTGTCCTTCCATTAGCACGCCGGAGCAGTTCTTCAGCAGCCAAAATGGGAGTTTGATGCCCAATCCATCCAGACTCATTTCACCTTCCTTGCCTGTCATGCCCTCTCTTTTAGAAAATAACACTTTTTCTTTTTTAATCTTTGCTCAGAGAAAATTGCTCTTGCTTTATAAATGAGGACCTTTGTGGCATTATTCATAAAGCAATTTCCTCTGCACCATAAAAAGCTTTTAGAAGAACTGTCTCACAGCATGAGCTCCACCAAATGGTACGCGCTCTTGTTGGGAACATAAGCACCTATAAATACAGAGAGTTTATGAAACCCATTTTTACTTGTTTTTCAGTTTGTCAGGGTGCCCAAGAGCTACTTTTGCTGGGAAGAAAGGAAAACTCTCAGGGGATGAAATTCTCAACACAAAGTTCAAGACCAGTGATGGTAAGGATTTTCACTCATTTTATTTGGCACGTGTGTTGGGTATTGAGCCCACTGGCATCTCTTCATAGACTGAAATCTTTGGATCTACTAGCAAATCCTGTGCTACAAGCACCCATTTTTTTTATTTTTTTTTTTGATTGCCTGAGTATTGAAATAGTGAAATAGTGCTGAAATTTGAGTGTTGGTTTTATTATTTTTTTTTTCCCTCAAATATTCTCTGGCATTTTCACAAATCCCTTTCAGTCATTCAGTTATTTTCATCTATTCAAGACTTCTAATCCCAAAGATATTTCTGGATCTGGAGTTGGGTTAGTGATGGCACTTTGCATTTCTAGTTCTATCACTGAGAGATTTTGATATTTGACAGGGTTCACACATTTTACCTGAATATTTATATAGCTTGGAAGATATAAATGCCTGTGCTTTTCTAGAAATGTTCCCTTATTTTATTAGCACTGTAACTTCTAATGGAGATATGCTTTTATTTTTATGATGTCTTCCCAAC
Source organism: Tragopan temminckii (assembly GCA_028571105.1). Taxonomy (NCBI): domain Eukaryota; kingdom Metazoa; phylum Chordata; class Aves; order Galliformes; family Phasianidae; genus Tragopan; species Tragopan temminckii. The sequence goes on along the minus strand of JAOWBP010004554.1, from coordinate 4,618,088 downwards.
TTGAGACCAAACAGAGCAAACTTGAGTTATCAGGGTGGTCAACCTTGCAGGGCACACGAATGTTCTGGGCTCCAACTGCTGGGCTCTCATTCACTTTTGCATTTACACACTGACCTACAAAGTATAATTATAGTTAAATTTAAAAAAAAAAAAAAACAACAAACCCAAACATTAAAAAGAGAGCAAAATGTGCATTCTGTATTGAGGATGTGAAAGCAAAGGCGAGGACTTGGTGAGCTGCCATGCTTACCCAAAAGCAGAGGCTGACCGCCAGCCACTTTCCCTCCCACAGTTCTAGAGAACGATGAGGAGATCAAGCAGCTGAACAAGGAGATCAGCGAGCTGAACGAGTCCAACTCAGAGATGGAAGCAGCCATGGTGAAGCTCCAGTCGCAGGTTTGTGCCTTTGGACATGTGCCCAAGCTCCCAGCAGCGTGCTGATGGGTTTGTAACCCCACGTGTTCTTTGCTCTGCAGATCTCTAGCATGGAGAAGAACCTGAAGAACATCGAGGAGGAAAACAAGATCATAGAGGAGCAAAACGAAGCCCTGTTCCTGGAGCTCTCAGGGTTGAGCCAGGCTCTAATCCAAAGTCTTGCCAATATCCGCCTTCCGCACATGGTAAGAAACTTGGGCAGTGCTCAGCCCCAAGCACTTTTTGGTGCCATCAGGGGAGCCATGCAAGATCTGGCTCATGATAAGGCTCACATACAATTAAAGAGCAGGAGAATTTCTCTATACACACCTACCTGTCCTTTATAAAATCAGTGCTTTTGCCTTATCTCGAAGCTTGCATTGTTATCTCCCTTTTGTTGTCGTTTTCTGCTGATCTCCCTTTGTATCTATTATTCTGTCTCATTACATCTGGGAGCATTATCACAAAATAGGAAACTTTATCAAGGGCACCCAGTGCCTTTTAGGCTAAGACAGCACAAGCAGAGATCAGGAGGGATTGGATTTCAACGTCAGAAAGATCTTACAGCTCCCATTATTATGCAGGTAGTTTCAATTCAGTTTTGAATAGCTGGCAGCCAAAGAATAGCATTCTTAAAGAGAGTGTATTTTGTTTAATTTAACAAGGTCTAACAGCCCACAGCATGTTACCATAGAGTTACTGCAAAATGAAAAGGCTGCATTAAAATAGTAAAACCACAAAAGGCTATTAATTACCTTCTCTCTATTCCCAGGAATGTAATTACTGTTGTCAAAAACAGGTGTGTGCAGGGGGGCTGCGTGCTGGTTTGGAAGCTGTCCTCTTACAAGTAATAGCGACCATCACGATGATCAAGAGGAACGAGCTTTTGATTTCCTTTTTTCTGCTGTCATTTTTTTTGGGAATCCTTTTCATTGGGGTTGGTATTTAAATTCAGGCTGGTTGGAGATGTGCCATGCTCCAGCAGAGCAGTTTTGGACACTATTCACCCAGCTGCTTGACTGGCACAAAACGGCTCACTGAGTGCTTTTTTTTTGTAAAGTATTTGACGCATAAAGGTCAAATAAATTGTTCAGCAAATATTTTTTCAAGGTTTCAGGCAACTGATTAAATAAGGCCCGTGAGACTTGTATGCTCATTTTATCCTGGTCTTTTTCTTCTTCCTCCTTGTTTCCTTTTTCTCTGCTAACTCTGAGATGTTTGCTAGGTTTCCCCTCCAAATCAGAGTGCAGACCTGAGCCTGAGGTGCTGGCTTCTGCCCTACCCTCGCTTTTCATTTCCCCCATGATGTTCCAGCACTGTCTTCCTCCTCTTGTCCTCCAACCTTTCATTTCCACGTCTCAGTCCACCCTCCAGTCAAACTGCCTGCACATGCTTAACCTGATGCTGTTGATAGTTCCATGTGGCCAACGCAAAAATCAAGCAACCAGTGAAGATTCTGCAGGATGAGGGTTGCACAGTGAGATTCTTTATGTACAACACCATGCACAAAGAACCTCCGATGTTGAGACCTTTGGCACAATTAATTGGAAAGGAATATCTCAGAGAGCGGTGAGGCACTGGCATAGGCTGCACGGAGAAGTTGTGGATGCCCCATCGCTGGAGGCATTCAAGGCCAGGTTGGATGGAGACCTGGGCAGCCTGATCTGATGGGAGGCAACCAGCCCACGGCAGGGCGTTGGAGCTAGATGATCTTTAAGCTCCCTTCCAACCAAAGCCATTCTATGATTCTCTCCTTGCTCTACTACTAACTCTTCTGTTTGGCTTTTCTGACTGCAGGAGCCCATTAGCGAGCAGAACTTCGATGCGTACGTGAACACGCTGACTGACATGTACACCAACCAGGAGTGCTACCAGAACCCAGAGAACAAGGACCTGCTGGAGAGCATCAAGCAAGCTGTCAAGGGCATCCAAGTTTAGTGCCCTGCGATGGGGATGGGTGGGCGAGCAGACTGTAGATGGAACTTTCCCTCCAAGTATTCAGGTTTACAAGTTATAAAACTTGTTTAATGAATGAAAAACAAAAAGCAAAGCAAAACAAAACAAAACAAAAAAACACACAAGGACCAAAATGTAACCAAGAGGCCATTTCCGAGACGTGGAACTGATCGAACTCAGTGTTCTCGTTTACTTAACTTTGGACCTTCTTGAGAAAAGTGGGATTTTTCTACCTGGACCATGAGGTAGACCAGGATGGAAGGTCAAATTCTCCATGGGCTGTGGGGCTTGGCAGCTGGCGAAGAGCAGGCGTCTCTCATGAGTTGCCATGCTTTTTGCAGACTTGATCCAAGGGTTAAAATGTTACAAGAACAGGGTTTTGTCTGATCCAAGACTAGCGTATGACTGGCTTAAACCCTCATGTTGTCTACGGTCGTATGTCCAGATTACCTACTCACCCATGAATTATGTTATATGTTGCTATAAGTGCTGGAGCTGCAAGCTACCTGTAAATCTGAACCTGTGCTGGGCCTCCCAACCCCAGGTTTTCAGATATCCACTGGGCATGGGAACTCTTTAAGTATTATAAAGTAGCTTATTTTTATTTTCTGAAAGAAATCTGAAGAGCAGTTCTGGATCTCCAGTGGAAAGCGCAATGGAAAAAAGGTTCTCAGGGAAGCTTTTGGAGTTTGCAACTACAGTATTCCTTTGTCTGTCTTAAATATGAGAATAGCTATTATGAATAGGCCAATACCAGATATTTCATACAGAAGAATTCTTAATGTGTCATGGTCCGGTGTTTATGATTTTTTGGAAGTCTGTTTGATGACAGTTCTGGTTCTTTTCATTATTGTGATCATCCTTACAGTGGCGCAGTACTGCCAGTCCAGAGATCATACATCAATGCCAGAGAACGTTTGAGATTGCGATGAACTAAAAAAGAAACAAACAAAAAAAAAACAACAAAAAGAGATGCTAATTGATGGCCAGCAAAGTGCTTACCTAACATAAATCAGTGGTTGATTTCTTGCAGATATCCACAGGGCGATGGGTTTTTCTTGGTTTGGTGTTCTAGGTTTTGTGCAAAATCACAGCACAAGCACCATTCTGGAGGAAAAAAAAAAAAAAAAAGAAAGTGTTCAGGTATTGGATATTCTTCCAAAGAAGCATTCTGTAAGCTTGGTACACACAAACCTCCTGGTGGACTGAAGGTGACTCAAGGAAATGAAGGGGAGAAACCCCCTTGGGGTCCCAACATGGGTGTGTTCGCTCCCTGCATGGCTCCTGGTAGTGGGGAGGATTTGGGTGGCCGATGCTAAAGGCAAAGATGTGGTGTCATTTTGAGCCCAATTCTGCAGATATTTAGGGCGTAATCCATGATTTGGAGAGGTCAGTGGGGAGCTTCCCACTGACTACAGCAGGCACTGGACCGGGAGCAGCGTGGCGCGGGTTGGTTCCTGTTGGGAAATGCCATGCTGAGCCATTTGTAGGATCAGGCTCCATGAGTTCACCCATTTTAGAACCCATTCCAAGTGCAAAAATACAAAAGAAAGGGAAAAAAAAAATAATTTGAGGTGTTAAAAACACGATGTTCTTAACATGTAAATAGAGTCCAAATTGATTGTGACTGCAATTCACTTAGTATTTAAAAGTAGAGAAATTGCACTTCCTGGAAGAAAGAGAGGAAAAAAAAAAAAAGTAGTTAGTTTAATTATCCTGTAAATTATTTAATTTTGGCAAGATGTATGTAATTTATATTTACAACACCTTATGTTAACTTTTTCTATTTATTTAACTTTTTTATTTATTAATTTTATACTTACTTTAAACTGGACACCGCACCATTGAAAAAAAAAAGAAATGAAGATAAAAGAAGCAAAAATTAAAACTTTTGACCATAAAAAAGGACATTCCCAAAAAAAATTTTAAAAAAAGAAGAAAAAAAAAAAGAGAGAGAGAGAAACCTCTATCTACAACTCCTACTTGTAATTTTGATGCAACCAAGTTATTTTTTATATATTTTGTTATTTATTCTTTTAACGATGGGAATTTTTTTAAAGATATTTTATAACTGAGACATTTTGATAATTTTTTGGTTTGTTTTTTTGCCGGGGATGGGGCATCAGGGGAAGAGAGACTTTGTCAGTTTTTCTTTTCTTTTTCGTTCGTATTGTTTCAGGCACTGATAACAGGAAATGAGAATTCTGTATTTATTATTTATTTAATATTTAAGTCGGGGGGGGGAGGGGGGAAATGAACTGTGCTCTTGTTGTATATTTATTTTGTTGTTTGTGTGTCGGTTACGTGATGACTGAGTACTTGTTTATGTGAAGGAATACTGTTAATATTTAAATAATAAAGAGTCAATTGAAAGTTATAGCAGGCTACATGTTATTCTGTGAAAACGAATACTGTGATCTACTTTCCTCAGGAAATGTATTTTGCAGACAGAACTTCCTTATGTACTGGCAGGGTTGTTTCATAATAAAACCCAGTTCTGTTTGTGACTTTAGTTCCTATGGTCTTTCTTCGAGCTGCTGCCAATGTCCCCAACGTGTCCCACGTGGAGCTATGGTGCTAAGCAAGGAGCTGCCATTGGCAGGGCAGAATGGGTTGGAAGGGACCACAAGGATCATGAATCTCCAACCCCCTGCCACATGCAGGGCCACCAGCCTTCCCAGTTAATA
>JAOWBP010004554.1:4592416-4603405 GCA_028571105.1 Tragopan temminckii | reverse complement strand
TTTTGCTAAGGAGAAAGGAACTGCTCCCAGTGGTGTTTTGGCCCTTTGGGATAGGGCTGAGACACCAAAGGTGAAGGATAAAGTCAAGGGTGTCCTGTATGCAGAGGTGCTCCGCTTTCCCTGCGTGTGCTGTAGGATCCCTGAGCATCCCAGAGCTGCTCCAACACAAGGTGTTGTGCTGAGGGAGGCTGTCCCTGCCCTGCAAAGTGGGCACTGTGGGGAGGGCATCTTAGAGCAAACTGGGCAACCCTTTGGGAACTTGAAACACTTTGTGGGATTTTTTGAGGGTAGAAAGAGCTGGAGTTTGAAGGAAAAAGCCTGCGTACACAACAAAGCTTAATGGGGAGACTGGAGGTCCAGCTAGAGGGATTGCTGTGGTTTTGCAGTGCAGAGAAGGGTTCTGAGTCAGGAAGGTCCGGATCAACAGCCAGACTGTTACCAGCAGCTCTGAGCACAGAACAACACAGTGACACACTCAGCAGTGTCTGCTTTTCATTTTGGCTTTTTTTTTTAATACAATTTTCACCTGATTTAAAATACTTTTGATCCGTCTTTCATTGAACTTTTGCTTCAGAGAGAATAGATTAATAAACACTTTCAAATGGGGGGGAAAAAAAAAACCATGTAGTTTGGAGAGATCCCCCTTTTATCTCCATTGCTGAGCTCTAACACTAACCTGGGTTTGGGCTGTCTGTCCCTCTGTTCCTTTTGTCTTGCTTTTTTATTCATCTTCACAACAATAAACTGCTTCTGTTGTGATCTGGCCTTTACTGGTCACTCTCTATTCTCTTTTTTTATTCTTTCTTTTTTAATTTCTTATTTTGAAGCCAGAACATAAAAAATGCAATGTTATTTTAATCAGACCAAATGAAAGAGCAAATCAGAGCGAGAACTTTAATCTGCCCCAAGCAAAACTGCCTTGTACATCTGTCATGTTGGGATTAGCGGAACTCTTTAAAGAAGCTGAAGACTTTTTAAACGAAGTATTAAACATTTGTGACCTGATTTCCATTCTTACAATATTCTCATTAATAAGAGTGCAGGCTGAAAGACATCTGTTAGGGTCCTGTTTGTTTTAAGAATATTAAAGAATAATAAGAATATTGGGGGGGAGGTGGAGGAAATCTAAATGCAGTGTTTTGAGCCAAATGTCTAAGCTGGAGCCTTCTGAAGTGCTGCTGTGCCTGACTTGGGGCAGGGGGGAGGGAAAGCAAGGCTTGGTGAAGGCTTTCAGCTTGGATGTGCTGGTGTGGTTGATGGAGGAAGTCAGCTTGGATGTGCTGGTGTGCTTTGATGGTTGATGGAGAAGGGACAACTCCGCTGTCCTGGGGTAAAATCCAGTTAGGAATGGCAAACAGCTGCAGCCTTACAGGTCATGTTTGTACAACACTTGCGTGTAGCACTGCGGGCATCCAATGCTGCTTTGGACCAGCGGGAAGCCTGAGTAGGAAGAAAAGAGTGAGAACGTCCTCCTTGGGTTTGCTGCTTGTTTTATTTGATGCTAATGCAGTTAAAGTAAATGGCCCAGCTTGGACCCCTAAGGAGGGGGGAAAATGCCAGACATGTGTTCGGTAAACGACTTGCTGAAAGAGCCCTTCACCGTTAGCACAGGGATGCGGTGTAAGAGAAGGTTGCTGTCGACTGCAATCTTTGCATCTTGTTTATGCTTGCTGGGTAAAATATTAACTAAAGCATCTGAACATAAAGTTCTGGTGTGAAAGAATATCAGCAGGGGAGAGCCATATGGTGCCAGCACGCGAACAAAATACCAAACGTTGGAGATTCCTTTTTGCAGAAGACTGAAAACTCTCGTTCCCATACATAATGCATGAGTTCACGCCTTTGATTACTCTAAACATTAGTCCAAGTGGTACAGGAGTCTCTTTGGAGCTAACACAACTTAGGGCATGCAGTTCTCTTCCCTCTCTCCCTTCACATAAAAGAAATCGATGTTGAGCTGTTAAGATACAAACATCCAATATGCTGTAAGACAATACGTTTCTGAAACTGCTGCATAAGCTGCCTTTGCTCTAATTAAATATAAACTGCAGCAGAGATTCGGGTTTCTTCTCTTTCGTTCCTTTGCTTGAAACCATTTGGCAGAACACGTGGCTTTGCGTGGGACAGCATCTGCAAGTCGGGATCGTTTTGAGGTGTTCCCTCCTTGAGGTCACACTCTGACCTTTCTGCTCAACGCGGAGAGCAAAACGGAGCGCTGCAATCGTCTCTTTGAGCCTCAGCCTCACCAGTGCTGTCAGCTGTGCTCTGAGAGCAGAGGGGAGAGGTTTATTGAACAGGAATGAATTCAAACCCCGCATTAGGAGGATCCCCTGGTGAATGTTATTATAAGGTACGAGAGATGTCTCTGGGGGAGCTTTCATGCACGTAGTATTTAAAAACAAGGTGTTGCCGGCAAACTCTGTAGGTGATGCTCCGAATACTTTTGATTTTCTTTTTTTTCCTTCTTTTTTTTTCTTAAGCAAACCCTCAAAACTGGCAATTTGGTGCCGAGTGACTCTGCTTTGTGCTTGTCCCCGGGATCCCTGAACGTAGCTGGTTAAGTTTTGTGGCGAGCACCAAATTGCCTGCACACAGAGTGCCGAGGTACCTCACCAGCAGCAGGAATTAAAATACAAATCCAGGCCTGGCACACCAGTGTGGCTCCAAAGGAGTGTTCAGGACTGATGTTTCTTTGGGGCCAGGGCTGTTGTAGACAGATGTCTGAAAATACAGCTCCAGGAAAGCTGTGCCAAGGGGTTTGCATTATGCACTGTCTCTCAGCGCGCTGTTACCTGTCTGTGTTTTGCATGCTGTGGGAAACACGTGAATGCACTGAGAACTTGGAAGAGAGCAGCAGAAATGCTGGGGTTTGGAAGAAAGAGAAATGTGTTTAGCTGAGCTAAGTAGTGGTGAAGATGGTGTGGGCTGTGCGGTCAAAGCAGTGTGATGGGAGGAAATGAAGTCAAAGCCCGGTGCCTGCTGGCTGTGTCAGGTGGAATCATGGAATCGTGAGGTTGGAAAAGACCTTTAAGATCCCCAGGTCCAACCCCAGCCCACCCTGCTGTGCCCACTGACCACGTCCTATTAATTGCATTGCCTGATAAATGCAAAAAATACTTGTGTATGAACTCAAAGCCTTGTGTGGGAGATGTTCTTGGGCAAAGTTAGCCCAACTCCAGCAAAGAGGATGGAAAGTTTGTGCCTGTGCCATGACTGTGAGCTCCAGTTTCTACTGCTGATGTGCAACTTTCTCCTCCAAAGCTCGAAGCTTTGCACTAAGCAAGCTTCCATCAAGTGGAGTTAAATGTTTGTTTGTTGCCCTCAATATTTTTTATGTAATTAGCGAGCAAGTAGCTGCGTTTGCCCAGAGAAATGTTCTCTCCAAGAACACGAGTGACAGGAGAGGATTAATGGCCTTTGGAGGGAGATGCTCTGGTTTAAAGAAGAAATAAAGGTGCCTGGGAGCCATGCTGTTGCTTTGAAAAACAAAAGAACAGTCAAAACAGTTAACTTTGCCTGCAGCATCTCAGCAAAGCAGAGTTGTCATCTCCTCTTGTGCATGCCCAGCAAACTTCTGGCTTCCTTCAGCGGCACCATCAGGTGCTGCCTCTGGGCTGCGAGGGAGAGGGCTGGGGGAGGTGGGAACTCACCAAGGGCTGGGCTGACCTCTGGCTGTGGCTGGGGTCGGGCAGTGGCTCTGCATGTCCCTCCCAGGGGGTTTTCCTGGGGCAGTTGTGGATGGGCTCAGCTGAGATGCTTGGAGAGCCCCCACTGCTGCCCTGTCCCCTCCCAAGGTGCGCCATTCTCCCTGCTTTATATTCACCACCGAGCGCTGAAGCGCTGACTCCTATAGGAAAGACAGCAAGGTATCACTCTGCCTCTATTTAATTTCAATTACACGGGGTCTGTAGGAGCGCTAAGAGCGGTGCCAGCAGGGCTATAAACTTTGCATATTTGATGATTTTGCTTAATCTCAAGCAAGTGATCATCCTGGCAGGCCGTGGCGTTCCAGCAGCAGAGGCTCTCAGGTTGATAAAGCCACTTGGATGCTGCTGGTGCGAGGTGGGCAGTGTGGGGATGGCTGTGGGTTGAGCGTGCTGGGGGGGGCTGTGAGCAGGGCTGCTGCTCCCCCAGGGAGCTGTGAGTACAATGAGCTCACCTCCACTCCTGCCTTATTGCTGCTGTCTGTTGGGCTCCGCGTGACACACGCTTACGTGTCAAGTTTTCACTTCTGATATGACAGCGGAGAGGAAAGGCTTAATATCATAAAGACAAGCTGGCAGCTGGGAAGTAGCCCACTTAGTCATCGAACTGTGCGTCAGAGGCACTGCCAGCATCTTCCTTGGCTCCTCGAGGCGGCTTTTCCCTCTGGTACCTGACCTGCTGCTGAAATCCTTATGCAGGATTGAACACAGCCCTGTGCTGGGGACAGGAGGCTCCCCCAGACACCTCTGTGCTGTCAGTGATGAGCCACGTTTGGGCAGTAGCAGAGTTTTGTTCTGTTCATTTTGGTTTTGTTTAGAAATGTTGAGGTTGAAGGGTAAAGTCCTAGGGCAGATTAAGTCCACCTGGTGACAAGCTCACTGGGGTGTTTCTGGAAGCTTGGAACTCAACGTACTAGAAAGTCTTTGGCACCTCAGTCTGGCAGTGGCGATGGAGAAGAGATCGGTTCAGAGCTCACCAGTTCCTTCAACGCTTTCCTTAATAAGAGATACATATTTGCTACTTCAAAAAAGGCATGATGATGTAACCTGTCCCAGGAAGGCTGTCTGTCGCTAGCTTTTCTTCACTTGATGCTTCCGTATGTGGATAACCCCTCTCATTACCTTTGCTTTAAGCATTTGGCTTCCCCTAACTTGCTGCCAGCATCCCCTCCAGCAGATGTGATGCTCAGGCTCACCTGTTCTCTTCTCTTGATATCCTAACTGATGATGGAGTGGCTTGAGCACAAGGTATTGAACACCCAAATAGGCTCTGCACCCAACTCAATCTGCTTGCCATCCACCTATGCTGGCTGGCTGCCTGCTATCACCCCTTGGGAGGTGGATGAGCGGCTCTCAGAGCTCAGCTTGGAGCTCCTTCTTTCCCCCTGGCCCAAGACATGGCGATCCAAAACCATCTCTACAAATCCATCTGCGATGAATTCTCCTGCTGGTGTTTCGACACATTGGCTCCAAGGAGGCTTTCGATTTGGTATGAAAAGTAATTATTACCGGGGTGCAGTTTAGCAGTTGTTTTTTGCAGCACTGGTGAGGTTAAAAGAAATAATAATAATAATACGAGAAAGACTCAGCTAGAGTAACTGCTTGCAACATGCTATTTGCATTTTTAAGGAAATACTTCTTTGAGACAGCTTGGGTGAAAGGTCGGCATTTGCATATAAATGGAAAAGAAAGTGTGTGATGCTGGAAGTTACATCTATATTATTTTCTCAGCAGTGAGCGGCTGTTTGGGCGATTAACGGACACGGTTTGCATTTGGCTTTTATTGAATAGGGAAAGTACTGGGAAAGCCAAATGAGAACAAAATAACGAGGAAAATGTGTGAGAAGAAAGCAGCATCCTGTGCTTTGCTTCTCTGAGGTGCTCTCTGCATGCTTGATGTGTTACACGCCTGTTTGCACACACGTTGGGCACGAGTGCATGAGTGTGTCTGTGCAGGGCTCCCTCTGTGCACAAAAGGAGGAGAGGAAGGCCCTAGAAGGAGCAATCCTGCTGTGGGTGAGCATGGCAGAGGAGGGGATGCCAACACCCACTGTGAGGAAGGAACAAGTCAAGGAGCAAGCCAAGGAGTTTGGGATGCTGAAGAACGTTCACTCTTTTTATTCTTTTTGAGCAATACGTTTAAGGAGCAGTGCTTAAATGCAATGTTAGTGGGGGTGTGCAGCATTTCTTCCTCTTTTGAAGAGTGCGCAAGGGATACAAGGATGGAAGGTGAAAAACACCATCTATGTCTTTGGCAGCACTGTGCATTGTACTGCTGCCTGTTGAGAGAAAAAGAAAGGGGGGGGGAGGGGGGTGGAAAGATGAACAAAAAGCTTGATGAACTGACCACGCACACTGGAGCATGAATATTGCTCTTAATGAGGAGAGACTGTAGTCTTGTTTGCTTTCTTTGCATTGTAGGTATGGCTTGGTAGCACAGCATGCTAAGCCAATGCTGAGTGGGATGGCAGCTTCAGGTGCTCAGTGAGGGGTTGGCTCTCTGCATAGGGTGCAGCGAGGCACTGCCCAGCCCTGTGTGGCGGAGACGTGGTGACAAGGGACAGTGAGTGTTGTGCTGTAAGAGTGAGAGGTGTTGGGCCAGTGTGGTGATGGAGCTGGGGATGGGAGCAGCAGGAATCTGTAAAATGTCCATTGCTCCACACGTTCATGGGTAATGAACTCTTTGGGTTTGCCCAGGTGAGCTCCCCAGGTGACAGTGCCCAAGTTCAACATCTCTTTGGCAATTGCCAAGCTCCCTTCCCAACCTGCTAAGGAAAAGCATCTCGAGGTCAACCAGCAAACAAGAGATCAGCCTGCAATCTGCCTGGCCCCGCTTCACCTCCCATCCATACATTCTTTCTAATTGATTATTAAATCATATTTGCTGATAAGCGTGAGATGTACTATCTATTATACAGCTGTTAAACCTCAATTAATATGTTTTAATGATCAGTCACTTACTATGCAGTATACAATTAACACCCGGTATTAAGTCTTAAATTAAAAGCATGTTTGGGAGGCTAAATTTGAAGCACTGAACATAGCTGTGCTACAGTAACAGTGACAATTGCATTGGATGGATGGTATTTCTGTGCTGTGAGAGGGCATTCAAGACTTCTTAGAAATATTGGGAAGGGCAATTAAGAACTCAAGGGTTTTCATGAGGAAAATGCAGCCCTGCACCAGGCTGCTTGGCACTGCTGAGAGCTCCTTGCCTTTACGCCGTGCTGTCGGTGTGTGTAATGGCAGCAAAAGCAGAAGTGTGTGTTCAGCTGCCTCCACAGAGGGATGCGGGTGTTATTTCACCCCATGCCATCGCTGTTCTTTGCTGCAGCTGCAGAGGAACCTGCAGAGACATTCAAGTGCCCTGTGATTAAATAGAAAACTCCCTTATTTCTTTGTAAACCTGGTGAGAGAGCCAATATTTCTCAGCATCTGGCTGAGACCACGCATTCCCTTCAGCAGCAGCACGTGTAAACTGCAACTTCAGTACAGCTCTGTGTGCAGAGCGCGGTGGGCAGGCGTGATGCCCTGCAAACAGTGCAGGGTGTTGGGGATGGTAGAGGCACCCACTGGTGACTTTCACAACTCAGAGATGATGAAAAATTTGGATTTTAAGGCTTGGTTTTTTTGTTCTTTTTTTTTTTTTTTTTTTTAATTCATGTGAAAGAAGGGGTTCAAAAGGGACTGCTGCTGTGTTGGCCCTGAGCTGTGAGCCCAGGTCAGCTGGCAGGGTGTTGAGCACCCCAGCTGAAAGGTGCAGTGTGCCGCTGCCTTGTCAACTCCGGGTTCAGTTTTCTCATGAAAAATGTGCTTGAATGAAGATGAAGAAAAATTGCTACTCTCTTCCTTTCTCTTTTCTTGCACTTGGGGGAGCAAACGAAGACTGATATGTTTTTCTTCTGGCCTTTCACTTTAAATATGCAGCGATGCAGATATGAGGCAGTGAAGCCCTTTCCCCATCTGTTCCCCAGTACCCAGTCTCTCACCCCATTGCTCTGCTGCAATTGGCACAGCCCTGGGGGCAGGTGTGCTGCCCACAGTGCTGGGAATGGGGCCACCCAGCAGCGTCTCCCACAGCCCCATCTTCTGCTCCTCTTCTGCACTCCTGAGTTTCATATGGGTTTATCTTTGAGGGGGATTTCTGCTGTTCTTTGTGGGGCTTTGTTATTTTTGTGGCACATCAACACTTGCTCTCCTTGGAAAGTGAAATACACTCAACTCTGATCAATGCTGAGCTGCATGTGTTCTCCCTTCAAAGTATCCAGCTCTCATTTGGAGTTGATGGCACTGACCCAAAGGCTTTACTGATTTTGCCCAGCTCACGATGCTTTGGTTCACAACTGACCTTCCCCAGTGGCTGCCTCTGAAGGAGAGGAGGGGACAAACATGCTCAGGGATTGGGAAAGAACCTGTTTCAGAAGAGGACGTGGTGATGTCTTGGGGTGGACTGTTGTAAACGTTTGTGGGAAAATGAGCTTTCTAATGAGGGAACCAGTAAGACAGCCAGTCCTGGACAGATGATGGAGAGAGCAAGGGAAGTGAACATCAGGCAGGGATCTGTCAGACAGCAGAGCACCTAGGGCTGTTTCTCAAGGGGAACTGGATGCATGTGCTCCTTGCTGGGAACATTGGCTGTCCCGGCTCCCAGGAGGGGACCGCAGAATGTGTGGATCCCTCAGGGATCTGCTTCCCACAGGCAAAATAGAGTTCTGAAGGTGATGTCCTGTATCTCCCTCTGGGTGGTCCAGGCAGGGGTTAACAGAAGCATCCTTCGTGTAAGTGAGCTGTGTTTCTGCTGAATCCACGTCCGGAGGCAAGGGGAAAGGGCACAGTGCGTGCAAACTGATCCCCTCTGGAGACCAGATGCATGTAAGCAGCACAGAGCAGGGGAAATCTGATTCGTGCGTGATGGAGCTGCCGCAGCCACCTGAGCTGGGCTGGGATGAGGAACAGGAGCGGGGCTGGAAGATGCTGAGCAGGCTGGGAGCCAGCATGCCATCAGTCTGACTCATTCTTAGCCTACAACTTACGGAAATGTCTCCTTTCAGATAAGCAGACAGGCTGTAATGTTCCATCTATGTGTTATAGAAACCTCTCTTTTTCTTACTGAAATATACATTTTTTTTCCTCCTCTGTTCTCCTTCCCTCTGTCCTTTCCTTGCTTCTTTCCCATGTCTTCCTTCATTTGTCATCTTCTGCCTGGCCATCTGTGCCTCCCTGCTTCCTTTCCTCAGAGCTTCTCCAAAGCAGAACAATCTTTCAGCAGCTCTTGCAAGCTTGCTTCCAAGCCCTGTGCCCTTTGTGGAGGCCCAGTGCTTCAGACAGAGTTTGGAGCAAGGTTTCCAACGCAGGTGTTTCTCCCACGAAACCTAGAAAAGTCCTCTCAACTTCTCTTCTGGTTTCAGAAGGGTTTTACAATTAATGCAGAAAGGTGACTTTCAGTGTCATCTCTCTTGGGCACTACCTTGGGCTGGATGTCACTGTGGGATTGAGTTATCCCAGTCCTTCAGCATGTTCATCCTAAAAAGCACTGTGGGATGTGGTTGTTCCTCAGTGTCCTGTAGATAAAGAACAGACCCAGGTGGGGTTGGGTGTTTTCCTCAGCGTTTGCTGCGTGTTCTTCTACAAACTTTTTGGTGGAAGGGCAGCTCTGAAGATGTGGATGCCCCATCCCCGGAGGTGCTCGAGGCCGGGTTGGAAGGGAGCCTGGGCAGCCTGATCTTGTGGTTGGCAACCCTGTCCATGGCAGAGGGTTGGAACTGGATCAACCCAAACCATTCTGTGACTCTATGAAGCTGCTCAGGGTGTCTTACACACATAGCAACTTGTCCGTGATACTTATCCATTGCTGGAAACATTTTTCAGATTTCCTTCATTGCATGTTGGCCTTCTCCCTGCTTTTGCTTTGAGATCACTCAAATAATAGAAACATCGGGGAAGCACGGGAGCCTGTTGAGGCAGCAGACACAGGGCACTGAGCTGCCCTGGGCTCTCCTGCAGCCTGCAATGTGTGACTACTGCTGGGGATGCACTCTTCTCCTTTGCTTTGCTGGCAGAAGATGAATGGAGTGGGGCTTGGGGAGCAGGCAGCACATTATTCACTGCTCAGTGCCACGGGGAGCTGCAATTACAGATTGAAGGGAGAGGCTGGGGGTGGTGGCACCCAAAGTGACCCTTGTTTCCCCAGGTGAGCTGTGATGCTGGGGACTCCCAGTCCTGGGGCAAATGCTTTCCATCTTGTTACTGCAAACAGGAGGGGAAGCCTCGCAGCTGTGGGGCCACCTGTGTGCTGTAGGACTGGCACCTACCCTTTGGGTGTGTTTGAAGTTGTGTTAGAGGAAGGGAAGGTGCCAAGAGTCTGCTTGTGAAGTATGTGCTTCCCATAATGTTTCCCTGCTGTGCCTCTGGGAGCTGTAACTTGGGCACCCCCATTTTTGCATCCTCCTGATCCCATATTCTTCTTCCCCTCCCCAGAAAATGAGTTTCGGGGTGAGCTGCTGAACCAGAGGTGGACCTGTGGAGAGAAGATCAGCAGCTGCGAGGGAGCCGCCAGCCTGCACGGCACGTGCATCAAGGTGAGCCCCATGAGCATCCTTTTTTGGGACAGTGGCAGCATGATGAGGGCCAAGTGCTGCTCCAGCCCTCCTGGACCAGCTGAGCTGGGGGAGGAATACAGCTTCGCTCCCAGGAAGGGAAGGAACTGGAAGTCCTTGTTTGAGTTGAACCTCCTGCATGGGGTGTGCAGACAGAGAGGCTTCCAGCTGTCAAGATTTGGCGTCGAGGCCAGATATTTGCATTTTCCCTTCCTCCCTGGTCTCATCCTTCAAGGACAGCTCAGAGCAGGATATTGAGGTTGGTCCCAGGGCTATAAAAATGAGCTCTTTTTCCAGTTTGGTTGGAAGAAGCGTCGCGCAGGCCAGGTGAAGCCACAGGGACAAGTGGGGCATTCATCCCACCGCCCACTGCCAGCTGCAGCTGTGGCTGATGAAAGAGGTCCAGGCAGCGCTGTCAAACCTCGCGCAGAACTGCTGCCAGCAGATGAGGAAGCTTTAATTAAGCACAGAACAGGGCTGCTCGTTACGCAAATGGCACTTCCTGCCCCGTTTAGTTCCTGGGTAGCAAGGCGCAGCATCTAGGACAGACAGACCCATCTGGGTGGTGGAGGATGCCCTCCTTGGGTGACTGATGTTTGGGGGTGTAGGAAGAGGGGTAACGAACCAAGCCATGGGGAAAACCTCAAAGCAGCAAAAATCAGCAGAAAGTGCACACATCCTTCATGGCT
>JAOWBP010004554.1:4560263-4575964 GCA_028571105.1 Tragopan temminckii | reverse complement strand
TGGCAAAAAATACAACCTCCCAAACTCATTGGGAAAGAGGCTAGTGGGCATGAAAGCTGAGATTAAATATAGTGTCTGGCAGATGCTATGTCTGTAAATTATCCTAGGCTGAAATACTCCATGAATTGTGCTGAGGTTTCCCCATTTCCAGACAGGGGAGGAGGGGGAGCAACAAGACAGAGAAGCAAAAGCCAAGGGGAGTGAGCTCTTCCCCCTCTGCAGCCCTGCTCCTCCTCCAAATCTATCTGCCCGTGACCCCACAGGACAGGGGCAGTGTCCCCAGCCCAGCCATTCTGCTTCCCACCAGCCAGACCTGCCCAGGACCCCCCAGGACCTGCAGCCCCAAGATAGCCTTTGTCTGGGGAAGATTGAGAGGGCTGATTTAGTGGGGTGGCTGCCCTGCCCTTCACCTCCAAGGAGGGTGGTCCTCTGAGGTCACTGCCGGGGGCACGTGGAGCAGCCTGTGATGTTACTTTCTGCTTGAAAGCTGCCGGATGAGCTTTTAGCTGGGGAGAAAGGCAGGCAGCATCCATCGCAGCCCCTTGCATCACCCAGCCCCAGCCTCTGCATTTCACAGGACCTATCCTCATAGTTTGCATTTCACAGCCCCTTGGATCTCGCAGAATCCCTCCCGTGCATCTTGCAGCATCCATTGCCATCTTTTGCATTTTACAGACCATTGAACCTTGCAGCACCCATCCCAGCCCCGTGTATCCCTGTGTCCCAGTGCTGGACATCTCCCTGAGCTGGAAATAGAGGTGAGAAGTCTTATTGACAGGAAGGATTTAATGTGTTAACTTGGGAGCCCAGTGCTGTGGGTCCAGCTCTGGCAGCTGGCTTGGCCTTGGAAGAGTTAATTAGACTCATAGTTTACTCATTAACATAAGGTCTCTAACTACCCAGACCTGATGCTATGAGAGTGCTGAAGTTGGCTAATCAAACATGGACTGCCTCCAAAGGGAAGCTGGGCTCTGTGTTGAGTGGAAAGCCCTTTCCACTGCTAACCCTCCAAAACACTGCTTTTGGGAGCGTGGTGAAGTGCTCCGAACTCCTCAAATCACTGCTAGAAAATGGGCATCACAGACATAAGCGTGTTGGTCACGGAAACCAAAGCAGCCTTTCTTCTTTGATTTTCTTTTTTTTCCTTCCATCTCAATTAAGTCCCTTTATTATTTCATCACGGAAATTGTTTGTGCCTTTAACGAACGGGAGGAACATTTGCAAATGCCTTTTTGTCTGAAGGCAAAGCTGCTTGGTGTTACTGAACTTCAAGGGATCGTTCCCTGTTTCCGCTCCTCTCCCTTTCTCTGCTGAGGCAGAACGTAGTGTAACTTAAAAGTCAGTGATTCAGACTGCAATTATAACCTAAAAGCACAAATAAAAGATAAGCTGGCATCCCACTGTTCCCCATTTGCATCTGTGTCACATGGGATGAAGGGAAAAATAAAATCTGCTTTTAAAAAATGTGGAGCCAGAGAATCTCGTCCAGCAGAAAGAAGAAACAAACAGATCCCCCAGGCAGCGGCCATTTGAGCTGCAAATGACAAATTCATTGCAAAATGGGACCCCCTGTGCTCCCCGAGAGCAGTGCGTGCCCAGGACCAGGGCACTGATCTGCACCCATTCTGAGCTTGGGAGGTTGGAAAATCACCTCTCCACGTGCTTCAGGTGTCTCTGTTTGCAGAGGCAAACAGCTGGGAAATCATTAGGGCCTTGTAAAAGCTTAGTGCTGAAAACAAACTGGTTTTTCATGCTATTCTATTTGGGAGCAGGGCTGCGTGTCCTTGGCTGTTGCGCAGCCCTGCAACCAGGTCTCTTTGGCAAGCATCTGCCTGCTCACCTGGGTGCAGATGCAGCTGGATGTGAGCAGCAGCATCAGCCCAGAATATGTCTGAGTCTGTTCTCCAGCACTCAGCACCAGCCTTCCCTGTCTGTTGTTCTCCAATGCTGTATCAAAACAGATTGCCTTTTTTCTTGCCCGTACCCAGGACGTCTCAGCGTGTAGAGACACAAGCAGGGCTCGGGGCAGGTGGTGAGTATGGGATGGGCAGCTCTCAGGGTCTTTCCCTACAATCACATGATGCTATCATTGACACATCACCATGCCCAACCCTTGGTGTGGGCAATGGAGGGGCTGCTTCCAGCCCAACCCTGGGAAGCTCCGCAGCTGTGCCAGGGCTGCTCCAAACAAAGTGCCCCCATCGGTGCTGGCAGCTCCCATTTGCATACAGATGTAGAGAATCCTGGTGGGCCCTGGAATTGATGGGGAAGGATGCAATGGTGTGGGTGAGGGGGTGAAGGCAGATCCCCGAATCTCCAGGCTGGGGAGGGGGACAGGTGGCCAAACAAAGGCCATCAGTAGGGCTGTCCCCACGGCATGCAGTACAATCTGTGGGTACAGGACCTGTCTGTCTCTCTATCTGCCTTTTCTCCCCTTCCTGCTTCTTCTCTAGTTCCTCCTCTTGCTCTCTTCATCGACCTGTTCTGCTTTTCCCCTCCTGCTGCTATTTCTTTAAGATCCAGGGTAATACTTCGCAATGATGTTTCAACCCTGCTCACCACCTGTCTGACAGCGTTGGGTGCTCCCAGTGTCTTGTCCGGATCACCACTCACCCACCCAGGCCAGTGGCACAAAACCCTCAAATGCTCCAAAAGCAGAATATTTTACAGGGTAAGGAGGGTTGAGTAAATCAGTGGTAAGGGGAGAAAAGCAGCCTCTGGTGATGCATTCACCACGCTCAGCAAAGGAACTCCTGAGGCAGCCTGGTGAGGGCCATAAGCAGGCTGTTGGCTTTATTGTGGAGAAGAGGTATCCATGAAACACACTTGAACAGCAGAACATGGGAAGCTGTGAGGGTCCTTGAGCAGAGGATGAATTTGCCAAACCCACCGACTGTTCAGTGAGACCCCTGAGCATCTTGCAAGCTGGAGTTGCACGTGGAGGAAACACCAAATTCATTCCCTACTTTTTGCTGCCAGATTCCAAGGCTCATTGAGCACAGGGCTGACAGCAGAGGGACCGAAGCTGACCCACTGACTTCCAGAACTTCAAAACGTGCTAGGAGAGGTGAAACGCAGAGCCACCAACACCACGCCTCGGTCTGGAGCTCAGCAGCCCCTTCTCATCCCCACGTGGAATGAAAGAGAACGAAAACCCAGAGATGTGATGTGCTGGAAGTGCCACAGCTCCCTCACTATCCTTGTTGCTCCCATTTGCCGACATCACACCCAGCATCCCAAACGTGTGACCTCGGCAAACGACAAATCGAGGCTGCTTATCACGTGGCTGCTTAAGAGGTGCTTGCCTGGTGAATGGCCTTGGCATACATTAAGTGAATAAACCACGGCATTGTTCTGCTCCTTCAGCCGCTCTGCTCAGTTGACCCACTCAATAACTGTTTGTTTGCACAGATTTCCCCCTACGAGTGCAACAAGCTGAACCCTGGATCTGAGCAGATGTGTTTGGAGTAGGCTCTCTCTCCTCGCTTCCTTCCCATCAAGGTGTATTGTTGCGTCTTTTGAGAGCTCCAGCTCTCACCAGCGTGACTCATTCAGGCAAAAAATTCCCTGTTTTCAGGGACCCTCGAGAGCTTCCAGGCGTGCTTCTCTCTTCTGTGGCTCTGTGCTGAGCCTTCCACTAACCCAAAACTTCCCCCTATGAGCTCTCCTCGTGTTTTAACCCAACATATCTGCACAAGAGAAGATAGCAATGCAGAGGGCTGCTGGAAAGTGCACCGCTGTTCCCTGAGGCCAGAATCATCCCAGGGCATCCCACTGATGCTGCTAGGCTCCAGCTAAGCCCTTGTGGAAGGGCAGACCCTCACAAGCAACTTTGTTTCAGGGACCCCATTTTCAGACAGAGGATTTGCACAAACACAGCACTTCTCCGTGTGGAAACCAGAGGTCGTTTGGCTCGTAAGTTTGTCTGGCATACAGCTTGCACTGTTTGTACCTCGTGTCCTCTGCCCAGGAGCAGCAAAGTGCTGTGTAAATGTCATGGATTGAGATTCGTCAGGCAAAACCCTCATTGACGCCTAGACAAAAGCACACGGAAAAAATCGTCTCCAGCAGTAAAAGTGAGGGGATGTGTCCGGATATTTGAAGAATGTGGCCAATAGGGTGTGGAGCAGGGGCCCATCCTGCAAAACAAAGCAACAACGGCAAGATAGGGAGCACGCGATGCTGCTGCCTGAAATCAAAGTCAGCTCGAGGTTAGCTAAAAATACACCAGGCACGTTCTGGGGGAATGTGGGTGCCAAGACCTACTAAGCTATTAAAAGTTCTGGAGCTTTAAAATCCTTTCTTCCATTGATGTATCACATGAATCACAAATACCCTCAAACGAGCCATTTGCGCGTCTCCCTCCAGACGGAGCTGACAGGGGGATAAAGCAAACGCATGCAAATATTATTTCAGGGCAAGCTGAGATTGGATGGGGTGACAGAGAAAAGTTAAACATAGCAGCATATTTATTTCTGCATATTTTTGTCAGCTTGCTGCTGGCAGCGAGAGACGAAACTTCAGCAGAGCCCGACCCCGCAGAGCCGTGCAGTCACCATCTGCGTGCGGCTTTTTGGGGAACGGGGCTGCTCCGTAAGGTGGGATCGCATCAACCCTCGGTTCCTCAGCACCCTCGCATTTAGTGCCGCAATGGCTTGCTCCTTGCCAGCTTTTTTCTCCCTTCCCCACCAAACCTATAGGCAATTTTGGGGATCCTCCCCCCCCCCAATTAAGACCGGCGGGTTCGTTTGCTTTTGTCTCCCGCTAATTGCTCGCTACTTTTCCCTGCCTGCTCCTCCCCCTTTTAAGGATAAATTTTAAAGCCGGAGCGGGGTGGAGAATGGCTGGGCCCGCTGTTAGTTTTGACATTCGCCCCGGTGACAGCTGGATCTTGCAAGGCTGGGGCCGTTCGCACACAAAGCCTATTAGCTGCGCCCACTCACTTAATGAGCCCTGAAGTCTGGAAGGAAAATTTCCTCCCCGAAGTGTGGCAGAGCCCCTTTGTCATTGTAAACAGGCGCTGCACGCCGGGCGCTGCCGTGCCTTTCTCCTTCCTGCCACCGCGGCTCTTCTATTTACTCAGCAAACAAAAGCGAGGCCGTGTCAGCATGCGGGGATGGAAATGCATCCAGCGCCTAGGGCTGCGTGCATGCACGCACACGCGTGCCGCCAGCAGAAGCGGCCCCTCGGGCACTCGGGCTGCAGGGCCGGGCGTATCCATGGGAGCTGCGCCCTATAGGAACCGCAGCCTATAGAAACCGAGCCCTATAGGAACTGCGCCTTATAGAAACCGCTCCCTATAGGAACTGTGCCTTATAGAAACCGCTCCCTATAGGAACTGTGCTCTGTGTCTCGCTGGTGACAGGTGACTGGACGAGGGGAAACGGCCTCAAGTTGAGCTGGGGGAGGTTTAGGTTGGATATCAGGAAGAAGTTCTTTACGGAAAGGGTTGTTAAGCACTGGAAAAGGCTCTCCAGGGAGGTGGTTGAGTCACCATCCCTGAATGTGTTTAAAAACTGGATGTGCTGCTCAGGGACGTGATTTAGAGGAGGGTTGTTAGGGTAGTTTGGTTAGGTTGTGGTTGGACTCGATGATCTTTAAGGTCCTTTCCAACCTGAGCAATTCTATGATTCTATAGGAAATATGCCCCTGTAGGAACTGCACGCTATAGAAACTGTGCCCTGTAGGAGCCATATGCTCTACAGTAACTGCTTCCTTGTAGGAACTGCTGATGATAAAGGGCCTGGAGCATCTCTCCTATGAGGAAAGGTTGAGTAACTTGGGTTTGTTCAGCCTTGAGAAAAGAAGACTTATAGGTGATCTTATTAATGTTTATAAATATCTTAAGTGTGGGAGTCAAAGGGACATGGCCAACCTCTTTTCAGGCTTCTGTGGGGACAGGACAAGGGGAAACACAGCAACAGCATCTCCTTCTGCCTCTGTCAGGCTTGCAGCCTGCCTGGGTTGCTCTGTAAGCTTCAACATGCCCCATTTACAGTTGGAGTCCCTTGCAGACCAACACCAGAACTGCCCATCAACCATGTTACAAACGGTGCAAACTTTCAAGCACCTCTTCCTCGTCCTCTTTGCTTCTTCTCCAAGGATTTGCTCTCTGCTTTGTATATTACATATTTCAGTGCTTGCTTTCTGTCAGTAACCGAGGCTGTTTGGTAAAAACTGAGACATTTTCTAAATGCAAGTCAGGCAAAAAATTACCTTTTTTTGTGTGCGCTTTGCAATTATCACAGCAAAGTGATTCCTTTCTTCCTTCCCTAGTCAGTAATTTATTTTTTTTTTAACAGAGAAACTAAAGTGCTACTTCAAGAACGCCGGGTTAATGCTGTTCTTGTTTCCCCTGTGAAGTTAAGCTGGCGTAGTGACTGAAGTGCTTGTCTTCAGTTTATCACACTGCTGGTGGGTACGTCCCACTTTGGGAAGACACAAGAAGCATTCACAAGTAAGAAGGTCGCATGCTCCAAATGGATTGTTTAGTAACAAAGGGAAGGAAAAGACCAACCTTTCTCTGGTGTTTTCAACTTCCTTCTGCCAATGCGTCTAAAGAGCCTTTCCTTTTTTGCTTCATAAAAGTGATTATCTCAGGAAATACGTGGCGGCTTTTGTCACCAACCTGAGCATCCCCTGCTTGCTCCTCTGGATCCTGCTGTTGACAGTACAGGCCAAGGTGGGGAACAAGAGCCTTTCTCCATCACTTTGGCCTCTTCGTCTCAGTGTCCTTCTAATATCCACTAATCCACTGTTCTCATTTGTAGGCTCTGTTTTAATTCACCAGTGTGCACACGCCTGACATTAAGTTGGCAAGCTCGTGCCTGTGTAAAAGCTGTATGTTCCAACCAGGCAAAGTGCTGCAGGAGTGCCTGCGAGGGCAGTGTGTGAGAGGGGATTTGCATGCTGCAGATGGAGCTAATCCCTTTTCTATGGCCAGGCTCGCAGGCAGCTGCCCCAGGAGCAGGCTGTCCATCCTCTCTCTGTTTAGGGGCTCTGGAACAGGGTGTGTGATGGGTCAGGTCGGGGGCACCAACCTGGTGTGCACAGAGCTGCGGCACTTTGCTGTCACTCAGCTCCACCTGGATAGGGTCACAAGTGACATCCACATGGGCTCAGAGCTGCCTCTGCAGCCCCTGTACCTTCACTTGCCTCCAGTTCAGTCAGGATTGCTGCTGGGGAACGTGGCCGGGCATGAGCAAAGCATAAGCACCTCCCTGTGGCACCCAACCAGCTTCTGAAAATTGCAGTTGCTGCTGCTGGGGCTGTGTGATGAGAGTGCTGTGAGAACCTGGGCACGTGTTTCTGCTCCTCTGCTCTGCAGAGCCCTCAAATAGCTGATGTAGACTGAGGGTTAGGTTTCACTGCAGCTCAGCTAATGCTGAGCAAGCTGCACAAGTTGCTGTGTGTCCAAGCAGCTGACAGGAGATGTTTGGAGGCCCTGGATGAGGCCGTGGTTTTCAAAGCCAACTGCAGGACATAGATTCTCAGCACTCACCAAAATGAATTGGAGTGTTAAATCAAAAGATCCAGTTGACTTGGCTGTGTGAACAAAATTCTGGTGAACATCCCTTTGCCATTAGATGCATTAATTTCATCATCTGGCCTGAATTTGGGAAACTCAACTGCCTAAGCATTTGGTTGTGAGTTTCATGATTTGTTTGCAGGGGCAAGGATGGGTTTCCCATGCTCCTGTGATTATTTGTGTCAGCCCCATGCAATGAGAAACTTCTAGGCAGTTGTGATGAGTTGCTTAGAAGGTGACAAGGAGGTTTTAGGTCATTTCTAGCTCTAGTGTGTTTCTGCATTTACCTGCCCAGATGCTTATGTGTTCAAAGGAGCCAGGGGCCCAGTTTCCCTACCATGGAAGAGGGAACATCCTGGTCATGTATTTCTGGTCCACGAATGTTCTCTTAATAATTAAAAAGTAATTAAATCCCTTTAGGAGATGTCCCACCAACTTTACAGCCATGGTCCATCTGCATGTCTGCCTTCTCCTGGTGGGCTCCTGGGGGCCGTGCAGGAATGAAGGCTCCCACCAAGCCAGGGAGAAAATAGAGTTGGGTTGCATTTGAAATAAGTCTCGTGCAAAAAACATTTGCATAATAGCATGTAAAAAATTGTGACATGGAACTAAATATAGTGCGGTGCTGTTTTGCCAACCTCTGGTTAATCAAAGTTAACTGCATTATAATGTAGCGCGTGTTGTCTCACTGCCTATCAAATTTCCATTCTTCCAAACCATTTCTGTGTTTGTGAAACGTGGCTCTGCAAACGTCAGACAAGAAAATCCCAGCAGTGCAACCCCTTGAATCACTTGTTTTTCTCCCGATTAAAAAAGGAATTATAGGAAAAAGTTTTAATTCTTCAAGTGTCACCATGTCTTTCGGAGCAAACCATGCTGAAAGGGCTGGGAAACACCCACTGCCAACACGCTGGAGAAGGATGGATCTGTTTGCCTTGTCTGGAGCAGATAGAGAAATATTTACTTTCATCAAAAACCCAATTTCTGTAGAAGGAAAGGAAGTTTTCAAGTACAGCTTGTCATCCTGCTCTATTTAATCAGAAATACTTGGAGTCTATAAGAGGAGTGTTAGTGTCTGAGCATCAGCTGGGCCCACAGCAAAACCAGAAAAGAAAGACACTCCAATATTTTCCTTGATTATTTTTTCAGATATTTGTCCTCTACATCTCAGATCTTCCCATTTTCTCCTCCTTCCTATTGAGGGACACAATCTCTGCCTGCCACATTCTCCCCATGGCCCCAGCATAATATCATGCGTATTTCTACATAATCTTGATGCAAGACAGAGAGGTGATGCTGCCAGTGGGACACGGGACTCTCACCCCCACAAACCTCATTGTCCTCCATGAGCCCCAAACTCTTTTCAGTGCCCACAGTGGGGCTCTGTGGTGTCAGGTCCTACACAAACATGTCGGATGCGTGCATCGACCTCGCGGGGCTGCAGGGCAGGAGCCCCCACGGGATGCACTCCTGCACAGCTCTGTTAATAGGTTAATGAGCCCCTCGTCTGGCTGAGCTGGAGTGCCTGGCTTTCCAAGATAAAACTATCCAGCCACGTTGGGAGGTTGGGCCTCTTTATGACTGAACGCCATTCATCCTGAGTACACAAGAGCTCGCAAATTTAATAAGCAGAATCCATTTCAGCCCCGTGGCCTGCCATGGCAACAGGAGAGAGGGGCTCCAGCCTCCGCTGCTCAGGCATCATTATCTCCAGGGCCATCTGCTCCAGAGAAGCACAATCCCAAACTCATTTAAATAGAGCCAGCCTGAAATATGTGATGATTTTTCCCAGTCCCCCCCCCCTTCCCGCACGGCTACACCTCCACGCACAAGCAGGAGATGTAATATTCAAAGGGTGAGGAGAGGGTACGGGAGATAAGATGATAGTGATAATGAACTGAGGGAAGGCAGCCGGGGAGGGAGGAACTTTCCTCCTTTGGCTGCTGTTCCCAAAGAAAGCAAAAGGTTGCAATAAATTATAAATGTATTTTTCAAATCATCTTCTTGGATGAAGTATTTGATAAACAATGATTCATCGCCCTCCCCAGAACACGGCCTCGCTGGAACAATTAAGTGGTGAAGAAGACTTGCCCAGCTCATTCATTTATATCTCTGCTTTCTGAGTGATGATGCACGGTCCTCGTCATAAATGATACCATAAATTACCATGTCCCTAAATGTGCTCGCTCCCTGCACGTGGGGACATCTTGGAAAGGAGATGGGAGGAGTTAGGAAGAGGATTGGGTTTGATCCCACGCACCTGGGATGGGGAGATGTGAGATGTGTGGCCTCAAATGCATCCCCAAAAAGGACAGGGGAGGATGTGGGCTTTGACAGAAAGATATATGCAAGAGCGTGCAAAGTTGCACTGTTGTGCTTCTTCTGGACAAAGTCATTTTCAATGCATTTGTTTTATTTCAGACATGTCAGCGCCTGCAGGGAGCTGTTAGGAGCTGCCCAAAGCAGGGGCAATGGGGATGCTGATAACTGGCTGGATGAGCTGTTGTTCTGCAGTGTGTAAATCCTGAGAACTCTTAGGTTGTAGGTGGGAGGAGATGGAGCTCCCGGGGAGTTGTTCCAGCAGCACCCAGGCTGTGAGGGCATTCCTGTGTCTGGCCCCTCCGCAGCTGATAGGGAGGACATTACTGCAGGAATTTCTGAACGATGCCCTTTTGCATTGGTTTCCTGTCTGGGTATTCTGACCTCTGCTTGCTGGGTCACAGGAGCAAATCCATCATGGGGTGAATGATGAGTTTTCTTTCCTGAGGTGGAGTCATTGCCTAAGCATGTACTAAGCATCCCTGCCCCTCCTGAATATCTCTGTCGCTCCTGAGCATCCCTGACCCTTCTGAGAGTCAGAAATACTTCTGCAAAAAGCTTTTATGTCTGCATCCATGCAGTGTGTATCAACCACCCAGTGTGACCGTGAGCGTGTGTGCACAGGGGTGTCAAGGCTGCGGATGCAAATGGGTGAGATGGGATGGGATTGGATGAGATGGGATGGGATGGGATGGGATGGGATGGGATGGGATGGGAAGCCACTGCCCCTTTGGCTGCTGGGGCTGGCATGCAGTGTGATGTACGCTGTTCCCAGCTCCCCACTCATGCATATGCAGTGTTGGGGTCTCTTTTGCCTGCAGCTCCTACCTGCCAAGATCCCTGGCTCCAATCTGTGACATGGGGTGTGCACATACATCACAGGCAGCGAGGCTGCGGAACGTCGACGAGATCAAATGAAAGTGTAGAAATGCAGCTGGGAGGCAAAATGAAATCATATATATTCATTACATTCATTTAGTGATGTTAAGCCTCCCGGTGCCCATAACACTCTGGACGTGTTGTCACCGTTCACCTAGAGAGAAAGCAGCCACCTCTGCAGACAGCGTGGAAGATGGCCAGAGCCTGGGCACAGCTGAAGAGAGGATGTGGTGGATGCTGGCACAGAACACTCATCTCTGCTGTAGCCCCAGAATGGAGTTATACACCTTGGAAACTGGGAAGAATTCCCTCGTTGATTGAGTCCTGAGGTATGTCAGTGATGCTTGGATGAGGAATTCATGGTTACTGCTCATTCATGCCTCTGGGCAAGGCAATTGCAAATACACAAGAAGTTCTGGTGACCAAGGTATGCAGTGTCCCCACCTGGAGGCTGAAGCTGTGCTGGTCACTTGCTTGCATGGATATCATCCTGAAGTTTCCCCTAGCCCAGGCTGTCAAGGAATTTGATCAGGAATGCAAACTCAGCGAACCCCAGGTGATAATTGTAGAATCATTGAATCATTAAGATTGGGAGAGACCCGTAAGATCACCAAGTCCAACCATCGACCCATCAAATCATATGACATTAACTTACAGAAAAAGCCTCTGAAGCTTTGGAACGTTTTTTGGTTGATAAATTGGAAGATCTACCACAAAATCCGTAATAATGTGGGGTTGTTTTTTCTGTAGCTCCATTAGAGATGATAAAATGCCAAGTTTTATGAATAAGTTTCAGGGTATTTGTAGAAGGGCTTAAATATATTAAATCCGCAGAACAGCTGAACATTTCCTAAGAACTGCTTTGATGCAACTTTCTCAGCCTTTTCTCTTTCTGCCTGTTATCATGTGGACAGCTGAACCTGAAGAGGCCTTATAGTTCATGATCCTGTTGGAGATTTGGCCAGTACACGGACTCGATAAAAACCTTCAGAAGACACAAGTTCAGCTCCCGTTTCTTCATCTGGAGGAAAAAAAATAAAGGATTTCCTCTGAAGAAATTTCAGCTCCTTTTATCTCTTCACGTCGATCCTTGTCAGAAATACCTCCAAACGGTGATGCATATTAATGTGAGGTGCTCACTCCAGATGAAAGGACAACCAGGTGTCCTCGCCAGGTGGACTGATGCTGCACACTAAGTCTGATCCTCTGTGAGCTCTCAGCCCACAGTATCAGGGACTCCTTTCCACCAGCCAGCTTTGACTCTTGCCTTAAGCACAAGCATTCAATTATTTAGCAAGGAAAATGGGCTCTTGTAACTAATAAAATATCTGATTCAGCCCCTTAATCCCATTCTAACATCTTTAAACCAGTGCCAACATAGGTGAGACTGCTGGGATAGGAAAGCTAAATATTGCTTTCTGCCTCGTGGCTTGCTTTCAAAAGTACATTTCATTCCATCTCTGTTGTTCAGAATTAATGTTGCAGAGAGCTTTTCTAGGAAAGCATGGCAGATGCCCAGCTCCAGCAGGAACGAGCCTACCACTGTGCGGATATGTTGGAACATGGCATCCATCCTGGGTGGAGATGGCCGGGCTTGTTTTTGAAATGCTTGGCTGTGAGCAACATGAGAAAACCAACTCATGGGTCAAAGCTCTCACAGCAAATTGTGCTGCCTTATTTTTCAGGTTTTAAAAGAGAAAGCCCAGCAGGTGGGAAGGAAGAGATTGAACAGGGCACTTTATCATTCTTCCAGAAGCAAATTCTTGGCCACAATCTTTCCAGCTCCTGGTGCGGTGGCCTAACGTAACTAGACAGCACAGACTGAAATCTTTCCTGCATAATTGTGTGCTTCACTGGCCTGACACCGGGAATGAATTTAGCTCACCCGAGGCTCAGCTGGAGATGGGGTGGCTTTCGAGCAGCTTACGCTCCATCCCAGCGCATCACCCGGCATTGATTGATCGCCTTTTCTGCAGGCTCTGACAAGAGAGGTATGAAATTATCATTTAAGAAACCCCTCAGAAATGCTTTAAGTCATTTTCTGGTCAGATATACACCGTATTGAGAGGAGTGGGGCAACAAGCATCTCCCCCCCGTGTCCCCTTGTCTAATTCTGCAGCTGATGGAGGTGGCTGGGCTGAATGGAGTGCAGGGAGGGGAGTGCTGATGGGCAAGGCAAGGTCACACCTGGGACACTGGTGGTCACCAGGAATCCAGCTTGGTTCTGAGGCCCATCAGCTCACAATTTTGAAGAAGCAGGTCATTTGACATTTTCAGACAAAATATGATAACGTATTGCTTGTGCTATGGGAGAGTCGGTTGTAAAGTGCAGGGAAATTTGGGTGGGACTTTAGTTATAAACTGTATTTCTATAGTATCTATTTCACACACAGCTTCACTTCCTCGCAAATTTCCTATTTTAATTTTCTTTAGTGGGTTTCTGCAGGGATATTTTTATGCCCACTTCTCCTCAAATGCTCCATGTGTAGCAGCTGCTGTGGCCATGCTGTCAGCCCAGCTCTCATGGGATGTGCACAGGGCTCGTGCCAGGACCCTGTTGGCCAACAAGGGGCTGTCAGCACGGCGGGGCATCACCAGGTGACGTGATGCTGAGTCCAAAGGACTCCAACACGCAGTCTGGAGTCTTTAATCATAGAATCTTAGCATCATAGAATCACAGAATCATAGAATCGTGGAATCATACACGTGGTTGAGTTGGAAGGGACTTTAAAGGTCATCCAGTTCCAACCTCCTGCCATGGACAGGGCTGCCACCCACTAGATCATGCTGCCCAGTGCCCCATCCAACCTGGTGACCATTTACCACCCAACCAGCTGAACTCTCTCCAGATCACACAGAAAAGCAAGCAGTATGATTTTTAACCTAGCACCAATGGCAGCTCGCTTGTGCTAATCAAAAGGGAGCCATCAGTTTGGAAATGTCCCTTCCTAATTTAATTCAGGGACTTCAAAATAAATTCCTTCAGATGCAGGTGCCTTGAGAACAGCCGTTTTTAACTCATTTGAAGTAGTGAATTCCTCTCACTGGACTTAATTAGGGACAGGTATTAAAACAAATCGAGGAAGGTCTTAGAAGAAAAGTGGTTTTATTAGGAAAGAACTGTAGGGCTTTTTAATTAACACCAGAACAGCCGTCCTTAAACTGTTCCTCTCTTATGGGCAGATTATTCCAGTGAAGGCTCAGAGGCCATGTGCAGCATGGAACAAGTTCTGCTCAGTGCTCCTTGTGCCTGCTTGCTGCCCCCAGCCAGCACTGAGCATTCACACGGTGCTCCCTCAGATTGCAGCATCTTTCTGTTTTCCTACAATGTAGACTCATCCTGGTTGTTTCTGAGCGAATTGCTTTTTTGTTCGTGTTGCATATTCCCTAAACAGTCATATTAGTGGTGACAGCATGTCATCTTGATGGTGTTATGACAGTATGACGCCAAACTGGTATTAACATAACATTTCCTTCTAAATCTTGTCTGAAAACATATTGTTCTCCCTTGCCAGCACTTCTCTGTTTCTCTCGCCCTTTACCATGGGTGCTGGTTGGTTGTATTTTCTGTTTCATCTCCCTTGTTGGATGGGGCTGAAAAGCAGCCTCTGCAGAAGCATTTTGCTGGTTGTTCAGGGGATGAGGCTGAGGCAGAGAAGCACAAACGCATTCCCCCAACACCACCCAAAGCTTTGCGGAGAGGAAGCCCCAAGCCCTTGGCTGTCATCCTCCTTCCTCTTCTGCTTTGCCTTGCTCAGATTTATGGAGTTCAGATTTGAAAGGTTGAAAGATGCACACTGCTACCTACCATGGAGTTATTTGTGTTTCTCCTACATTTTCTTTCACAGCTTCAGTTTAAAGGTGGATGCTGATGTCCCCCAAATCACAGAACCATAGAATTGTTAAGGTTGGAAAAGACCTCTAAGTGCAACCATCAACCCATCACCACTGTGTCCACCAAACCATGTCCCCCAAAATGGTGAAGCCAGTCCTGAATTCAGAAGACTGTGAAGTGGGGAGAGCTGTAACTGGGGGTTGAGGGGCTTCTGTGCGGGAGGGAGATGAGCACACGCTCCAGCTTGTTTGACTGCACTGTCTGCCTGGTGTCGTGCAGAGATTGAGAAGGTTTGACACGCAGGTCAGAATTGTTTGTTAAATAAGATACTTTTTTTTTTTTTTAAATGAAGGAAAAATAGATCTGGTTTGCCTAGGAAGAGATTTTCAAGTTAAAAGTGAGCAACAGGAGAGAAGGAATCACACAGCAAGATATGCACACTTGGGAAAAGCCTTTCACCTCCCCAGTGGGACAAACACACTCCTGCCCAGGTTGGCTTAGGTTGTGCCTGGCTGCAGCATTTTCCTGCCAAATTCTTGCTCGGGTTTAAATTTTGCCTGTTTGTTTTCCCCTCCCTCCCTCCGCTCCCTGACCTGACAAGCACTTCTTTTAGCAGAGTATTAATTACCATCGCAGTGCTGGGACTTGTAATTATCCCTCCCTGGTGCTTTACAGGCTTCCCAGCGCAGCTCGCAATGAGGGCCGGGTGAAACGACTCAGCTGGCAAAGGGCTCGTGGTGGTAGACCAGGGCTGTGGTAATTGTCCTGTGCCAGGGAGGATGGAGAGGGGGGAAGAGGAAGGAGGAAACTTCTCTTTGGAGTAGATGAGGACTTGGAGAATATGGTTTGTGGCCTTTAACCAAGGTGCTTTCTTCCCAGAGTTTATAAGGGAAATAGAGGTAACCTTAGGACATCGCCAGGAGATGGGAAAGATCAGGAGGGCTATGAGGATGATGATGACGTTTGCTAATGTTAGAAAACTCCTCCGTATCATCAATATACATGAGAAGAATCCCAACAGAGGCCCACAGCGGGAGATTTGGAGGCTGTGGCTGCACTGTATGTTCCTTTGTGCTGTATGGGGCAACACAGTGGGTTTGGTGCTGTAAGGGGGTCACCAACGTTTCCTATCAGTAGCTG
>JAOWBP010004554.1:4539072-4558260 GCA_028571105.1 Tragopan temminckii | reverse complement strand
GGGCTTTTCTTGCCACCCTGCAGCCTTGCCTCAAAGCACTGGAAACAATTGCACCCAAACTTTTGGAGCAAGCCTTTTGCTCTCCCCTTGCTGCCATCTCAGCCCATAGTGGCTTTGGCTGTCACCGCAGCACCCCTGCCTGCTCCACCAGGCACTGCTTTGTTCGAATTAACTCTGCCAGCAATGCTCTGCCCTGTTTTCTTCTGGCTCCAGCAACCTTGGGGCTGCTCAGCGCTTGTGTGGCCATTCCGCCTCTGTGCCTGTGGGACAGATGGAATGAAGATTGGTCTAGGGCAAAGTTGGCAGCCTGGGAGATTGGTTTTGGAGCCGAGAGGGATGGGCATCCCTTGTGAAGCTCTGCAAGGCCTCAGCTTCTCATTGCTGGAAGCCGTGATTGTGGGCTGGAAGATGTGCCAGGGAGCCCTGGGCACACGTGGGGACCAGGGGGGAGCATCCAGAGCAGGCTGCAAGCAGTTTCAGCAATTATCTAGCAAATTCTGCCAGGACGTAGGGCATGGTGTGGGGATGGGAATACAGTACACCTCCATAGGGATTTTAGGAAGTTCCTGAGGTGCATTGATGAGTGGATGCCACACTGGCTGCTTGCTGGTCCTTCAGAGCACTGTGCCTAGTACCCATCCCTGTATCCACACAGCCCCAAAGAGAGCAGGCCCAGAAGATGTATTGGGGTCCTTTGGCTGGAGAACCAGCAGCAATCCTTCATGTGAGGCTGCCAGGCCCCTGGAGAAGCCACATCAGGAGCATCCCTACCTTTGTACTGCTGTGGATGCGAGTGGGCTGGGATTACCCTTCAGATCACTTTACTCACACTGAAATCAATGCTCCTGAAAACGAAGGCTAGAGGAGAGCTGGGTCTCTGCCTGGGCTTGAGAGAATTTCCTTCCAAGGTGTTGTCACAGGTTGCAGGGGAAAGCACTCCAGGCTGAAGCACTGGTATATTTCTAGATTTCTTCTGGGTTTAGGCAGCTCATGGATGTTGGCTGTCATGCAGCAGAGTGGGTGCATCTGCAGGGAGCAGAGCATAGAGATTCCTGGTGAGGATTAATGGTATCTGCTCTCTGGGGTGGCTTCAGAGGGTGAGAAATGCACAGCCAGACACAGCACAAAGCCCAGAGGAGCCGAGTGATCTCATGCATTTCCATCTTCTTTTCATCAGCAATCATTGCTGGGAGCACTGTGATGAACTTTCTGGTGTCAATCTGACATGCTTCAGGAGCAATGATTTCAGGATGACTTTCTCCCTCCTCACCCCCCACCCCCCCAAAAACAACAACAACAACAACAACAACAACAAAACAACCCAAAAGCTTTGCTTTGAATGTGCTGGGTCAGCGCTTTGGCTGCTGCTGTTTTGTTTTTTTTTCACTTTGTGCTTTTCCCCTCATTAAATCCTGCCCTCTGCGGCAGTGTGTGAGCTCAGGCACTTTGACACACTCGATCCTTGCCAGCTCCTGCCACCGAGCCCTGCTATGATTGATTGCTATGTGAAAGGGGCTGCAGATGCTGTGGTTATGCAGAACAACAGGGGGCTGCTTGCTGCTGCCCGGCAAGATGCTATCTGCCTGGGATTCGCCTTGGATAAAGCCCCAGAAGGCCTCCACTTCAAGTTGCACAACCAGTTGAGGCCACCCTGGATTTGGCCATTTCTTGGCAGAAGCACTAAATGGAAGCAAACATTTAACAAGCCCCTTCTGAGGGGCAGTTTGGGCAGGAAAGTCCTGGGGCTGCAGAATGTGTGGGGGCTGCCCTAATGCAGGGAGGGGAGCTTGGGTTAGGGTTAGGGTTAGGGTTAGGGTTGGGGTTTGGGTCTGGGGGGGGCAGACTTCTCCTGGCCAAACTGATGGAACCATGGAAAACCCTGAGATGCGGAGATGCTCTGTGGGGCTCCATCTATCATTATTCACCTTCCCTGTTTTCAACTGCTTTTTTTTTTTCCTCTTTGTGGGAAGTAACCGAGGTACAGATTTCCAGTCTGGAGCCTCTTATCTACATGCAGATGGTTTGGGTAAGGAGCTCCCCAGAAGGAAGGGAGCCCATCTGCCCCCTCCTAAACACACAAATACATGAACAAAGCCATTGCAAAGCAGCCCTGCCCACATGTGAAGAGACAACACATCCATCGGGTCGCCCCTACTGTATGCAGCCCCTCTCTGCTGCAAAGGGCTTTCTCTTTCAGTCTGCAGTATGTGGAAGAGCCCCATTGCTGGCATTTGGTGAGATGGTGCCCATCCATCAGCCACTGCCACCCTGCACAGAGCCGTGTCTCAGCCCAGGGAATCAATCCTGCCTAATGTATAAATATTAGATCTGGAGTCTCAGCTGCAGAGGAGAAAGTGGAGCTGTCAGATAAGCTGCAATTAGTGCATTTATCTACTTTATTTTCCTGTCGTTTCCCCAAACTCCTTTTGCCTGTCTGCTCCTAATACATTATTAAATCTGCTCTAAGTGTTGATTAAAGAAGCTGAAATCCCAGGTGTTTGTTACCCAACATTGCTGAGATGCACTCTCAAACCACCTTATGCAAATTGTAGTTTTTGGTCTATGGTGTTTTGTTTTTTTTTTTCACAGATTTCCCACCCTTTCTACGCACATTCAAGCCAAAGAAATGTGTTTTCAGCAGCGGTTCTGTGCTGTGCTTTGCTTAGCGACGTGCCTGGCTTTGAGGTGGCACCAGGTCCCTGTGCAGGGAGCACACAGCTCTGCCAGCTCAGCCTCCTGTTGTGGAGATACATTCACCGAGGGCTCCAGCATCTCTTTAAGCAAAACGTTGCAAAAAGAGGTAGATCTATTACCATTGCTCATGCAAGAGTAAACACAGCAATCAATTGCAGCTCCAGACTAACTCCTTTCCTTTGCAGTTTGGATGTTTAGAAGTAATTTTGGGAGTAATCACTGCAAATGGAAGCATGGAAGTAAATGCCTGCAATAAAACATTGCGGGGGTGACTGTTATCCTAATGATATTTCCAACAAACACTGCTGAAATATGTTTTCTTCCCTAAAATTTGCAACAGAGCTTTAACATTCTGAGTGCTAAATGGGGTAAATACCAACCAGGATGGTTCTGAGATGATTTTTCTTTGCTATGGCAAAGATGAGGCATGTTCTGTCCTTCCTCCTGTTCAGGAGCATGGCATTATTCTCTGCTTCCCAATTTGCTCACGCTTTATGTCATGCTATGGATCCCCTTTCCATTAACCCAGTATAAATAATTGCTATCTTCTTTCACAGAGCAAACACAAACTTTGCAAACTGGCAACAGCCTTACAGCAGAAAGCTGCTGGCCAGATTCCAGTGGCCTTTTCTAGTTTTTATTTTTTTATTTTTTTATTCTTTTCCAGATGGGTTCATCTCTTATTCCTTGTGAATAATTTATCCGAGCATGCCTGGAAATGTTCTCTCAAGAAATTACGGCTGTCTTCAAATCTCTGTGACAGTGCTGCCTGGGGTGGCAGGGAGCAATCCCTTCTGCCCCCACTGAGCTTCCCTGGGTTGGGAGGAGGTGGGCATGGGGGAGAGGGTCATGGTTAGCTTCAGCCTCTGTATTTCTGGAACTGCACTCAATGCAGTGTAAGAAGCCAAGCGGATGGGCTGCCCCTGCTTTGCTTTGATGGATGGTTGCACTTTAGGTGCTGCTGTTTGCAAATGGAGCCTGCGGTGGCAAGGTCTTTCCAGCCAAGTGCTTCTCGTTATTCAGCATTTGCAAACCAAAGTGGGATGGATGGAGGAGCAGTGCCAATCGTTGCTCCCGTAATCGCGTCTCTCCATCTGGTAAAACCTGTCAGAAGGGAACAGAGGCCAGAAGGAAGAACTCGCCCCACTTGCAATCAAAGCACCTAAAATGCCAAGGCCCTTCAAGCTATGGGGGGAAAATTTGGGGGAGGCCTCAGCTGTGTGCTCGCTGCTCCTGCTGGGAATGCAGCCAAGCTCTTTGCTCTGTCAGATCTCTATTGATCCTCCACTGCTTCGCAGAGCTAGAACAGTGGGCACGGTGGGATAGGCTGATGATTGATGGGCTGATGGTTGGGCTTAGTGGTCTTTTCGAACCTTAATAATTCTACAATTCTCTGATGTTCTCTCATTTTGCAGCCTGTGCAGTGCTTTTCTCCCTGTTTGGCATTGGATAGCCAAGGACAGAAGTCTAAAAGCAGGCAGGTTATTCTCCAAATGCACCACAAAACAACAGCAACAGCAACGAGGTATGTTTTTGTTTTTAAAGCAATTTTTACTAGGTACTTGGTTTGCAGCCAGCAGCCTAATGCATCACTGAATTTAGCTCTGTCTGCTCTGCACTGCAGTTGCCCAAGAAATCAATGGCCTGACATACTTTCCTTTGCTAGAAAATACACTTTTGCTTGAGTGAGTGTGAAAACCAAGAGCTCGCCAAAACCTGCTCAGAGCTGAAGAAAATTTTCCCTTCCATGTCCAGCATCAAAGGCGGCCTCAGGACAAAGGCTTTGCCCTGCTACTCATGTTCTGCTTTCAGGGGCTGTGCAGATTTCAGTGCCTACTGGTGGGCAGTTTAGCAGAGGGAAATGTCTTCTATTCTCTGGCTAAAACCAACCCTATTCTGGTGCGAATTTGCAGTCCAGGTGGGTTTTCTGGCTTTCTCTGTTCATAAAGCATCAGAAAAGCTCTGTTGCATAGCACAGGCTGAGCATTTGTGTCCACCGACTGGAGAATGCTGTGCTCCATTATAAACCCTTCTGGGAGAGAGGTGTGCAAACCTCCCCGCTCCTCTACTAAATCCCAGCCTCACTGGGAAAGCCGAAATTTAAATATAACTCCTGACTTCATAGCAGGATCCCTCAGTCGGCCAATTGTTTAATACTTGGAGAACAGCCACCATAAAAAATAACAGAACAAAAATCACAAAAACAGCCTCTGGATCAGCCTCCTTCCTGTCCATGTTTTGACACTGGAGGCAATTTCCAGGAATGCCCAAGCTGGAAACAAACCTGCTGCCTGCAGGGATGGGGATGTGATGAGGTGAGCCAGTGACACATGGGTGCCACCACTGTGCAGTGCCTCGTCCCCCTGCCGTACCGTGCTGCTGTCATTTCCCCCATAGCGTGAGGTTCTTGGGATCCCATGTCTTGTTGGCTTATAGGATTATAGGATCGTAAAATCACAGAATTATTAAGGTTGGAAGAGATCTCTACAATCATAGAGTTCAACCCCAACCAATCCCCATCATGCCCACTGAGCCAGCAGGGCAGAGGGAGCAGAGCCATGTGCAGAACTCCAGAAGAAAAGCACAAAACCCAGTGGCCAAACTCTTGAGCCGACCCATTTCTCCCATGCCCAGAGCCCCCAAAACAAACCCTTACCCACCCCAAAAGAGAAGTGCACTGATTGTATCACAGGGCTGTGGCTTTCTTGCCTGCAACCAGGGTTTGCACAGGGGTTAAG
Source organism: Tragopan temminckii (assembly GCA_028571105.1). Classification (NCBI taxonomy): domain Eukaryota; kingdom Metazoa; phylum Chordata; class Aves; order Galliformes; family Phasianidae; genus Tragopan; species Tragopan temminckii. The sequence continues at coordinate 4,552,828 of JAOWBP010004554.1, read as the reverse complement.
GTCTCAGCTGATGAGCAGATCAGCTCAGCAGAGTGCCAGAGGTGGGAGTGGGGATACACAAGGGAAAGTGATGCTTCAGAGCACTATGCTGGGCAGCAGCTCTCCGAGCTGAGATTTCCTATGTTGTCAAGATTTTGGTGAATTGGTTCTCATTGTAAGGAAGGTATTGGGTCCCACAGGAATCCTGGGGGCTCAGCTGCCACCCTGCCTCCTAGCACCGGCATTTCTTCTTTCCTTTGCAAACAAGTGCCGTATCAAACCGGCTGGTGCTGTTTATAACAACTCTTGTCTGTGCAGATGGCTGCCAAGTGCTGGCCTTGCTCAGAGCTTCCCTCTGCTCTGCCCAGGTGGCCATGACCTGGAGAAGCCAAAAGCCTGCTCCTGTCCTCCCCTGAGACGCGCTGGATGTGCAGCTGGGAGTTCTCTAAAGGATTTCACAGCAGCTGAGCTCATGCAAAATGGTATTTTTGCTTTGCCCTTTGCATGCCTTCCTTGTCCTTGTCCCTCCAGTTTCCCTCCCGCGCTCCAGAAGAAGAGAATGATGGCAGACATGCCAGCTTTGAAAGCACAGAGTGCTTCAGTGAAGGCAGCTCATTACAACATGTTCTCACCGATGTCTGCTGCCCCTTATCAGCCCATCAGCCCATGCACGTTACCCTCCGGCTGCCACCAGACACAGCTCGTCCCTGGCGGCCGAGCCCTGGCTGCAGCCTGACTCACTGCGTGGGAGACAGTAATTATTCTGTCCGTGGTAAATTGGACCAGTAATAACCTTTCTCTTCATAGCAGTAATGATGCTCTTTTAAAAATATATTTTAATTGATTGTGGATAATGAGTTGGACTGAGGGAGCGGACAGCGGGGGGGTGAGGGCAGGATGGGGCAGATGGAGCAGGAGGAAGAGAATGTGGTGATGTCACGCAGGGATGCTGCAATGGGATGGATCCTGCACACAGAGGCAGCAGGTGAGGCTCACTGTGGTCCCATCAGGGATTTGTCCTCTCACTTGGTGCCTAAGCAAGGGCTGCATCCCGCAGGTGAGCAGAGCATGGGTCACACACACGAGGTCCAGCTTCCTCCTCCCTCTGCCCCCACTCTCATCACCTCCCTCTCCATCTCCTGCCCACGCTGCGATGCTCTGCAGAGCCCTTCTGCTCTTCTCAGGGAGGAACAATTGCCCTTTCTCAAGAAGTGTTTTGCTGTGAGCCCCTGATGTGTGTTGAATGAGAAGCAAGCCAGATCCCAAAGCATGGTGACCTTCTCTGTGAGGCTTTGTTAGTCCTCAGAGCTTGCAAAAGGGATGTATGGGGGTTTTAATGCGAGACTGTTATGTGCCACTGCAGCATTTCAAGTGCCTCTACTCGCAGAGCGGTGAGATGCCTCTGTTCTTGTTTCTTGCTGGGAAGAAAATGCAACAATGCTCTCTAGAGGCAGAAGAAGTCAAGAAGAGGCTCGCTTTTCCCACTCCACACTTCACTGTGACCTCACTGCTCTTTGCAGCTGTTTATTTCCCACATAAGCAGCAATTTCTGGGCATTTTGGCCTCTTGTGCTGTAGCTCAGGTTGTTTGTTTCACCCCACCCCAGGGCAATCTCATGTAATTAGTGCAAGAGAGGGGTGGGAGCTATGGTCCAGGTCAGGATGCGGCTCTGGGACTGGAAGGCCATGCAGGGCAATGGGAATATGGAAGAATGCAGGAAGAGATAGGCTCCAGTGTGGTCCAGCATCGCTGTGGGGCAGGGAGAGCCTGGGAAGCTTGCAGTGGGATGCTTGTAGGGGAACATCCCTAAGGACTGATTCACCCCAGGGAAGGTGCAGCTGTGAAACAGGAGCTGCAGGAGCTCAGTCAGGCAGCAACTGCCTCTTAATAAGAGCCAGAGGGGGGCAGAGGAGCTGGTCTGGGGGTACTGTGGGTCTCTTGTTCTGGCTATAGCTTTGACTCTTGTATATCTATCTATCTACGTATCTATCTATTTATTTATTTTGTGGGGAAGATGTTGGAGCTCTGATCCTGAAAGATCTTTCTGAGGTGCTGAGTCCTGCCCATGGAGATGCTGCAGGAGCTCCTGGGTTGCATCAGCCAAGGCTGAAGGTCAGTTCAGGAGGAGCTGGGCCAGGTGCAGCTCCTGCAGTGGGTGCTTGCACATGCTAGAGCTGTGCAAGTGAACTACAGGGTTTAGGAGTCTGCAAAAGAACTGCAGACAGAGAGATGCTAGCTCCCTGACTCAGCAGCTGCGGTCCTGCTCTTCTAGAAACCACAGGTGAGGTCTGCACCCAGCTGCACTGGTTGCTGTACATACAAACGTTTGGGTCCTTGGAAAGAGCATGTTGATTCTCACCCCATATATGCCGAGGCATGGATCTGGTGTACTGGTCCAATGGGTTTGCTGCTTCTCCCAGCTGGTACACAGAGCTGGGCAGCAATATGAAGCCTGGACCACTTCTGGCCATTTGGATAAAAGAAATCCAAACAAACTAATTCATTTTACTGTCCTGGCTGGTTTCCAGCTCACTTAATTACTTTCTGCCAATCCACTCTGCAATCCCGTATGTTGTTTGTATATTTTAGTAGCTCATATTGCACATCTTTCAGCAACAACGGCCCAACGAATAGCCCAGTTTGCTGAATTAATTGTGCTGGTGAAAGGCTCAGGTTAATGTATAAAATGTACTTGGATCCCTGAATAAAGGAAACAAAGCAGATTATATTACTGAGCTGAACTGGGTGAATCCAGTATCCCCAAGTGACCGAGATGTGGTGAATTTGGGAGCTGCTTCAGAGCCACAGTAGAATGTTTTGGCTGTGTTCAGACCCAACTCACCACCGTGGGCTGGCTGAGAAGAGGAAGATCTCCTGGCTGAGCTTTACATCCTTCCCAGTTTTCCCAGCTTGTGGGTGAGGACAATGCATCTTGGGCATCTTTGTCTGTGTCTGTATGGCACTGCAGCCTGGATGCAGGTGGGTCTCACTATGGAGGTAATTTAATACCAGTAACTTCAGTGGCAGTGAACAGCTACTCTTGGTAGGCTGACAGCTGGAAAAAGCTGATGAGAGTTTGAGGAACTTGTATTTTCATGCTATTTTACTCAATCTGTTTAATGCCCATGTTATTGCAGCCAGCTGAGTTGTGAGGGATTGGTGGGCTGGGTATGCACAGCTGTAGTGCATCTTCTTGTTGATTTGTGCTAATGGGATTAGCACTAGATAACAGGTGATATATTGGTTTGAGTTCCTGGTATTCCTGTAGATCAGGAGCTTTGGAGCAGTTGCTGCAGGAGCAATGCTGAGCTGTGCCATCCCACAGAGGCCTGAACCCAGTTTGGAACAGGAATGGGGTAGGACTACAGGGTGATTTGGGGTTGGATAGCATGTTAGAGTTTCTTTTGGGTGATGAGGGGCTGAAGCTTACTTAGATTTCACCTTCAAGCTCAGATCTAGCTGATGACAATTCTGAATAGTGCTGGGCTGGAGCTCTGTCAGCAAAACCCATGTGTGCTGTCACCATGGGCACCTGGACTGCTGCTTGTCTTGTGCTTCTGTTATTCCTGCTAACTTTTCTATTGCAAAGCAAGTGCCATATTTTGTGCCTGCTGTTATTCAGAGACACGATGCACCTGGGCACGTCTCCCTGCACAACAAGGGAGGGTGTGTGGGGCTTTGTGGCAGTGTGGGTTGATGCGCACAGAAGGGCAGTGTGTGTTAAGTTGTGCCAGATGAAAGCATTTCTATTTGGAAAACCTTGAGCTGGTTTAATTTCACGGGGTTCTGTGTTCTGCTGAACTCAATTGATGTGACATGAGCATAGAACTCAGTGGCTTAATGAATCCAGCTTCCACGAGTCATCGCCCTGAGCCTGTGTTTCTGCTTGAGCTCTTGCATATGTTGCATCTTAATTTCAAGGCTGAGTGATGCGTGATATGATAGTAAACACCCTGAATGTCCTTGTCAGGTTGGGAAATTACCCTTGCATTTAGAACCTGTGCTTTATTTCTAGTTCTGGCTTGTCTTTGCTTCTGATCCCAGCTCTGAGAGCTCGTTATGGCTTTCCCTGCTGCATTAAGGAGATACGTGTTGTCAGGAGAGCACCAGGTGAGAGCATCCCAGGGACCCCCAGGGTTGGGGAGAGTCTCCAGGATGGGGATGCTGTGCTCACCAACGTGTGCATCACTGGTTGTGCTGTGGAGAGGACTCTGGTGTTTGTTTAACAAGGAAATGCTGCATCTAGAAGGATGTGGGGCTTGTGTTGAGGTTTCCCATTAGGAGTGCAGTTCCCTCTCTGCTGTCTCTAGCCTGCTTTGATGCACGGTGCTGCCAGCTAATGAAATCTGATTAGCACAAGTGCTTCTTCCTCTCTTCAGCGATTTGCAGTGTTCTTAATGCGATGCCTGCTAATGACAGGGGAAGAAGCTAAAGCGAGTTATTTTCCCATTGACTAAATGGCAGCTCACATTGCTCCTAAAGGCAGTGAGCAGGGAGGACACCTTCGAGCTGCTGGATTGAACCCATTCGTTCTGACTGCTCAGAGCAGGAGAAATAGGGGAGATGATCTGATATCTGGTCTTGGCTCAGGGTCCTGGAGCCTGGGATCCTAGAGGTTCTTGTTAGCACTCTCCACTTTTGCAGTGCAACTTGCAAGAGATCCTCAGGGCCGTGTTTGTGCCATCCCCAGCCTGAGTTACAGAGCTGGTGCATTCCCTCAGCTGTGTCCCTGTGCTGCTCAGGACCTCTCGCTGCATTTCTTTGCCTGCATACTTGCTGAGGTTCCTAGAGTGGTTGGAGTGATTGCTGAACGTGTCTGCAGCAAAAAGTGTAACAAGCCCCAAGCCTCCTCCTGGGCTTGCAGAGTGCGTCATCAGTTATGTCTGCAAAATGCCTGCAAACGGGGCTGGGAAATGCAAGTCAGATCTCCCCTCTGTCGTCAGCAGTGCTCGTTCTGCATGCAGAGTGCAGATGTCTAGACAAGGGGAAACGCAGCAGAGGCACTGAGATGGTGCAAAAAAAAAAAAAAAAAAAGGCTTTAGCCAAGCCCTAGTGCCTGTCCTTGTGCTCCAGGGGAAATAGAACAAAGCAGGTTTTTTTCTTAATATATTTTTCTTTTCCTTGGGAATGAATGCATGTTTTTCTGCAAGATTTACTATGCTGAGTCTCTTACACTGTTTCCACAGGGCTTGTTGAACACCTCCATGTTCTCTGGCAATTCTGCCTTGGCCTCTATGGAGAGCTGTTCTTTCTCATGCTGCAATTTGGTGTAAAATTTAACTGTGAATGAGTGCTTTTATGGAGCAGTCCCATCGTGTGATCTGCTCACTGTGATAATCATAACTCCATGCTAATTACTGACATCACAGATAACACTGCTAGGTGCTGAAGCAATTCTCTTTGTTCCTTTCTCTCCCCGCGTTCCTCTTCCCTTCTGTGCAGCATCCCTTATCTGTCTTCTGATCGTGAATGCCACCCAAGATTTGCTGCTTTCTTACAACGCTGTGAACAAATGCTTTTGGGAAGGCAGTTCTGTGTGTTACGTAGCCCATAACAGCCTATGATTAAAACTTGTGATGGTCTCTGGTTGAGACTCGTGCTGAGGGATCTGCTGCAGGTTCTGGGTTGGCGTTTTCCATAACTGATGTTCCACAGAAGGTGGTGATTTAATTTTGCTGAAGCCATATGTTTTCTATAGGTCTCCCAGAATAGTTAATGAGACTGGTTATCCCAAAGAGCCTGGGCTGTAACAGCTCAGAATTGTCAAACTGTAAGCAAGTGTAAAAGGCTGAAGAGTGAAGCTTACGGAAATGGTGTGGCACCATTCTGGCCTGTCTTCTGAGGGGCATTTTCATTGTGAGAAGGATTCTCTTTGTGTCAGCTCTGGAGATGCTCTGCCAGCCAAGGAGACCAGTGCCCAGGTCAGCTCATGGGAGAGGCAGAAGATGAAAGATGTGTAACCTTTACATCCCAGCCTTCCCTAGGGCTCTGTTCACACTCATCCTCCTGCCTCTTTCTTTGAGCTGATTTCTGTGAGCTGTATCTTAATCAGGATGTTAATTTTAACCTTTTCTTGAAGGATTATCTTCCACTCTGCTTCATTCCCAGAAATGCTGGCTCCCTGTGGGCATGTCCTCTTACCTCATGTTCTTCACCTTCAAACTTTCCCGTGTTATCTTCACGGTTTTGCAGTGCTGCTTCTTTCTAATGATGCAGATGGAAACCTGGATACAGGGAGTGATTCAGCCCTGGTAAAGCTTGTCCTGGTACGAGGCTGAAAGGCTGGGAGTGGTGGCAGGGGTGTCCCAGTGCTTTGTGAAGCCATGGGGAAGCTAACAGGGCAGGTGGTGAAAGGAAGCTCTGCTTTGCTCGAAACCAAGGCAGAGTCTGTGCTGCTTTCCAGGCACAGCTGCTGTGACTCATGGGATTAGATCACAGATCTGCCTAAGCAACAGCTTTGGAAGCTCGTCTTCTAATTTAGATGATTCGTTTGTTTCTCGGAGTGTTTTCTGGGTGTCTGCCTCTCTGCTGTTTCTCGGAGAGGTTTTGCAGCATTGCCCTGATGTCCTTCTCGTACGGGCCTGGAGCAGCTGGGTGCAGCCATGAGGACAGGGCTGTGCTGGCGTGGTGATGCAGGGTGGTGAGGACAGGACCCCAGGGAGATGCCCGCATGGATTGCCTTTGCCTCAAGAAGTGTCTGAGCAAGAGCTGCTGACGGCTTGCAGGCAGAGTTAATATTCCCCGTGTGGGCTTTCTGTAGGCAGTAAGACAGATGTCAGCCTCCTGGAGCCACAGGTGGCTTCTCCTTGATGAGCAGAATTGCTTCTGCCGTGGAGTAACGTTGCAGCATGGCAACAATGTGGTTCAAAATAGAAATTTGTCCAATTGTGCGCACAGATGGATGCAGAAAACAAGGGGAAGTGGTGAGGAGCCTGTTAGCTTGGAAAGAGTCTTTGCTTTCTCAGTATCTACTTAAGTCCTCTGACACATGACATTCTTATTCTGAGCTTCAAAGCAAGAGAAGGCTGTGAAAAGCAGGCTGTCTGTCATGGAAAGAAGAAATGGTTCTAGGTTAGTGATGCACATCTGCTCACACTTCTTGCTGTGGAAAAGATTGCTTTGCACTGCTACCCCCCCCTCCCCGTCCACTGTGTGGATAACCCATGCCCTTGTCCTGCTTCAACCTGCATGCTCCTCCCCATCCCCATTGTAGCAGTGCTTACTGCTTAAATGAGGGAAAACCATCTGCTCGTCAATTCTCCTGGTGGAAACTGTTTAGGAATGATGTTAAAAGAAAAATACAGTTCCACGATAGCGATGCTTTCAAATGGGTGCTTTCCTTTTTTTTTTTTTTTTTTTTTTTTCCCATTGACTATCGCTGTCTTATTAAGTACCAGTTACTAATTAGCCTTCATGTCTCATTAAAATCATAGTGGTTTTTTTTTACCTACTGAAAATTGCAAATAGCCTTTATTCTGGTCTTTAATGCATGTTGATTGAAGTATTTATTGAATGCCACTTATGCAGCTCTGTGGCTGCATTCATTTTCTTCTTAAGACATTTACTAAACCGTTGCTTAGAATTACTCCAACCCATCTGGCCTATTAAGTGTTTGTGCAGAGCGTACCCGATTTTCCCATCCACTTCCTCAATTAATACTGAATATTCAAGAGAACGACGTTTCCTCCCTGCCGTCTGATCTTTTTGCCACCTATTGTGGTGTATTTGGGTAGGACTGCTGCTCTAGCAATGGATCTCAAGGGATGGATGTTGGGTTGGAGGTGAGAGCGGTGGACTCAGTTCTGTGCAGTGATCTCAGCAGGCAGATGGCCCCGTGAATGGGCACCTTCAAAGACAAAATAAGTTATTCTTGCATAGTAGGGGTGGATGTCCTGGAGGCAGGGATTGAAATCGACCCCACTGGCTGTCAGCTCTGGAAGCGGCCCCAAATCCTGAGCAGGAGGAGGTTAGAAGGGATTAGGAATGAGCTCTGCTGGCAGGGCTTTGTGGAGAAGCACTTGTACAAAACCTGCCGGCATTAGGCATGACAGCAACATGATTTTACTTCTGTAGTCATCCACACAAACAAAAATCAGAACAGAACATGTCACTTGCTTTTGGTGATTATCCGAAGCAGGCTGAACCTGGTGCCAGCAGCAAAATCGGGGCTAAGAATGAACGTAAATGGCAGTAAAATATTCACAGCGGGGTTGAGGGCAGAAAGTAGCTATTAGCTCTGAACGAGATCTGCAGTAAATCAGGATCTGTCTTTGTAGCTCTTCCTGTCAGGTAGGAAAAGGTGCTTCCTGGCCCTACCCCAGCTGTAAATCTGTCTGTTTGGAGGCAGTTTAAGTTTGTCTGGAGCTTTGTTCCATACCTGGGAGTGGGATGGGGTCTTCCAGATGCCCACTCCTTCTGCAGCTTTGCAGACCAGAGGCTGATGGAACTATTGGCTGCTTGTCTTAATGAGAAAACTGTGCAAGCATGAAGCAAAATCAGTGTTTGAGCACTTGGTAGAAACTGTGCCTTTTGCCTGTTTGTAGACAGACCTTAGCGGGAACAGGGAAGAATCAAACAAACCAGAACAATTAAAGCACATATTCCAGTACATCACCAGTGAGTCTGCAGCCTGAGCCAAAGCACTTCTAAGTGGATCCTTCAGTCCCAGGATACACTGGGTGAGGAGCAGCTGGGACAGAAGGGTGCAGAAATGAAGCTGAAGCAGCACAGGATGGCCATCGTTCCCAGGCCTGTCTCACTGATGGATGCATCCAGATGAGATGAAGCCTGTCAGAGCCACTGGATGGTTTTAAGGCACCGCTTAGCTCGAGTACAGGGAATATTTAAGTATCTTAACGGCTTGACTTCAGACATCTGAATTTCTGTGTCATCTTGGCACATTTATCTCCTCTTGGGAAGGGAATGGAGCTGAACTGCCTCGCTCATCATTGTGGGCTGTCTGGTGAGAGGAGTGGGGTCAATGGCAGAGCACTGAGCCTTGGGCTCCCGCTGGCTGTGAGCACGTCCTTGTGGACTCTGAGTGCCTGATGGGAGAATGATTTCCTCTTCTCCTCCTTCAGCCATTTGTCTTTAGTCCTGAACTCCTGAGCGATCTGTTTCGATACTTTAATTTTTTTTTCATGACTTACCCTAATAGAGCCCAGAGCATTTTCTTGGCTCCTTTGGGATACCCACACCCCTATGGAAGTGGAGGGCAGATGGATGTGTGGATGCTCCAGCGGTCACTGCTGTGCTGTAAAGCTGCGTCTCCCATCTTCTCTGGGACCACGGGTGGGAAACAACAGGAGGATCTGCTTCTGTGTGGCTGCTACAGCACTGCCAACGCAAACCTGGTGTGTGTCTTCTTATTTCTGTCTGAATACAGGCTTTTGTGAAGGCGCAAGGATGCTATGGGGAACAGCAAGGTGGAGAAATAGAGAAAAATGCATTATTGGCATGATGACCCTCGGTGGGCTACTGTGAGGAGCCGTGCTGGGACTGATCATGGGATGGGTGAGGAGGTGGCTTTATACTGAGCAAACTGAGGGTCCGTGTGAACCCTCAGCCGGTGTTGCGGTGCTGCCAGCCCTCAGCTTCTGCCATGCATCCTGATGGTGGAGGCTTTTCTTAGCTTGTCCCGGTGCTATTTCTGGAGATCTTTAGGAGCTCTTGGAGCTTGGCTTTGTCTCTGACAGCTTGACTGAGGGAAACCAAAGGGAGACGGGGCGTCACAAAGCTGTATGTGGGTGCCTGCGTGCACTTATCAGCGTAAAAACAGTGTATGAAATTTATATTGATCCAAACAAGGCCACGGAAATGCAAATCAGCCATATCCTGCTTCATTACCGTGCTTCAAGACCTGCACTGCCACTATCAGCGGGAGCAGCATCTCCCCTGGGCTGTGTGTTGCTGCTGTCCCTGTGGGCTCCAGAGCTGCTCTGGGGAAGATCTCAGATTCTGGCCAAGATTGTTGCTTTGCATTTGTGATGGAGTCGGGAACTGTGGCACTGCGCATGGGGAAAATCCTGCCAGGGCAGGACCCTGCTCATGGCTCTGGTGATGCTCTGAGATGTGTCACCCACTGGTGGGAGCACTGACCCCCTGTGGTGCCATGCACCTCTGCGTGTGCTCTTCTCATGGCATTCCTTTGGTGAAAATATGGAGAGAAAGAAGGAGAGAAAAACCCTCAAGCTCTGCTATATAGATGGGATCTGTGTGCTTTGGGGGCAGTGACACTCTGTAGCTCTTACCCCATTGCTTTCCCTCTACGAGCAGAGCCTGAGCATCTCCTTCCCTGCTGGCTGCCTGCTGCAAGCCACTCCTGCTGCCCTGTGTTACCAATGGGCACCAGCAAAGCAATACTGAGCCACGGTGCAACTGCAAAGCTTTGTGGAAATCCATTTTTTCCTTCCCAAAATAGCAAAGACAGCGTTTAGCAGTAATAATGCCTGCTGGAATCGGAGTGACTGACAACAGCATCTCCTGGTGAGAGACACGAGTGCGGTGTTTCAGACAAAAGGAGACATTTCCATGCCTTCCAGAACTGCAACCTGTATTTTGCAAGTTAAATCGCTCTGATCTGATTGAAATCCACACGGCTGCAAGCTTTATAGTTAGTGACACACTGCTCCAAATTACACACCCAATACTTTTGAAATTTCTAAATTACTCACCTATTAGAAATTAATCCTTGAGAAGGGCAAACACTCAGTGTGCTGACGGGTTGAGCGTTTGCTGCCAACCCCCCTCAATAATTAAGAACTTTGCTTAATAGGTGTAAAGAGCAGCACAGCAAAGCATTGAGTGAGGCACTTTCTCAGTTTGATGTGAAGAATAAGCTCCCATTCTGTAATGTGTGCTAAGGATTTGTGATGGAGAGCCCTATTCCATCTGACCTGGGGGATCCTGAGTGTCTTCTCCCACCTCTGCTCTGCGCTGTCTCCCCATATTCACCAAGGCAACAGAAAGGAATGCAATCATGAGGATGACTTGTTGGAGCTGTGCTGCAAAGCAGGTACAAGTGACATGCTATGCATCACATATTGCAATGCAAACACTCAGTTTGTTTTCTTCTGTGGCGTTCAACATTAGGAGTAGATCAACCCATAATCTGCAGCCCCTCCTTGTGCCACTGTGCAGGACACTGTTTGCAGCTGCAAATCCCCATTTCCTCACTTCTGGCCATTGGATTTCTGATGCTGCCAGCCCTGCTGGGAGTGCTGGCTCTAAGCACCGTGTCTGTGTCCCTGGGCACTGCCTGCAGCCCCTCGAGTGTCCCCTGGCTGTTCTGCATCTGCTGTGCAGTGGGAAATCCCTGCAGATGCAAAGCAACAGACACATCTCTGTGCCATGCTTGTGTGAGCTGCAGTGCAGTAATTCGTATGACAAAGTGTGAGCAGTGATGGTGTCCTGGGATCCTGGCAGCCCAATTTGCCTGCAGGGTTGGGTGGCGGGGAGGCTGCTTCCTTCCATATTGCTCCCATCTTAAGGGCTGCAGGGGAGGGTGCTGCTCTCTGGCTCCTACATCATTCCCATTGGTACTGGATTTGGTGGATTTGCTCCTGATGTGCTCTGTCCCTTCCTCTAGTTGTTCCTTGCAAGCACAGCAGTTAAAATGAGCCTTTTGGTGAGAAGTGCTGCAGGAAAGGCGAAATGTTTTCCTCTTCTGCAATCAAAGTTTAAGTTTTTGTTAACCCAAAGTTGTACCTGGGATGAGCAAATATACAGAGAGTGCAGATCTACTTATTGCAGAGTGACTGCAAGCCCAGTTGGCCTTGCCCAGTGCATAGATTTCAGCAGCAGCTGCACCAAGTAGACTTGTAGGCTTGTGCATGGTGCACCAACCCAAACTTGTGTGCTCAAAGACATGGGGTGTGCTGAGCTTTCCGCGTGGACCTGTCAGAATCGGTGGGCTCAGTCACTGCTGTTTAAGTGAGAGGTAACATTTTGTCCTTCCCTGGGTTTTATTTTAAATGCTTGAGACAAATATGGAACGTTTGGCAGCTCTCTGGAGGGGAGCTGCCTCTGAGGAAGCCTAGCTTCTAATGAGGGGTGTACATGACAGCTGTCTGTCTCTGCGTTTTATATTGCTGCTCATCAACTTAATGGCAGTAAATGAACTCCCAGGTGGTATTAGCGGCATCTCTGGGATCTCTCTGCATTAGGAACTGCTCGGAGAGCTGGCTTTGGCTTCTCTTTTAGTTGTTTTTCTTTTTTTTTTTTTTTGTCTTGGTTTTCAGACTTTCAAAATAGCCTCTGTTTGCCCTGCAGCTCCCAGGATGGATGGGTTGCGCGTGCGATCTGCTCCCTGAGCTTCACTGTGCAATTGCTATAGCTCAGCCATAAAGGGGAAAAAATGTGTCTAACAAATGCACCAGCCGTAGCTGTGCCTTGTATAAAACCACACCAAGTCTCCACATGAGCACTGCTCTCATTTAGACACGCAGCACCCATCCTTTTGGGCTCAAACTGTACCTTGTGGCGGTGCAGAAATTGGGGCAGGGGGCACCTGTGTGGGGCAGGACCCCCGTATGGGTGGGTTTGGGGGAGCTGATCTACACAGGCTGCCCTGAGGCTCCGGGAGGAGCAGCAAAAACAGAGTGACGACGGCTGACTCATGCCTGGTGCTGGGACTTGCCATGTGTTGTAATCAGCGAGAAATGCTTTGCCTGTGGTATCATTTTCTTTAAATATATCATTAGGGAAAATGACAGCCCAAATGGTGGGAGGATGCTAATGACTGCGGAGTGGCAGACGTTGCAGAAAAGAGTTTTCTGCAAACACATCGCAGGTGGGAGCGCGGGGGGAGGCGAGGAGACGGACGGGCACATGGTGCTGCCTTCAGCCCCAGCACTGCCCCACTCCTTCCTATGGCTTTGGGGAACCCAACCCTATTGGAGAACCCAACCCTGGAAGGAGGACGCTCGTGGTGCCCAGGGCTGCTGGAATAAAGCTCCCAGTGTTCCCTTCTACTACTGTGCCAGATGTCTTCCCTTTCTCTAGTTATTGCGAGGAAGGACACCAAGGAACGAGGTGTGTTTGGAGCTTTGTCTTTTATCTCTCTTCTGTTCTCAAAATCCTAGATTTGGGCTGCATCTCTGTAAGAAATAATAAAAAAGGATGACCTTTAATTTCCACCGAGCAGTCTGCAGTTCCCAGGGATGCTACGCAAACTCTGTGTTTTCTGCTAGATAAAGGTCTTCTGCCTTGTACTTCAGAGGCACCGTGCTGGACTTTAATTTTTTTTTTTTTTCTCAAAATTCTTCTTCTCCAAGAGCAATTAGCAAGGAGACGGGCAGGTAATTGCCTCAGTGCTCATGCTGCTGAGGTTGGGTGCTGAGCAGCCACGTGGAGCCCTGCAATGCCCTTTGCATCAAAAGCACAGAGCGGAGTGGAGCTCTCCTTTGAAGGAAGGGCTCTGCAGAAATGGAACTTCTTGAACTCAGCCTGCAGCTGCCTGAAGAAGCACTGGAAAGTCCTTCCAGCGCTCGCACCAACCTTTGCCATTGCAGTGCCTGCCCCCTCCAAGAGAGATGCTGATCTGCAGCATCTTGCCTGCTGTTGGTCCCCTTGTAATGAAACCACACACCTCCCATGGAGGCAACTCTTCACTCAGTGTTGCCTTTGGTGTTTTTGTGGGTATGTTGCTTTCTCTTTCTCCTCTGCTTTCATGGAGTGATGACTGCATGAATGGCCAAAGCTTTTCCATGTGCTGTGTGTTCTTGGATCCTCCCTGGCTGCCAGCAGCACCAGGCATGGGGCTGTGCTGGGTTGGCTC
>JAOWBP010004554.1:4487081-4513594 GCA_028571105.1 Tragopan temminckii | reverse complement strand
TTGCGGTACCCGCCCGCAGATGCCGCCCGACTCCGCCGGCAGCGGCTCCCCGGGAGGAGGCGGCTGAGCTCGGGCTGCCCCTGAGAGCCACCCGCATCTCCAGGGATGGGGCACCGCACTGCCGTGCCTCGCCGCCCTCTGAGTTTCTAAGAGTGCCTAACCTGAATCTCCTTTCTTTTTTTGTTTAAAGCCACCCCCCCTCGTCCCTTCGCTATTGAAGTATGTGAAAAGCCACTCCGCAGCTTTTTTCCAGGCTCCTTTTAAGTACTGTAAGGCTGCGATGTGGGTGCTTCCAAACAGAGACCGATGTCTTCAGTGCGCCCAGATTTGCTGATTTTTGGCATTGCTGATGGAGGTCCCGTGGGGTGGTGCTGGGGGAGTGGGGCATTCTCAGCTTGGATTGCATGGGGAAAGCACAAAGCACTGCACACCTTGTTTTGCTCTGCAAGAAGAGCTCCAGGAACTCCAGGCAGGCTGCTAGGGAGCAGGAAGCCTCTTTTGATGAATAGCTGTGAGAAGTCAGCCCGTGACAGGACTGAGATACAGTGTGGCTCCCGGTGGGTTTGCAAAGCAAACATGCAAAGCAGCATTTGATGGTGAAATCCTGTCAGCAGTTGCTCAAACCACAGCTCCAAAGCACTCTGCAATCCCGATCTTGCTGGAGCAGCAGTGGGTCACTCCCTCCTGCAGTTCCCAGCTGATGCACACCCCAAGGGACCGGCAGGTGTTGGGATAGGATGCATGGAGGCTGCTCTGAGAGGTTTTGCGTTCCAAAGGCCTCTTTCTGCAACTCCTACTTGGGCTCTGCAGGCAGCAGTGGGAAGTTTGGGTGGAGGGACCCAAAGAGGGACCTGTGGCTAGAGCTCTGGGTTACCAATAGGACCTGAGCCCCTGCAGCCAAAGTGCATGAACCCAATAACACAAACCGACCCATCCAGGCTCCATGATCCTTGCTGCCATTTTGAGCTCATATCTCTATTTTCTACCCCTTTTCTGTAAAAACATTGGATGAGAGGATCCCACTGTCTCTCACGCACTCAGCCTTGAAGGCAAAGCAACAGCATGAGGTCCTGCAGCGTGGATCTCCGCAGAGCAAAGCTTAAGGAGGCTTTTGCACCACTGGGAACAATGCAGCTATAAATTCTATCATGTTTAGGGGAAAAAAAAAAGGAGCTGTTTTGATTTCCTAACGTAACAGAATTTATGCAATCACACTGTATATCAGTGCATTCGCATTCTTCCAAATTCCTCTCTTTAAAAACTCTTTAACCCTTTGGCCAGTTTTAGCCCAAACCGGCAGAGAGGTACGGAGCTCAGATCCTACATTTGCAATCAGTTGGGTAAAGAGTGACCCTGCCAGGGCTGCAGCTGTGAGAAACACCGACCCATGCTGCCAGCCCCTATTAGACACCAGAGAATCCGCACAGTGCTGACATCTGATTGATGTCCAAACCGTGGGAAAAGCTTCCCTGGGAGTTTGTGCCCTTCCAGGCACACAGGTCGGTCCCCCATGAGACGCCAGCCTGCTGAAAACCAGGCTGCAAATCCTGCATCTCTCAGAGCTGTTTGTTTGCTTTTCAGTGCCAAGCTTCGGGGGGAGAGGGGAAGAAGCTTAGCAGAAGTCATAGCCAGGAGGGCTAGTGCTGGCACTGAAAGCAGCACTGGGGCTGCAGCCCCAAAGCCTTTGGCACTGTGGAAGTCTCATCTTGGAAAGAATCACTGCAAATTACTGTCTCCGCTGTGGGTATTACAAGCTGTCAGGGTTTGGGGCACCAATACTCCTTAACGGCCCTGAGCAGCCTCACCTGGGGGCCTCCATCCACACCCCTTGCTGTCAGGCCAGGAGCCCTATTTAAGTTCAGCACAGAACTCTCTGCTCTTGTTGCAGCAGTGCTGAGGCTGGCTGGCTCCCAGATTTGCCTGCCTATGGACCCTGCTGAGCTTGACCCCAATCTGGAAGCTGGCTTTGTGACCTCAGCCCTACCTGGCCTCTCTGGAGCTGCTCAGCACCTGCTGGGCCTGATCCTGACTCCAGGGCTGATTCATTGCTTGCCTTTTACTGATCTGCCTCATCATTGCAAGCTTGCCTGGTGACCTTGAGGACTCTTAGATGAACATGGCGGTGACCCCTGGAGCTGCCCTGTCCCGCTCTGGGGCTGGATCCTGGCTGGTGACATCCCTTCTTGCCTCCTGGTTCCCTTGGGAAGCAGCTGGCCCTTGCTGCTCCTTTACACAGTCAAGACCAAAGGAAATACTTGTGTGTAGCAAACTGCCTAGGAGCTGCTTTTCATGCAGGGGATTTAACCACGCTACAGTCCTATTCGTACAATGAAATTGTGAAGGAGACAGAAGCAGGGCGGAAGTCTTTTTACAGTTTACAGCTCATTTAGCTGTGGATTGTGCTGCCAGGTGTAGCAGTGGTGACACTCCATATTACCTCCATGGTTTTTCATCTGAGCTTCTGAGGGATGTATGAACTTTCTCTCAACCCCTCATCACTGTTGGAGCAATGGCTGAGCAGTCGTAATGCAGTGTGTCAGGAGGAAGACAGAAGGGGTAACAACAAAGACAAAATGGAGCTGGATGGACTTCTCTTTTGGCTGAAATCAAGGCAGGTGGTATTTGCACATCCATGGCCTTTCCTTGACTACAAGATGGGAAAAGCTGGGCCACATCCAGGCTGCTCCCACCCATCTGAGAGTTCACCAGTTTTACCATCCGGGAGGAGCTGAGAGCTGCTCTGGAAGTCTTTCGTCTGTGGACATGAAGGTGGTTCTGTGTGCTCTCTGAAAGTCTGCAGATGGATGGAACTGCTGGTGCAGGTATGTTGGAGAGCTGACAGGAAGCCTCTGCTCTTTGTTTGGTGGGGGAAGGATTAGATGAAGGTATCTGAGGGGAAGGATTGAGAAGTAGAGGTCAAGTGTTTACAATGAAAGCAAAATACTTAGCACAAGTGGGGGAAGGATAAAAAAATATTCCTAGGTTGTGTAACCTAGCCCAAGAATGGTATTCTGATTTTCATTCTTGTGCGGAAAGCACCTCTCCATGCTGCTCCCTCATCTCTCAGTTATTTGGTAGAAGCAGTTCATTAGAAATCCACCCTGCTGAGCAGGAAACGGAGTCTTTGTGCTTTCCATTTCCTCCATCTGAACTGGAAAGTGTTTTTCTCATGTAGTCTCTGTCATGAGCAGTAATAACAAAACCACAACTTCTGCTGCAGCTCTTTATTTGCAGTTTGGATTCCTATGCAGATGCATCTAAACAAGTGTGCATGACTTGCTAGCTACATGGCAGCAGGCAAAGCAAGTGATGGTTGGTGACTCTAAGTATCATTCTGGTATTTCTGTTTTGACATAGCAAGGTCCAGGAATCATTGTCAGGAAGCAGTGCTCATGACCTTGAGGTTTCTCATGTATGCTAAGCTGACAGCTTTTATGTGCAGAACAACAATTCTTGTATGTGGTTTTTTGGCTTAATGCTGCACAATCCCTCTTTCTACCTGATCAGGTGATACTGAAAGCTTTGATTACGGCCCGATATACACGCATGGCATGCCAGATCAAACATAGGTCAGGATTTACTTGAGTAAGACATCCTGGCCCGGCTCATGTGGCCGCAGTGCCATGTGTAATAGATGTGGGATAGGATAGGTACAACTTGATGCAGAACTGTTAAGGTCGGGAAAGGCCTTCAAGATCCCCAACTCATCACTCCACCGTGCCCACTGCCCACATCCCTCAGTGCCACATCTCCATGGCTCTGGGACACCTCCAGGGACGGTGACCCCACCACCTCCCTGGGCAGCTGTGCCACTGCATCACTGCTCTTTCTGAGCGGAAATGTTTTCTAACATTCAACCTGACGTATCTGCACCCTAATTTTCAGTATATAAGTAAAAGTGACATGTAAGAACCTGCCCTAAAACGCTCAGTGCAGCATGGGAAGTACTGCTTCTGAAGGCAAAGGGTGATTGTTTTTTCTGGATCTTGAATCAATCCCAGCTTTGTCTGCTGGGTTCCTGTGCAAGTACTCATCTCCTACAGGGCACCAAACAACTGTCAGTGCTGAGGGCCAGCTGTTATGAGCTCAAGCTGGATTAGGAGCAGCAGCTCAGCGTGAAATACCTGCATCCCTGGGCACATCAGGAGGTAACCCTGCCCTGTGGCTTGTAGCACAGCTCCCATCTGCTGCTCCTGCGGGAAATGGGTGTTAGGAGAAATCTGAGGCCATCTGTCTGAGCCCTGTGGGAGCAGAGATCTCACTGTTTTCCAGGAACTGTGCTAGGGACAGATTTAGGAGCACCCCTAGAAGGAATTCATTGAAGTGTTTGCTCTTTCAGATGTGCTCTAGGATAAGAAGGAGTGAGCTGTTTGTTCCTGCCTCGTTTCTCAGTGACACAGATACAGGCCAGGAAGCTCTTCCTCCCTTTTAGTGGAGGGAGGGGCAGTTTCCTGTTTTTATATAGAAATCAGGTTGATCTGGGATGCCTTCATGCTGCTGTTGCCCCCAATGCAAAGAGTGTGTGTGGGCACTGGGTTTTGCTGCAGTTTTCCTGCTTGCTACCAATGCTAAATCCCAGTTCCTTGGGGTCTGGATGACCCCAGAGGGTTTGAAGAAGTCTGGGCTCTTGCATGCTTCAACTGGAGCAGGATGCTGCAGAGCACTTGGAAAAAAGGGGCTCTGCTTTCCAATGGCCTGTGGCAGGGTGTCTGCTGGGGTGAAAGCACAGCTCCATCCTGCTTCAGCCATGGCTGTATCTGGCATTAGCATGCAAGGGATCTGCTCTGGGCAGGCAGGAATACAAGTGGAGAGACACATTTACTGCAGGCTGGGGGCAGGGAGTGCAGGCAGCCCCACATAGCAGCCTTGCAGTCTCACGGTTTCTGTCAAGGAACTGGTCTTGAATAAGGAGAAATGGAGAGCAAGCAGTAATTTGGCTTTATTCAGTGCTTTGGTCGCAGTTAATAAGGAGGGAATTGGGCAAAGATAATGTATAATTGAGTTGGCTGATAGCAGAGCTCTGTCCAGAGCAGGAATGTGTTATGTGCTGTCAAGCTATAATTAGCAACATTTTGTTAAAGTGCTTTTCCTTTCCTTGACGGATCCCAAAAAGCTTCACAAGATGCACTTGGTTCAAGTTGTCAGTTCCCCTCTGGGTGCCCTGACCTGTGGGGATGGATGGCCTGGGGCCAGCAGAGGAAGAGGGATGAGGTTCTTCCTCCAGAGACACTCCCCCAGCTGGGAGCAGTGGGGTTCCTCTGCCTGGGGTACCTGTGAAGTGGGTGAGCTGTGCCCGTGAGAATGCTGGAGCAGGGAGAGGTGAAGTGGCTTTCCAAAGTCGTCAAGTGAGTCATGGGTAGAGCTAGGAATAGAAGCCAGAAGTCAGGCTCCCAGCTGCTACACCTATGGTTATTTCTATTTATGCTCCTTGGTTCTCCTGTCCATGGTTTACTGAGTGCATTCCAAGAGTAGCTTGCCTGCCAGACTTCTTCCTCTTGAAATGGACAGATAAGATAGTAGAAGAAATCAGTTTAACTGCTGGTATGCACACAAACATACCTGAACCCTGTCCAAGTTATCAGCTAGATTTTTTTTTTAATGCTCTTTTGGGGCAGGAGAAACGCCTCCAGTCTCAAAGCGCTGATGGCAGTTTGCTGGCAGGATATCAGATGATTTATTTCCTTTGCCTGTGGTCAAAAGAAGAAAAAATAAATTTAAAAAAAAGAAAAAGCAAAGAAAAAATAGAGCAAAAAATAAGGCAATGATTTAGACATAGCAAAGCCCTGTTAAGTGACTCCAATGTAAATTCCATGAAGGCACTGGGAGAATCGTGGCTCTGGGAATTGGAGGTTTAGGCTGTAAAATAAAATAAGACAGAGGCATAAAATAAATACTGCATTGCCCCCCAGTATGTTTTCCCAGAATGATTTGACTACTTCAGTGAAGCCCTTGAGACTTTCTTCTATCGACTTTAGTTGTAAATTGGATATGGGTCCAAAGCCAGTCTATCCAAAAAGTCCCAAACCATGGGACAGGGATTTGGTTTTTCCACTCCCAGGGTGAGCGGAATTAGACTGCTGTGCCAACTGGCATTCAAAGAAAGGCACTGAAAGGTTAATCCAGGTAGCAGCACTGACATGAAATCGATGTTCCGTGCAATGGAACCACGGTAGTGGTGTGGTCAGTAGAGACCGGCTTGCCTGCTTTATTGCATGTGATGTCTAAATTCACTTAAACTGCCCTCTGTATGAATAGTAGGTGGACTGATACCCTGTACTCTTCCCAGCACAGCATACCACCACTTCCCCATACTGCTTCTCTTCTTGCTGTGCTCTGCTTCTGTTTTTTCTCCTCCCTGTTTCATCCTTTATTTTTCTGTTTGCAGTGTCTGTTTTGCAATCTTGTTCTATGATTCTCTGACTTGTGGGATGATCAGAGGAAGGCATGCAGGAGCTACTGCTGCTGGTGTGATGCCCCAAAAGGGCACAGAGGTGTCTGGGTCGCTACACTGCTGTCTGAAGTTCAGGATGTGTCTATGAGCTGTTCTCTCTCATCTGTGCTGTGGAAACAGGGAGCTGCCTGATCTTTGACCAGGAGGGACTCAGCGCTGTGTGGTTTTCCGTTTCTTCTGTTTCCCACTTTTCTGGATTCTTCCCAACCTTCTCTGGGATCTCTGCAGAGGGATCAGACTGGAATAATATTGGTTTGGCTCCCAGATAGCTTGTATACGGGCAGGCTATCAGTTTCTCAGAGGTGACTAACGGTGTCCCCAGGCACAAATGCTGACTTCTCCTCTTTCCCTCGTGGTGATTCCCTCAGCTTAGAGCTGATGAGTGGTGTACAACTGAGCTCTCCCTGCTGCTGCCAGTCCTGGCTCTGCACGCTGGAGTTCCAGGTCCCTTCAAGGAATTTACTTTAAGAGCTAAAATAAATAAAAGCAAATAAATCTCGGAACAAAGTAAGAGCAATGAAAACACAGCCGAGTGCTTTGTTTTGTTTAGAAGATGCATCTTTGTGCATATCCAGTTGTGCGCTGCCAAGTTTTGGGAATCAGCAAAGGCTGACATTGTTTACTGCAAATTAAAGACCCTCAGGAGACTCTGTGTCTTGCTTTGCAGTGTAGCCTCGGGCTGGGGGAGGGAGGCAGTTGGACAGTAGCATAGAAGGAACCCTGCTCCAGTGTTGCTAACTATAGCATTAATTTCAGTCATAAATAACTTCAGTACCATGGTTACAGCACTAGCCAAGTATGATATCATTTAGTTTGGGATTAGGGAAAAATATCTTCCTAGAGGCTGTGGGTTCTAAAATAAGCAACTTTTCCAGAATGAGTGTCTCCCAAAGAGAAACTCCAGCCTGCGGTTGTAAATTAGCAGGATTGCTTTGGTAAAAGTGACTGCATGTGAAGTGTCAGGAGGTAGAACAGCACAGAGAGGAGATTCTTCAAGGTTTCTCAGTGACTGACAGGCTGGCACTCTTGGTTTTCTCAGGAAATAGCACCTTATGAGAATGAAAGCAAGCACAGTCTTTTCCAGCCCAAGTCCTGGAATATGGAGACATGCAGAAGCATGAGTCCTTTCAGGAATCGGATGCCACTAATGATCATTAGAAAGATGGACTGGGAGATCAGTGCTGACAGTTCCTATGGCTGCATGGGCAATGATAGGGTAACTGTGCAAGCAAATGACAGCTAGCATGCATCCATTGGTCCAGCTGAACAAACAACTGTGATATTTGTATCTGAAAATTTATGAGCAATTAGATGCACATACAGTTCTGCAGGACCTGGGGAGCAAAAGTGAGAGGCTGTTGTGTTTACAGAGATACCAAATACTTCATACTTATAGTGCTATTATGGACTGCAACAAGAATCTCAAATAGGACAAAGGGCTTGCAAGGAGGCATAATAAGAGAAAGCTTTATGGAGAATGTCTGAATGCTGCCAAAATGGTCACAGGTTGACAATGCAGGAAATCTGGCTCTAGGGCTCCTGGATATAAAATGCTTGACCACACAACCTGAAGTGCTGATCCCATTGAAAATCGTTCAAGAAAGTTCTGACATTAGCTCTGTATTGGTAGGCTTTATGCCAGATTAGATGCTGTCTTTCTTCCCGCGGCCAGCATAAACGCCACATTATGCAGTCTGGCTGAAACATAATTGTGTGCCCAGGCCTGATCTGGATTGAATTTGTCATGCTAAATGATCCAGTAGTGCTCAAACCTGTTATGAATGACCACAGAATTGTGGTCCAAACTTCCATTCCAAATTTCATATCTAACGTAAAGGCAAGAGAAGTTAGCCACATGCAAATGTCTATGGTAATTGTTGGAATGCTTTCCCTCAGTATAACACCATTACAGAATGTTCCCCCCCCCCCCGTGAAAAGCAGAGGAGAAATTTGTACACATAGAAAAAAAAATGCTTTTTATTTCTTAAACTGACCCAGACTTACCTCATTGTGGTTATTTACAGCCTTGCTGTTTGTTCAAGTCTTCTGCTGTAGGGGAAAAGATTCAGATCTTGTCCACTTGAAAGCTTTTGCAGCTAGATCAGCTGCAATATGTTAAACAGGCTGGCCTGTGTTTGGGCCCTCTCTCCTGTCAGAGCTATGCACGCATCTCTACTTGGAAGCTCCTGGAAGCTGCTCTCAAGTATGGTTTAGAAATGTGTACAATTGCATATTGCTCCTGTTGTATGAAGTCTGCCAACTGTGGGGTCAGGTTGTCCCCTTTGTTTTCCAGTAATTACTATTTTTAGTTCAGTTTTCATTCAAATGCAATGTTTTCAGATGAGCCCAAAGGTCTTCTGGCTGTGCTCTGTACAGCTTCTTAGAAGACAGATGTGTCATTACAGACAGACTGTACTTAGTCCCCACCACTTCACAAAATACAAAGCTCAATTCAGTTGATTAGAGAACAACATCTTCAAGTTCTGAGAAAAGCCATCTGCATTTTGGGATGCAAGCAGAATAGCTGCAACACAAGCACAACAGGGAATCATTTTACCTGCTCGGTAGAACTGCAAGATTGTAAATATCTGGGGACCATGGGGAAATGGCTGTCATGGCTGGTGTTTTTTCAGTAGCTCTGGCCATGTCAGCTTGCCAAGTGTATCTTGAGGCTGATGTCCCTCCTTGGTTCCGTTGTGGTCTGTGAACAAACCAAAATCAAAGGCAGGAAGGAGATGGCCAGGCACTGGTCACTGCAAGTCAGTGTAGTTCCACTGAGGAGTTGGAGCATCCCCAGCTCCATCACAGGGGACTGGGTCAGGCCACGTTCCTGGAACTGCAGCTCCAGCTCGGTTCAAGCACTGAGGTTGCCAGTGGCCATCCCAGCTGCATGAGGGCAGGAGTCAAAGCCATGAAAGTCTTGTACGACCTTGCCAAGTATAAAACAAGAAGTGCAAAGATGCTAGATGCTGCCTTGCATGTGATATGCTGATTACTGTTGGCTGAAAGCAATGAAGAAGGTACAAGCCACTGGGAAATCCAAATGCACCTGCTGTTCAGAAGGCATCACACAAATCCTAACCTTTCACATATGCTAACCATCTGAGTCCTGTGGGGCTTGGGAAGATCCTAAGTAGCACTGTCTTTGTTTTACTGAAGCTGCAAAAGGTAGTCAGATAACTGAGGATTGCAGATCATCCGCTCCACTGTTAAAACTGGGACTTGAAGAGCTCATGTTCATCATTTGCTGCTGCTGCTGTGTTCCTGTAGATCAGATATGCTATCCAGAACCATGATTTTGGAAAGCCACAGCTCTCAAAGGCAAGGGGGTCTCATGGTGAGGATGTCATCACGGCAGAGAAGCCCAGACAGGCGGGATGATGTCAACAACCTCTGAAAACAACCTGCGTAAAACAGAAACTACTGTTGAATTCAACTTGTTGCTACCGAAACAGGTTCCTTGGAGTCATACCAGTATTCTACAATAAAATCTGAAGTCCACCTTCTGTTTTCAGCCTTGAGCGCAGAATTAATGCAAGGTGGTTAAAGGCTGCAGGTGGAAATTACACTAAAGATGGGTTTATTAGAACTATTGTAGGTGAAATGTGGCGAGCTGCCTGCCAGAGCTGGAAAGCCAGGGGTGAATGAGTGCAAAGCCGTGGACAAACTCCAGGAGTCTAGATTGTTTTTCGCCAAGCCGTGTGAACCAAACCTGCCAAGATTCACATGAAGGTCAGCCTGAGGCATACTGGTTTAGTTCTCAGAAAGTGGAATTTGTGCATAAGTTCATGACAGCTTGTGGTAAGCAGAAACTATTCTTATCACAGGAAGCGCTCTTGGTCAGGAGCAACGACTGTGTTTGGTCCTCACAAGCCTTACATTTTGTCTGTGCTACACAGCTCCTTGGGTTTAGTTCATTGACAGTGTTCTTAACAAAAGAGGTGGAGTAAATTGGCTTGGCTCTAGGCAGACAAGCCAACAAGATGTGGAAAAAAGCAGGAGGATATGGTAGAGGATAAGCAGCCTGCTTTTGTCTCAGCTGGGTTCTCCTTAGATTAATTTGTACCCAGATGAAGATGACTAGCAGGAAGGTAAACTGATTTAATTTACATATTAATAAAAAAGAGGAAAGTTCAGGCTGTTTGGAAGGTTTATAGTGCACAATAGAAGGTGGGTGGCAGTTTAAGCGAAACTAAAAGAATCTAATTGTGTACAAAGGAGGTTATATTTCTGCCAAAGCTCAGTTTCAGGAGCCGCCGGAGATGCCAGCTTACCTCAGTTTAGGATCCATCGAAGCATTATTAGAGTTTGGCCTTAAGCACTGAGTAAGCAGCTTTAGTGTCTGTGGGAGGGAGCGATATCCTCACCATAGTAGGAATGGTGCACAGTGCATGCAAATTACTCGGAATACATTTGCTCTTCAGAGTGGATTTTGGATGGGGATGGAAAGGAAATTAATTTCTTTAGGAAATAAAGCCCAAGACACTTGTAGCTATTAAGATCCCTAAGCGATTTAAGTAAAAAATTAGCTCGTGTGTGTGCAATAGAAACCCTGCTGTACTCTTTCTCAGAAAATACCTTTTGTAATGAGAGTTTTTGTGTTTCTATGTTAACCACAGCTGTATCTCAAAAGAGAAGTCAGGAAAAAGATTCTGACTGTAGATAGAAATAATGTAAATCTTAAAAAC
This sequence comes from Tragopan temminckii, assembly GCA_028571105.1. Lineage (NCBI taxonomy): Eukaryota > Metazoa > Chordata > Aves > Galliformes > Phasianidae > Tragopan > Tragopan temminckii. The sequence goes on along the minus strand of JAOWBP010004554.1, from coordinate 4,502,455 downwards.
AACCAAACAAACCAAAGGAAACCAACCTGTTAGGACACTGCTTTTTAAAAGGGATTTTGTAAGTAGAGTTGAAAGGAAAGCTGCTAAGGCCAGAAAATGGCTTTCTGTAAACGAGGAATCCTTTCATTCGTACTGCCCTTACACAACAACGCAGGAAATCACACAGGAAGCTGCTGACGAGGAGGAAGTGGTTCTAAGGATGGCATGGGACTCTGCAACTGGGATGTCAGGCATATCTAAGCATATTCTTTCTACCAGTTAATACGCCGCGGCAGCTTCTGCTTTTTTCCTCTGCTACTGGAGGAGCAGTGTGTATTATGGTAAAGAGCTCGGGGAGCTCTGCTTGAAGCCTCCAATGCTCGCGATGAAATGCAGCCAAGCTGTCTTGTAATCTCTTGCTTCAGGGCGTTGTTCTTACAAAACCTGTCCAGGAACTGAAACTTCTCAAACGAGACGAGCTGCCTGCCAAGGCTGCACCTCCCCGAGCCCTGTTTGACTCACCCAGGTCTCGTAGGAAGCAGGCAACTCAACAGGAGGCCCGATTATAGAAACAGGGCAAGGCACTCGACTTCTGCATAACTCAGGGCTGCCTTTGTCGTTTGTAAGCGGTTGCAGCGAACAAGATAATCCGTGTTTATTCGGGTCCTTGGCGCGTTGTTTGCCTTTTGCTATTGATGTGGTATACGGATTCCAAAGCCCCAGCACAACACCTCTTTGCCTCAGCAGAAGCACGAGGCAGCTTCTGAGAAGGCCGTGTGTGCGTGACTGCTGTGACAGCGCATGGTGTGCATCAGTTGGGGCTGCAAACGAGAGCAGTTTCAGTTCTGGCTTGCCAAGGTTTTGAATACACTTAAAAATAACTGTGCACACCAAAGTGTGCAGAGGCATCTACTGATTTTGTGTGCCTATTTGTGTGTATAAATATATTTGGCATATTTTCAGTGAAGGTACCTATTCTTGCGTGGATTCTACATCCACGGCTCTTCTATGCCATTGGAAATGTAGCTGTAATTATTTTGAGGTAATTGATAGCTTTTAAGCAGTTAATGTTCAGGTCAGTAGCCAAACAAAAACAAAAAAATCTGAAGTTTCTGGCAGTGCCCATAAATGCATCCAAGTGGTCATTCATAAGGGTCGCTCATAAATGGTTCATTACAGTGTAATAGTGGAGACTGTAACAGGACACAGGCTCTCACCTCTGTGTGATTTGTTCCTAGCAAACAAATTCAGGAGGCTGACTCCACAGCACTTATTTAATCAGAGCCAGCACAGCTCTAGCTGTCTGTTCACGTGTCTTAAGAAGCAGCAGCACATCAGTGCTGTCAACTCCTGCTACAAAGCTGAGGTGTGTTTTCCTGCTAAGTGTCACCCAGTCACCAGACGGATGTTATCTGAGTCAAAGAGGGGAAAAACTCCACTGGGCTGCATGGTGCGAAGAGCTGCTTTTGGTGGCACGTGAGATGTGCTGTGTCTGTGTCTTCTGTGTGAAACGTGCCTTTGTTTCCCGACTGCTGTAGTGAAGTGAGAAGAAGCCTAAGAGCTTGGAGAGGAAGTGCTTTCACGTCACTAAGAAAATGTGATGGATGAGATGTGTAGGAATAAATAGTCACCTTTTAAATCTGCAATTTTAAAAACAACTTAATTTTCACTCTGCTGGAAAAAAGAGATGTATCCTTGCCCACTAAACAAGGACCACCTGCAGCTTGGCTTTTTAGCCTCAAGGTTTCTCTTTGCTGATGGAAGCAGCCTTCGTGTGTGTTAAAGCTCTTTGAATGGTTGTACATCAAGGTTTAGAGCTTATCCAGTTTCTCAAGAGAAGGTCAGCCCCGGTGTTCATGGAGGTGCAAGGTAAAACAACATTATTTTTCAGGAGGGCAGAAATGAGCCAAGTGAAACCCTTGTTTTACATCACTTCAAAAGTTACCAGCAGCCCCCAGGGCTAAGTTTATTCCCACAGATGCCTTTCCTGGGCTGGGCAGAGGGATCCAGAGCAAGGCTCCCTGCAGTGCAGTGCACTGCACCCCTATGCTACAAACACTTCTGCGAATGAAGGAAGGCTGAAGCTCCCCCCCAGCACTGTACCACCCTGTGAGGCCCAGGATATTCTTGGGGAAGCCCTGCGGCCTCAGAACTCGGCCCTGCGTGAACCTTGGTTTTTCAGAAGAGCTCAGCTGCCATCTGCGTGTTCACTTCAGCTGAGAACAGCTCGGCTCTGAGAACAGCTCCGCTCTTCAGAGATTGAACTGCTGAAAATCTGGTCAGCTGCGTAACAAAGGAAGCTCCCCCACACCAATTCGCAGTCATTGGATCTCTAAGAAAAGCCACTTATCATCTTCAGCCTTGTCCAGATCTGCTAAGGAAAAAACTCATTAAATGGATAGAATGAGAGCGCTCTCTCGTCCTCCTCCCCAGCCTGTCCTTTGCCACCTGTGACACACGGCTGTTTCTATAGCAGAACCGTAGGTTTTGGGGGCAGGGATTGTGTCTTCCTACGCTTTCTGCTTCAGCTTCTTCCAGCATTGCATAACTACCAGCAAGGCCAAGGGAACGGGGCACGAGGAGAGAGCTGCAGGGATCCAAATCCGTGCCGTTGCTCTGGACAGGAAAAAGCCCCTTCTTGCTCAAGACTGAGTACAGCTTCTATATTAAAAAAAAAAAAAAGATAAAACTCAACAAATCTCAAAAAGAAAGAAAACCAACAATAAAAAAACCCAGCAGCGAGGGTTTTTCAGGCCTCGGGGCGGCAGCACGGAGGGCTGGGCGACCCCCGCACCCCTCAACGCGGCCGCCGCATGTGTACCGCCGTCGCCATGGTTACGGCGCGACGGGGCAGCGCAGCCACGTGACGGCGACGCGGCGGCTGAGGGGCGTGATTGGCTGAGAGGCGGAAGCGAAGGGGGCGTGGCTGCAGGGGGCGTGGCTCGGCGTTGCTAAGGGGCGGTTGCTAGGGGCAGGGGGAAAATGGCGGCGGTGGGGTTGCCCTGCTCCTGTCGCCATGCCAGCTCTCCCGGCACAATCCCAGTCCTCCCCCGAAACGCTTTTTAGGCTATTTTTTTTTAAGCGAGCTTTCCATCCGCTTGGGCTGTATTTAGGCATCCCACCTTTGCTCCCTGTCTCCAGGCCTGGGAGGCCTTTCTGGGAGGCCCTGGTGTCTGTGGGCTGTTGGCAGCCATCTTGTTTTTATTCCATGTGGTACAGTTGAATTCAGTTTTTTATGTTATGTACTTTTTCTTTTTTTTTGTAATAGGAAAGGATGTACAGTGATTTCTCCGTGAACTGCTGCTGAGGCAGACTGCTTCATATGCCTTTATTATTATTGTTATTATTCTAAAGACAAATGCTTTCAGGAACTCCATTTTCATTTCCCAGCACCTTTCATTTCTTTTGGCTGGCCATCAGCAGCCGAGGAGGTGTCATAAAACCATGGAAGGAAGCAAATGTACAGCAGCCTGTTTCACCTGAGCAGATGTAGAATTGCACTCATTAAGGAAGTACATTTAGGCGTAAAACACAGCTCTTAAAAACTCCATAAGAGCTTCCACCAGGGACAAAGATTGCTTTGACCTTCAGAGGCTGACGTGAAGTGCAATGTTTATTAATAGTTTTAGCAAGAAAGTGTCTATATGGGGGATGTCTTGCCTTTTATTTCGCTGATGTGAAGAACGTTCTCACCATTTCCTGACTTTCCTACTGAATAGGGCTGATGAAAAAGTCCCCTACTTTTAGGTTAATGACTGCTGGCTGGTATTTGTGTCCATCAAAAGATTTCTCTGCTGCTCTGATGATGAAAGTAGCACTGTAAATGCTGCAAGACCTGGGCTTAATCCCATTCATGATGTTTTCCAGAAAGGGGAGGCAGCTCCAAGGTCTTTGTGGCTGTTCCATGTGTGAGAAACGTTCCCTGAAGCAGAAGGGGATTTTCTTGCACCGGGCTTTGCTCAACTTGTCAAAGAAAACAGAATCCCACAGGAAAACAGAGTGCTGTGGGTGTATTTCTGGTGCAGCGCAGTGCTGTAAGCTTAAGGCTGAATGGGTCCCTGGGTGGATTTTGACCCCAGGTCCTGCTCTCTCCCCCAAATATCTGGTAATGCTCTGGGAGGTTTCCTAATGCTTCCATGCATGTAGCTTTGAGCAGCTGTGGTGGCCATGAGCTGGCCATGCTGCGTTGTGGCCGGTTCAGTGGTTGTTTGTCATACTCATGAAATAACCAAACAAAACCACAGACAGAAGGTGGAGAAAGCTCCGCTGAAATTCTGCTCTGAAGCTCATTTCCTGGTGCTGGGCATGGGAAGGTACTTCTGAAGCATATCTTTGTTTCAGGCAACACTTCCTGCCCTTTTCTATAATCTACATCTGCTTGTGTGTTTTTGCTCACAATTTGTCACAGGTGTAACTGCTGATGCTGAGGGTTAAGCCAGTGCTCCCCTGAAAACTGTGGCTCAAAGTCATCACTAGCAAGACACACCTGTTGTGTTGCTGCGGCTTTCAAGTCTAAGCCTTTCTCTTCTTGTTGGGAACACTCAGAATAACCGGGCCACGAGGAATAAAGCTGGCAGGCGAAGGCCAGCCTCAGGTCTTGCTCTCAAACTTAATGGAGCCAGGGCTGGGAAGGGCTGTGGTGTGGCAGCAGGACTTACCCTTCCCTTCCCCTGTAGCCTTCCCACAGCCCAAACGAGCCTGCCAGCAGAGGGAGCACAGCACATGGCCTCACCAAAATAGGAGCTCACTGAAGCAACCCAAACAAACTCAAACAATTAGCGGGATGATTATGGTCTTTAGCAGAATAAACAGAACAGTCAGAAGGCAGAAGCCTTTCCCTGGCAATGAGATCCAGCTGCAGGCTGCCTGGATGGGGAACAGGCACTATGGCTGGCAGGATCATGTTCTCTACAGTCACATAGGGCAGTGCTGCTGGCCAGACCTTGTCCCCTTTTTCACCCTGCTTGGTAGATCCACCTCTGTTTCCTCATCAGAGTGCAACAGTTTAGGTTGGAGCTTCCTCTCCCACGGCACAGCACGAGAAGGGTGTGCGAGCAATGGGCAGAGTACTGCTCCCAGGGCTGCTGTGGTGTCATGCTTGCACATGCTCTGGCCATGTTTGGTTTTGGGGCAGAAATAGAGGAATTTCGGGCTTGTCTGCGAGCGGGGCAGTTCCTGCGGCCAGCAGACTGAGCTCAGCAGGGGAAGGTGGAAGTTGATCTGGCTGTCTTAAAGAGAATGAGAAATAAAGCTTAACAGGAACTGAAGGGCTTCCCAGGGCCTTTACTGTCTGTGGGTTCTGTTCTCAGTGGGCTTTTCCAACAGCTTGGGCTGCTGCAGTTCTGTGCACAGAAAACACAGGGGAAGTACGGCTGCACTGCTTGGTGGGCAGCATGGCAGCAAGTATTTAGCTCTGTGTTTTGTGGAGGCACTTCAGCACAGCTGTGATGTAGCGAGGATCTGAATCTGGCACCATTCCTTTTTGTAACAGGTTGGTCATTAGGAGGAGCTCAGTGTTTGCAGGGTATTTCCATGAGAGCTCAGCAGCCCTTGAAAATACAGTGTGCTGCTTTCATTGTGGATTAAAAATGTAGTATCTAGCTGAGCCTTGGTAGTTTAGTTTTTAACAGGGATTTAAGCATTTTAAATCCTTTCAAAGCTGTAAGTAAGAATCATAATTTAAACTCTTGCAGACAGATGTCATCGTAAAAATATGAGGACTATTTAAAAGGCTGCCTGCCTGCCTGTCTGTCTATCTATCACCTCCTAATCTGCCTGACGCGTGCAATTGCCTTTCTCTTTCAAAACACTGCAAAGCCGGGTCTGCTGAGGCGCGTGCAGCGTGACCTGAGCTCACCCAGGGCAACCCCACTGCAAGGGTGCAGCCACTCAGCACATCCTGCACATTGCATGGGGAAAGCTATTCGGCCAAGGCACTATTCCCTCTGCAACGAGTGGCAGAAAAGATGGTGTTTAACTTGCCGTCAGATTGAGTTTTTCCCCTTCTTCTGACATTTGCAGAAACTCAAGCATCTTTTGGAAGCAAGCAACATAAAATGATGACATTTTGGGTTTTTTTTAGGTGAACCAATAGTATTTTGCCTTCACTGCCCCATTGTAGAGTATTAAATGATGCTCAGCCAAATCAGCCTCTTACTTGGTCAAAGATTTCCAGCTGTCCTTCGCTGGCTGGTAGCGGTTGCCTTGTATGGGAGCCACAGCTTCCATAGAAACCTGCTGCCTCCTTGCAGATGTTTGGGGCAGCAGAAGGGATAGGGCTAGCATACATGCAGCTAATTTGGGCATTGCGGGGAGGTCAAAGGCAAAGAATGATGTGGGAATGGCACATCTGACTTCCAAAGCTGGATTTAAGAGAGAGAAAAAAGATGTGGTTGGGTTACTTGTCTGAAGAACTTTAGGAAAATGATTTTAAAGGAATTTTTGTAGATAAATGAGCAGGACTTCATTCTGTCCTAAGGAAGGTGTCCTGGAGCTGAGTGCTGAAATGCCCTTCATGTTAGTAGTGGTTTCAAAGAGAACCTGAGTTTCTTTGGTGTGTGTAATGAGGGACTGGGGAGCCTGGCTGAGAAAACTTGTCACAGAAATTCCTGAGGCTCCATGAGCTCTTGAGCTGCCATGGCCAGAGGAGCATTTCCAGTAATGAGTCTGGTGGCTGTCTGCAACAAGAGATGGAAATGCCCTTTGACTTCAGCTTATCATAATGAAGCAGAAGGAGTCATGTAAATGTGGTGCAGGAGTAAGAAGAATCACAGAATCATTAAGGTTGGAAAAGTCCACTAAGATCATCAAGTCCAACCACCAACCCATTCCCACCATGCCCACTCTGACAAGGGAAGTAGGACTTTCTTCACCTCTCAGTAACTCAGGGTTGGGGCTGATGGCCTTTCAGGGGACTCTTTCATCCATCACATGTTCTGGGCTTATCACAACAATAGCTCTGTAGGGAGAACCTGCTGAGAAAATATCATATTTTCTTTTGGCCTTAAGGTATCAAAAGTTTGGAAAGGGCAAGATCCACTGCACGCATGTCTTGTGTTAGTGAGAGCGTCAGAGAAAGGAGAACAGTGATTGCTGGCCAGTCTTTGCTGCTGCCTCGCTGCTGGGCTCTCAGCACTGTCATTTTGGCTGGCTGGTTCTAGGGCATCGGGAGGGTTAACCAGAGCTTGGTTGAGTGCTTTGGTAGAGAGGGAGGGCACCATTTGTTACTGCAGAGATTGGAAACTCCCTGATGTGATTATAACGTGTAGTGATGGAGGCTATTTTTATTGTATGTTGTGAATATTTCCTTGTATGGCATCACAAGGAGCTTGCTTGTGACTTGTAGCTCTGTTGAAAGCTCTAGCAACGAAGCTCCCAATGTCTTTGGCATTCCCAAGCCAATGCTGTATGCGACAGCATGAATTAGCTTTAGGGAGCAATGCATAATAACGAGGAGATAATGAGAAAGACCTCCGGCCTCTGCACTTTACAAGGGGGAGAGAGCAGAGTGTCAGAGTCTGCTCTGCGTTGTAGGACCTCTGCCCAGAGGAGAAATCCCCACTGAAGTGGGAGGAAACTCTTATTTCTTGTTAGCAATCCAGACTGCCGCTCGGTAAATCCCCTTGCCAATGGAGCTGCAGATATGTAGCTGTTAACGGGTTGAAATGGCATTAAAGAGGAAGTCAACCTTTTGCACAGTTTCCTCTTGGAAAGTGAGTGTTACTTCTAATTATAGCGATTGCAGTTTTTCAGATGCTCTCCCAGGGACCTGAATGCTGGGAGTGGGGAGCAGCAGCTGGAAACACAGGCATGATTTTGATCCTCCTCTCCATTGATTCACGTTATTTATCTGAAACGGGTGTGGAGAGAAACTGTTTCCTTTGATACCCGCATGCTTGTTCTCCCCGTGCTAGCCCTGCCATTGAGCATGACTGTATCCCTGATACACATCAGTCCAGATTGCAGAAACTCACCTAAGTTGGGATTGCTTTTCAGAGAAGCTCCAATAGTCTGTTTTTCTCATTTTTCTCCAGCTTTTCGCTGCTCTGGCTTTCTTTGGAGGCGATGGGTTAGGAGTGCCATACCAGTGCTTTTGTCCCCAGGCCAGACCCTGCTGCAGAAGAGCTGTTGCCCATGGATGAGTGGTGCCTGCCACCTTCTGGTCGATTTTCCAGCACCACCCACAGCCTGGGCAGCGGTGCAGGGGCAAAATGCTGGCGGTGCAATGCCCGGTGTGCCGTGAACACTGTCCTCCTTACTCCAGTCTGCTGGAAGGGAGAGTAGGTGGCTCCTCCTGATCCTGGAGATCAGGGAGGAGGCCATGGAGAGGATCTCGGTCCCTCAAGTGGTTCAGTTCCCTATGGGGTTTCTGCTCTTGGATGCTTGGCGGTGGAGCTGCTGTCCCACTTCACAGTGGCCTACTCTGACTCTGCTCGAAGATCCCACTTGTCCCCTTCCCTGACATCAGGGCAGGAGATGCTGAGAACTTCACTGTGCTGAGCACTTCAGTTTGTGCTGAGCACTTTATTGTGCTGAGCACTTCACTGCCCTGAGCATCCTTGCAGCTCTGTGGTGGACTGTGGGTCTGAGGTTCCCCCCACTTTACAGAGGGAGGGCTGAAGCTCAGCTCTGTCCCATCTAAAGTGTGTGAATTAGAGATCTCATGGTTTGGGGACTTGGTTTTCCTGTGTGACCAAGAGAAGAGATGGGCGTCTCCCGGTGATGGTCTAGACCAATAGCTGTGGTCCAGCTCTGAGCCCTGCTCTGCACATGCCCTGTTTTTGGCCATCATTATCCCCCTTGGTGCAGAAGAGCTGGGTTGCCGTTAGAGGCTCATTTGCTGCAGGAGTTCAGAGCTGTGGCTCTGGGCAATCTCAGTGCAGCTACACTCAAATACCATCTCTATGGTGATGACTCAGAGGCATGCATCCTTATGCTGGGCTCTCCTCTCCCTATCCAAATTCATGTCTCAGAGGAGCTCTGACATCTCGTGAATGTCTCACCACCAGCTCCAGCACAACACAGAAACAGAACTTTTAACCTCTCAGTCTCAGCTCGGTGCTGAGCTCAGCAACACCAGGACACTGCTCCTTTGACAGCATTTGAGTGCTGTCTTCATCTCCCGCCTCCTCCTGTGTCTTCGTGTCCTGGCCACCTAACAGCTTTCCTAACCCCACAAAGATGCAGCTTTTCCTGAAGTTAGAACTCCCACTTGTTCTTTCATCACATCCTCCTCCTTTTGAAGCAATATCCTTTTCTTGGCCTCACCAAATTTGCTGTTGGCCAGCTTGTATCCACCCAGATGCTGCCTTAGGGGCTGCTTTCCCACATCTGCTGCTTCTCCTGTCTGACTCCCAGTATCCCCCTGCCCACAGCCACTTCTGCCTCCTGCATCCCATGAGTGCCTTTGGTTCTTCAGAGCTACAGCCCTGCTCAGCCCAAGGGCTTTTGTCCTGCCCAAGTGCTTCTTTCTCTTTCTTGCTCATTTTATCTCATAACTACACTTTTGGGGTTGGAAGAAGCTTTCCTTGTCTTGCCAGCCCCAGAAGAACAGAATCCCCTTGGAGATGTTCAAAATGATGGATATGGACCTGGACACCCTGCTCTGGGTGGCCCTGCTGGAGCAGTGGTGGGACCAGATGCACTCACCAGAGATGCCTCCGTGCCCAGTCATCCTGGGATTCTGAGATTCGAGAATTCTATGAACAGGCTGCTGACATTAGAGCCAAGGTCCTAGGAATGTGCATAAATGGGAAAACATCTTGCTTGGAAGCCGGGAGGAGGCTGGTGGCTCCAGGCTTTTCCAGGGCTTGGCTCCAAGGCTGCCCAGTGGCACCTGGCACAGGCAGGGGGATGCAGAGCTGTCATGGATCAGTGGCTGCATCAGCATCACTTGAGGCAAGTGAGCAAATGGTTTGGATTTCAAGTGCAAATAAGCAACCCTGGCCCAAATGGAGGGAATACAGCTTTTTCTCACTGTTGTGAAAGGACAGCTACCCCAGAAGGCTAAATAGGCTGCAGCATGGGGGCTGGCAGCGGGAAACTGCTTCTGCAAAGCAAGCAGGGGGTAAAGTTGTGAGCTGAATGAGGCTGGGAAGGCGGCTCCTGCCCTGGGGTCTGTGCTGTCAGCACAGGCTTTGCCTTGCTGCACTGCAGGGCACTAATAAAGAGCTGGAGAGCCAGAGCTGGCTGCAATCATGGGTTTGGTGCTGAGGAGAGTGCTGCAGGGTAATGTGTGCTGCGTGTGCTGCAGGACGACTCAGGGCTGAGGCTGCAAATGAGACAGAACCAGGGCAGATCTGCTGAGGTGTCCCAGAAAGGTGTCAGCAGAGCCTGTCTCTGCTGTGGTCCTGGTGGCTGAGTGCATTAATTTAGGCAACAGTAGAGAGCTGTGATGGGCATGCTGACATCTGTGGTGCCTCTGTTCAAAAGCAAAGGCAGCCCTCTCCCTGTTCTGTTATTGATCCAAGGCTGTAGCCTTAGCTCTGCTCACGCAGAAGGATGAAAGCTGCTCCTTATTCTCCCCTAGAAGGAACAAGGCAGGTGTGTGTCAGCGGTGTTATGTAGAGATGTGCAGAGCTTCTTGCCAATCAGCTTCTGCTGCTGCCCTGTGCCGGGGCTGCTAGGCATCCCCATGTGCCAGTGCTAGGGGATTTCTCCACAGTTGCTCTGCCCTGGGTGGGTTTCAGCTCTGGCACAGCAAAAGCAGTCTCATGTGTTTGTCTTTCCTGGGAATTTGTTGGATGGATGTAGTCTGCCCTGGGTTAAATATAGCCGCTGGGCCCCGGGCAGCTCACTGTGCCACACATAGCACTGTTCAGTTGCTGGGAGACACAAATCAGTGATGCAATCCCGATTTTGGAGAACTGTGGGCCACGTGATGCCCCTCCAGATGTCAGTAAAAGAATTGGATTGGAAATCCTCGAACGGTCCCTTCTGGGCTCAGTGCTGCTGATGCTCCTGGGGCTGCCCACACCCAAGGTGAACACCAGACACTGCAATCAAATCCAGCACATGGAATGATTGTGTCTTGGCACATTTTCCTCTTCTCCTCCAAAGAGCCCGCAGCCACCCTTAGGTAAAGCAGAAATGTGCTAATGGGCTCTCCTTTCTCTCCCAGTCTGTCAGAGTTCTTCCCTCACCAGTGAAAATAAGCAGGGAAGTTTCTGCTAATGTCCTCTGACTTCTAATGCACAAATTGCTGCAGGATTTTACTTAGCATTAGCACCTCATCCGCAGATGTGAGCGCTTAGTAGGGAATATTCATCAGTCACAGGAGCAAGTTCTGATGCTTGGGGCATTGGAGTGAGTCAAAGATGACCCAGCTCTTCAAACACATAGCAAATTTAATATTAATAAAAAAGCAAAGTTCCTTGTTAAGCATGACATTATCTTCTGGGAAAGAGCACTGTGATCTGCAGACTGGTGCTGTCTTGTGCTGAATGCAAAGGCAAAGCAACAGGATGGCTGGGAGCATCCTGCTCCTGCTGGTCCCCTTGCTCTGCCCATTGTCAGGCAGTGCCCAGAGCCAGGGCTGGATGTGGATGTGGAGAGCATCTCCTTGGCCATGATGTTATTGGGCAAACAAGCAGGGAAGTTTTTTCCAAAGTCAGGAGCCACACCAGGTATGGAGGAGGGCTGGGATGCATGGTTTTTGGGGAGGATGGGAGATGCTGCCCAGCAATGGGGGGTTGAGCAGAATCCATCCATCCCATCTGTGCAGCACTGGGGATGGTGCAGGCTCATGCTACGTGGGGGAGACCCCAGACCTGAGGGAGGCTCACAGAGGTCTGAAGATGCCTGTGGGGAGACCAGGCCTGTGGATGCAGGGTATGGGGACCACAGCTCTGCTGTGCCAGGGGTCTGAGGCTCAGCCCTTCTGAGCTCACCCTGCTGAAAAATGAAGGTCTTGCTGTTTCCACTGAAATTAATCCTTATGGGAATCTGCTTTCTGATGCAATGCTCTGCAGGAGATTTCTTTTTTTTTTTTCCTCATCCCTTTGCTTATTTAGACTTGAAAAATAAACTGGAGCAAAAAAGCAAGAGGTGGTAAAAATCCCAAGGAGCTGCAGGAAGAGCAAAGAGCTCATATCTGCCTGCAGGGACCGCAGCACAATGGGTGTGCGGAGTGCTGACTCAGCTGCTGTGCCACCACGGTGAGAGTGCAGGGCAAGGCTAAACAGGGCTGCTCATAGCTTGGCTTGGAATGACACTTGCAGTAACAAACATCTGAGCTTGAATTCTCAGCTGATGATATCTCTAAATGGAAGGGAATGCATGGGATGGGAAATGATGGCAAATGGCCAAAAGGAGCGAGGAGTTACCAGTGCTCTGCTGGAGCTGTCAGACAGGATAGGACCAGGATAGGACCAGGAGTGTGCTAAGGTGATAGCATTGGCACCACTGCAGTGCCAGTGAGCGTTGCAGGGTGATGCTGGACCCTGCTTTGCTCTCCAGCCTCTTGTGCTGCAAGACATGGCAACATCAGAGGGCCAGCGCCCCAGGGACTTGGGACGGCTCTGTAAAGCTGTGACAGTCTTTATGCTCCAGGGCTGGCTTTGGGCTGCTTTGATTTGCTGCTGCTTTTCTTGTTGCTGCACCTTTGGCATTGGGCCCATCTCTCCCCAGCGCAGCCTCACCCTTGAGTGGTGAAGTTGGTGTTTGCGAGAGGGTTTTTGTGCTCATCAGCTCGGGAATAACAGGGCAGAGTTGAGCAAAGAGCAGGTTTCCTTGTTCAGAGGCTGGGCTAAAAATATTCGGGGGAAAATTCATTTGGGACTGAGTCGAGATCTGAAATATTTGCTGTGTTCTGAGCTTTTCAGACCACTGAATGGAGAAGAAATGTTCTTAATTCACAGCAGCTCCCAGCTCTCCTAAGGATGTGTCTCGTTGCACTCAAAGGGTGAGAGAGGCTCTTTTTCTCCCTGTTTCTGTTAATTTTTTTATCTTTTATTTATTTTTATTTTTTTTAATGAGAAGGAGCACTTCAGAACAAATGTGCTTCAATGCCATGTTTGGCTGTGTCCACACAGGAGGTTTATTTTAGCGCTCTGGGGGCCAAGTTGTGCTGACTGGCACAGGGTCACCCCTGGATGGTGCAAGACACAGGGGTTCCCTCATCCCCACCCAGTGCAAAGGAAGAGGTGCTAACAACGTCACCTTTATTGTCACTGTTGCTTCAGCAGCCTGTTGTGTGCTTGTTGGGATGCTGGGCTGGGTGATACTGAGATGGCTGGTGCCAAGCCAGTGTCTCAGTGCCTCTTTGGTTGGTGTGTGGCCTCTGGGGTGATGAGAAAAAAAACCTAGAAATGGGTTTTCCCATTTCTGAAGGGAAACTGGGAGCACTGGGACCATCTGTGCTGGCTGGGGACATCAGCCCAGCTCCTCTGCAGTGCTGCTGGGAATCCACAGGAGGCACCGTGCTCCCATTGCAGAAACCTGCAGCCAACTGCAGGGCTTTGTCTCTTTGGAAAGATGGAGATGTGCTGAGCGTGGCACGGGAAAAGGAGCTGGTGGCTGCAGGGCAGGGCAGCCTCATCCCCATCACCAATCCCATGGGTTCGTACTTTCCCCTGGCTCTTCATCCTCTGCAGATCTCCCTTGATCCAGATCAGAGACACCATGGGGAAGCATCAGATGCGATCTCCACATGAGCACTGGGGTGCAAGGAATAATGCAGGGTGCATGCCCTCAACAAGCTCAGGTTGGGTACCTGCAGCCCCCAGAGCAGGAAGTGCAACGACAGGGAAGGCCCACCTCCATCTCCTTGCTCCACTCTGTAATTTCCTGCAGCAAAGTAAACCGTGGCTTCAATGGAAAACTTGCACAGCAGGCATTCCTCTAATTGAAATCCAGTTGTTCCTGGGAAGCACTGCGAGCTGTCCTTGGGATGTCAGCCTTGGTGTGGGGTGCATGAATAGACCCACTCAGACACAAACACAGACCTCCTAAATACAGCTCCATCCACCAAGATTCCTGATGAAATGAGCTCAACAAAGCAGCAGAGCACACGGGAGATAATGGAATGACTGCAAAAAACTGGCCATGTATTGGAATTTTGATTCAACTTGACAAAGCCAAGAAGCTTAGTCAGTTTGGACAAGGAGGTGTCAAGGAGGAAAAGGGGAGAGACTGAAGCTGGCTGGTGTGGGGATGCTGGGGCTGGTGGGTGCTGTTGACCCGCTGCTGGAGCTCATCCTGCACTTTGCACAAACTCATTGCACCTTACATTTGGCCTTCCAACACCAAAAGCTGGCTGCCATCTCCACACCAGAGCTCCCAAAGCACATAACCTGGTGAGCTGGGATGGAGCTCCCAGGGCATTCGGCACAGCGCTAACTCCCCGTGGGGCTGTCATTACAAACCTATGAGGTATCAGTGTTATGTTTTTGTTTAGCTAAGAAAGCCTTCAGAGAGATGCTGAATAAGTATTAAGAGACCTTTCTTTTTCTTTCTTTTTTTTTTTTTCTTTTTTTTTTTTTCCCTTTTACTAACACAGAGAAAATTGAAACCAGCTGGCAGGGCTGGTCGTTCCAGCCAACTGCAACAGCCCTGGGGATTCCCCTCATGTGCTGGTGCTGCAGGGAGGGAAAATTGGGGTAAGCCAGGTGACTGGGGGAAGGAGGTTTTGCTTCCTCCTGCCCTGCCTTTAAGCCATCCATCACCTACAGCAAGCAGCATGCGAGGTGATTTGCCTGCCTGGGGATGAGTCTCTGCCCAAATGAGAAAGCTGGAGGAACTGCACTAAAGGAAGGAGGGGAGATGCTGGAAAGATGCATTTTGATGTGTGGATACTGCTTGCCTTACACTGACACTATGAGTTGTCCTGAAATATGTTTGTTTCCTAAGCACAAGCTCCATCCGGAGTGATTGCTTCTTGGCTGTAGCTATTGTGTTGCACAAAATAATATATTTCCATTAATTAGGTACAAAATGAGAGCAGCAGAGGCAATACCCTGGGTGAGAAGCCACGTTTCACTGCTGCTAGCACTGCCCATGTGCAGGTTGAGCATTTTGCACACAAATCCTGGGCTTTTCTTGCCACCCTGCAGCCTTGCCTCAAAGCACTGGAAACAATTGCACCCAAACTTTTGGAGTGAGCCTTTTGCTCTCCCCTTGCTGCCATAGCCCATAGTGGCTTTGGCTGCCACCGCAGCACCCCTGCCTGCTCCACCAGGCACTGCTTTGTTCGAATTAACTCTGCCAGCAATGCTCTGTCCTGTTTTCTTCTGGCTCCAGCAACCTCGGGGCTGCTCAGCGCTTGTGTGGCCATTCCGCCTCCGTGCCTGTGGGACAGATGGAATGAAGATTGGTCTAGGGCAAAGTTGGCAGCCTGGGAGATCGGTTTTGGAGCCGAGAGGGATGGGCATCCCTTGTGAAGCTCTGCAAGGCCTCAG
>JAOWBP010004554.1:4454843-4485521 GCA_028571105.1 Tragopan temminckii | reverse complement strand
AGGGATGGGGCATCCACAGCCTCCTTGGGCAACCTGTTCCAGTGCCTCACCACCCTCTATGTGAAAAACTTCCTCCTGATATCTAACCCCAGCGCAGCCCTGGGCACATCCATTGGCACATCCTCAGGTGACCCCCAGTGCTTCTGTATCTCCCTCTTGCAGCCCTGTCTCATAGAAGCATTGCTTCTGCTCATCGCCATCAGCCTTCAGAGCACGGAGGGTTTGCCCATGCTGCTGTCTGCTGGCTGTGGGTCTCATGGGGTGTGTAGTGGCTCCCTCGAAGGGGGGGGGCTGTAGCTGTCTGATGGGATGTGTCAGCTCCTGCTTCTTCCAACAGCATCAGCTGTGCTGTGGAAGCAAACTGGGTGCAAGAAGAGCTTTACACCTGGGTTTGGACCAAAGGGAGTAGGTTTAAAGGAGTGGGAGGTGATGGGTGATGTGGGGAATAGATTAGGGGAATGAATTTTGGGTTATGAGGTGCTGCGTGCAGCTGTGATCGCTGAGCTTCTGGGTGCTGGGCTGAACACTGTGTAGCTGTTGTACCAACAGGAGCGTGTGCTCGGGCTCAGCGCAGCCTGTGATGCCTGTTCCTGTTGATGGAAGGTTTGCAACGCCACTGTTGAAATAGGAAAGAAGTAACTTTGCTGAATTTGCTTCTGAGCTTCACTGAGAAAGAGGCAGCTTCTTAACGGAGTGGTATGCAACCTTTCCTCTTGGTTGGCATTTTATCTGTTTATTGTGTATTGGCTAATTTGCAAACTCTTCCTGCGGGGTGATTGCCTGGTGTACCTGTTTGTTGCTCTAGTTTGTGTGTGGATCCCAATTGGCTGCTGTTGCCCCAAATGTGGCTCCACTTCTGATAACAGAAGCATGAATCACCACGTCTTCTTGTATGTTAAGGGCTGGATTTAATGGAGTCTGTTACTGTTGGAGGAACTGAAAAGTCTGAACCTGCCTGGATGGGAAGCTGCGCATTCTGGGTACTGCAATGTGTGGCTTACGCTGCTGTGAGTTGCTTCTGTGTGTGCTGAAAGCTTTCCTTCTGCTTTCATTTGGCTTTCTCGGCCTCTGTTCTCTAGGGTGGCACTGGCAGCTGGATTGCTTCCTGCAGTGAATGGGTAACAGCCCTTGTGTACAGGGAGGGGGGAATGCAGGGCAGTCTGTGTCACTACAATGATGGGCCCTATAGGTCTTGTGCTGTAGATGAGCTTGGAGTTGTTAGTGTTGGAAATGAGCTGTTGGATGTGAACACTGGAAGGTTGGTCTTGTTTGATAGACGGGGATGAGGAGGAGATGGCTGAATGGAGGTGGGCTTGCTCCAGGCTGTGATCTGCAGAGTGCTGCTAAAGAGAGACGTGGCTCATGTTTCTGTCCCTGCTATTTGTCTTAGACTACCAATTTTAGGTACCTGCAAGATTGCTAGGCAGGTTTTCTGGATTATTGGATATGAAGCTGATGCAAGAAAACCTTATATAATGAGTTTCAAGCAGCCAGCTCCTTAGCTTTGCTGCCTGATGCTTTGCTCCTGGTACCAGCTCTTGTTAGGAGCAGAGGGGGACATCAGCGTACCTACTGGGAGGTGACCACATGGAGTTTCAAGTGGTGGAAAGAGGATGCAGGTAGCTGTGGCTGTAGGCAATGCTTTTGAGATGTAAGTAGGTGACTGGAGTTCTTGCAACTCTGCTGAACTGTTTTTACAACCTGATGTCAATAATCAAGGCTCACAAAACAGTTGGATAGAATTACTCACACCAACCAGAGTGTGCTGAGATGGCAGTTGTGATTCAAAGTGTATTTTTCAGGTGTTAAAGGTCCTAAACTTGTCAGGTGAAGGCAGTGACCTAATGCTCAGCAGCCTTGATGATGTTTTAGGAAAGAATTGTTGTCTTTGATTTCAGCTTTCTAAATTTATTCCCAAGCTGTTGCATTTCTTTACTAAATGCTGAGGCACCCATTCTCAATATTTTTTCTTCTCCAGGATGGTGCAATGGATTTACTGAAGGAACTGAAGAGTATGCCTATGACTTTGGACTTATTGCAGGTGAGTTGCACAGTTAGGGTGCAGAGCTGAAGTCTGTCTCTGGAGGAGCACAAAATGCTTTTTAAATGAGTGTAATAATTTACTCCGCCTTCTTGCCTTATTCCAAGCATCAAAATAAATATTACCTCTAGAAAATAGCTCTGCAGCTGGGTGTTGGGCATCAATAAAATAGCTTTAGGCAGAAGTGTGCTGTCTGAAGCTTGTGCACAGCTGATGAGGCATATGCTCAAATCCCTTCATAGATCCTCAAAATAAAAGGGAAGATGTAAATGACAGTGTGTTGGGGGGGCTGAGGGAAGGAGTTCTTTAAGTCTTTGTAATGGTGATATTCAGGACATTAGGGAGATGTTGAACAGAATAACAAATCAGAGATTAAGATGCACATTTGGGATTCTTTCACTCTAAGTTTAAATGACTCAGGTGTGTAGAAGTGTTTGTGAGTGATGCCCAATTTGTGATCAGTCCCAGCAAGCTAGGCACTGTCATCCCTTGCTTTTGGAGTTGTTAAGGAGCAGATGATTCTGGGAGTTCTCGGATATTATGTATCTTGGTCACTGTTTTGACTTTGCTGTGCTTATTTCTGATTTCAGTTGGTAACAAATAACGTATCTTGAATGTTCTTGAATGATTCACGTGCATGTTCACTTGCAGTCCACCCGCATTGGTATGTCTGTGAATGCACTGAGGAAGCAGAGCACAGATGAAGAAGTGATAGCGCTTGCCAAATCACTCATCAAATCTTGGAAAAAACTTCTAGGTAAGAAAATAATCATGTTCCTGTCAGATTCCACTTGTGAAGGTGCTGGGTTTCAGTGGGAGGTTGGCTTCCTCTGGAGGTCTTGTGCATCCATGTAGAACATTCTAGAAAACCAGCCTTTGAAACTGCACTACCTTTGAAGTTTCATCTGCTGCCATGCATACTGGTTGTTTGAGTTCCTGTTTGTCAGTGCAATGGCTAGTTAGCTGGAAAGAGCAGGGAAAGCTTCAGAACTATTCTAATTTTATGATAATTAGCAACGTTAGTTATGGAAACAATATCTGTACTCTGAAGCCTCCAACCTGACTTGTGTGCTACGTGGCATTCATACAGCATGTGCTGTCAGCCTTGTACCTCAGCTTGGAAAGAGAAATGCTGGAATGGATTTTAGGTGATGACTTGGAGAAAGATCTTAGTTTAACAACTTGCAGACAAATTCACATTGTTTTCTGCTGGAGGGGCTTTCATGATGGTTGGCACTGAGCAGAAGCTGCAACTGGGCTTTCCACATCAGGGTTGATGCGTATTTGCTTGGCTCAGACAATTTATCTCTGGATGAAACTAGTTCTACAGTGTAATGAGAGCCATCTTCAGGGTTGTGCTCTTGGCTTTCAGCAGCACTTCGGAAGTGCAAGACTCCCAGAAGGGCCAGCCCTTACTGGCCTTCAGATGATGTTGGCTTGAAATACTGCATTTGGTGACACTTCAGAGAACTTAATCCAATCTGTACTCAGCAGCCAGGGTCTTTGAAAGGAACTTTTGTGATGAGGCAGGTCTTGTGAGGAAGCTTATCTCCTGAGGAGGGAAGTTGATTGATCCCTGCTTTCTGGTTTGGTGGGGAAGGCTTTTGTTTAAATTAGCTTCTACTTGAAGGCAAGTAGAAGTTCTGCATGCAAGGCCATAAAAGCTTTCCTTGTCTTTTTAAATTTCTTTTTGTAGAATAATTTGCCTTGAGCTAGCTCTGTGAAGTTTTAGGACATTGCTTAGTGTATGCAGGGTTGCAGTGTAAAGAGCAGTTCTGAACACTTTTGCATCCAAGTTTGCTTTTTCTTTTTGCCCAAATTTAGATGCTTCAGAGGAAAAAAGTGAGGATAAGAAGAAAAACCTGTCCTTGCCAACATCTTCCTCAAAGGAGACTGGTAACCCAAGAGACCAAAGGTAATGCTTCCCTTTAGCCAGAGGTGGTACTGTTATACAATTTGAATATTCTCTTAGCATCTTACTTGAATTTTCACTTCTAAGTATCTCAGCTGAGGATTCTGTGTACTCAGATTCCTGGTCAGGGTCACTAGGAGTCTGTAGGCTTCCTCCGTGGTGAGCTCTCTGGTGTTTTTAATACTGAACTGTTATGCAGAAATAAACATCTACAAAAGACAGTGGCTTTAGTGAGTTTTTTGCTTTTATTCATGACTTTCCGTGTTTTCTGTCAGTTTTTTAATTAATGAAATACTTCTGGGTTTTGTTGCGTTTATGCTTTTGCTTATTTCTAACTCTGAATTCTTCAGAATGATTATCTTTGGCCTTTGCAATCTCAAGTTATGGATGGGATTGATTCATACATCACTATGTTGAAACTTCCCTTTCTCTGTGCTCTTCCCAGCAAGTCCCAGCAGAAGTCCTCTTTTCACTCTGGGCTGGTGTCCACCCCTCTAGCAGGTCTGCTGCATGCTTGCTCCTTATCACGTGTTGAATGTTGCATCCTATTTCCACTGTCCTATATGTGCTAAGATGTTGAGTGGAGGCAGTGTGATCAAAGGGGAGAAGGGAAGTGTAGGACAAGGCTTTACATCACGCCTTTCAAGAGGCTTGCTTCAATCCTAGGAGGATGGATTTGTCATAGGTTTGACACTTAGATGATACTGCCTGTTTCCTAAGTTTGCCAGAAGATTCAGAGTACTAAGGCTACAGTCCCTCTGTTGTACACAGTTTTACGTGTTTGTGGCCTGTTCCCTGTGGTCAATTTCCTGTCACTTTATCCTTTGCTCCTCCGCTTTTTTTTTTTTTTGCTCAGATCTCTGAGAATCAGTGTTTTGGTGTGAGCTTTCTCACCCTTCAGAGCTCACTGCACGGGACAGGTGGTGGGGACAGCTACTAATGCTGAGTGATGTGACTTTAATTTACATGTGTCTTTGGTTACCTCACTTCCATAAAACGTGAAAATGGATTTGATGTTGCAATGGAAGTTTTAATAGAGGAGAATTCACAGTCGGAGAACTGGGTGTTGTAGGGTGATATGAGCAAGAGCTGTGTGCATGATGCATCTAGTGGCAGTCTGGTGTGTAGGGTTAAAGCAGTAGGCTGGGATCTTCCAGGTGCTGTTTCTTCTCCTGTTGAGAGGAGAAGCTGTTTAAAGGCCACAGAGCAGTCAGTGATAGATGAGAAGGGCTTGTTTTGTAATTAGTCTAAGCAATATCACCAGCTTTGTGATGCAAATACCTTTATCTCTGTAGTCTTTATCCTCTATAAAAATGCAGACACGTACTCCCTTCCCCAGCGTGTGGACGGGTGAAGGATCTGTTGTAGGTTTAATGGGGATAGGAATTGAGTCAGTGGTTTAGGTAAGAGCCTTTGAGCATCCCCTTACTGGTAAAGGGAGGCAGCTGGCTGTTCTGTGTAAGGCCAGGAGCTTGTCAACTGGGCCTGTTGGGGAAAGGGAAAGACAAGTATTACAGTCTGGTCTGATTACAGAGTCCTGGTCTGATACCATTCAAGCCAGGAAGCAGTGCTGCAGTTGAAAGAAAAAAGGAAACTTCAACCGGATCCTGGCTGTAGGTAGTGAGGCAACCCACCCCTCCCCTTCTTTCTTGGGCAGATGGTTGTCATAGGATGTGTGGAATGGAGCTTTCTGGTTTGTGCTGCTACCCTTACACTGTGCCTCGAGGGTATGCTACAGCTACTGCTGCTTTTTCCCTTGATCCTTGATGTATGTTCCTCCACTAGTCTTTTGAATGGTAAAGCATCCCCTTGGTTGTAAAGGATAAACAGAAGCAAAGGGAGGAGCTTAGCACAGATCCAGCACAGTGGTAAGCTCCTGGTGTCAGGCTGAGCCAGGCTCTTTACAGAGTGCAGTGCTTATTCTCCAGTGCTGCAAAATGAACTGTTAATCTGCCTTGGAAAAAAAAAAATATATTAGCAGCAAGGAGTTCTTGGCTTTGCTCTTTGAAGTGCAGGCTGTGATGAAAGGAGCCCGACTTGCTGCTCAGTGTATGCTTGCAGGTTCAGATGAGGCTGCTATCGAGGCACCAAAGAGATCAGCTTGTATTCAGATACTTCAGCCACTTATTTTGATAGATTTTGGCTATGCCTTCCTCTTCTGTCAGGGAGAAAAACCCAAATAGCTCTTGGCTTGCAGTTTGTCTTACTTTCTGGAGCACAGATGTAGCAATCCCTCTGTAGTGACTGGAGAGCTAATGCTGCTAGACCTGCAGGCTCCGAGCCAGCCAGCATGGGGCTGGCACCTGCAAATTGCTGTGTTACTGTGATCCTCTGTGCTGTAGTACTTTCAGCCTTTACAGTAGTACATTTTAATGGACAGTGTCTAATGTTTCTCTGTCTCTGGCAGCTTTTTCTTTTCTGGGGCTCTCTGAAGCTTTTATTGGGAAGTTTTGGATCTGTGGCCTTAATTCAGCTGTTCCGTGAGATTTTTCTTCCAGGGCAGCCCTGAGTTCTGTTTGTAATCCCTGGCTGTTGCTTTGCACCATTTGGTTCTAGCATACGTGTGGCTTTTTTGTGTGTGTGCGAACTTTTGTTGTCTGGATAGATTTACAAGCTCTTTCTCCTGTTCAACAGGAACAGTGTGAACCGCAAGGATTTCCTGAAATAAGTCTTCTTGGTGTCTTTGAGGTCTATTTCCCACTATTCTAATTATAAACTAACTTCTGAAGCTTAATAAATAGCTCTCTGTACAGCCGTTGGAATAGCTCAGGAGCCTGTTTGATCTAACTCAGGAGTGATCAGTTGTCATCTCAGGGTATGTGCAGGTATGCAGGCAAAAACTGTTGCTCGTCAGCTGACAGGAGTGGGATAACCATGCAACTTATCTAGCTTTTTCCACCTTCAAGAAAATAAACATTTTCTATTTAAATTGATATGAAATATTTAATAGCAATTAGAGATAGAATCTTATTAAAATTAAAGGACACGGATATTATCTGTGTCCATGTCCATGGCAGTTTGAAGTTTGACTTGAAGTTGGACCTTTCTCTAAGCTGCTTTCTGACAGCCCTACAGAAAACCCTCAGGATGTGTGGTATTTTCAGAGCTGCCTTTGGTCTCTTCCAATTCATAACTCATATTTGCAGTTTGAAACTTAGTGTTGATCAAAACCTGTCTTGTTAAGATCGTTGTTTTGTATTCCATTATTTTTTCTTGCAAATACAGAGGATTTTTTCCTGCCATCCATATTTGTAACAAGTTTTCAAGTATTTCAGCATTCCTCCCAGTAGTCCATACTGTAAGCCACTCTAATCCTATCAGTGTTTCCTTTTGTTTTACATATTCTTTCTAGGCTTTTTGCCTTTGTTCTTTGGGAAGTCTAATTTTTTCCAAAGTGTTTTCTATGAGATCAGCTGCAGTTTTCAGATGAGCTTTTGAGTTGTGTCATTTGCTGCATTCACTCTCATGTGCACCATCTGCGATCTGTACATAGTTCCTTAAGTACAAAAGTACCTGGTAGCAGTTTGTACCCTCCAGAGAAGAGATCATCATGAGTGTTTATTTGCGAGCTAAGTTTTCTTTTCTCTTGTCATATATTCTATGATTCTGTATGTAATGTAAATTCTACTGAGTGTTTTTAGCTGTTTGGGCACCTAATAAATCTGTTCCTCAGTAGCTTGGTGCAGTGCTGACCGGGAAAACTAGCTTGCAACAAGTCTGTATTCAGCTTCTGGGCAGAGTGTAAGTGAGCTGACAACAGAATTTTCAAAGTCCTGTTTCATCTGAGAGAGAAATGAATCTTCCAGCTCTGCTTTGACCTGAACAGCATGCTCAAGGTGCACTGGTAGGGGCCCTTCTGAGTGGGGCCCAGTAAGGTTCTGAGCTGTGGAAATCCGGCAGCTCTGATGATGATCTGAGGGCTTTGAGGCTCTGCAGAGCCAGACAGGATTTGGACTTGGCAGCAGTGGGGTCCCTGTGCTGAGTCCCTGAGGCTGTCTGGCTCTGTACATACAGCTGTGGGTTCAGAAGGCTTCCAGCTCAGTTCTGCCCTGCTGTGGGCTAACTAATCCCTTCCCGGGCAGTGCAGTGGAAGTGCTTGTTGATGAGAGATTTCTCATGGCAGAAAGCTGGCAGTAGTGTCCCAACTTCTCAGCGATGTTCAGCCACTTGTACCTCAAGGAAACATGGCCTGTGGTGTGGTGTGGCTGAAATTTTCAGGGTTTCTTATTTTTCTGTTTTTTCTCTTACTGCATTGATGTTACCCAGACACTGGCAATAAATACTGTGCGTTTTATGGCCCAAACACCAAAGTCAGAGCAATCTCTGCTGAAAAATTGGCTGTTCTGCTGCCTAGATATAAGGACGGCAGGATAGGGGGAGGAAAGATCATCTGGGAGTCATAATAGCCCCAGTTTTTTTCTGTGGTAATTGCAAGGCTAGCTCTATGTGCAGATGTTAGGCTTTATGGGTAAGGTACTTCAGCACAGAGGGTGTACCCCAGGCTGAACTGTTCCATGGGGTTACTCCTCCAGAAAACAAATCTGAGCCTGTGCAGTGCTGGAGCCTGCTGCAGTGTGGGGTGGTGGCTGGGTGCCCTCTGGCTCTCCTGGCAGATGAGCTGGCTGATGCAGTCCCAGCAGGCAGATGTTTGCGTTTCCCTGACTGTGCCTACAAGTGCTTTGCAGGTGGGAAATGAAGGTTGTTTTTGCAAGGGAAGTTGTATTTATGAGTCCTGTGTCCACCTGGCACCTGTGTGAGCTGCGTAATGTGTGGGGGTGCCCTTGTATGAGATGAGTAATCAGAGGAAAAAGGAAAATCCTCTTATGTGTTTTGCTGTGTTTCTTTTTATATGTCAGAGCTGAAGGAGCCATTTTTTTCTTTTTCTGAGCACAGAAAGCCCTTGCTCTGCAGAGCCTTGTGTAGGCTTCTCTGATTTCTGCTGCAGAACACACCGTGCTGCATTTCTTGTTGGTTACAGAGAGCCAGTGTCCACTTCCCACTGCTGGCATCTCAGGGGTGAAGGATGTCCCAGGAAGTTCTGAGCACATTTGAGCTACTGACAGTGTCCTATGGCTTTGTAATACTTTCACTTGATGCTTGGTGGTTCAGCAGTTGTGGCTTGTGTTCAATAACCAATTGATTGGCAGGGCTGCTTCATGGATTAAACCTCGACTTACTGCCAGCAGATTCCACTGGAGAACTCATATCTGGGTTGGTGGTGTTGGCTGCTGCGTTGCACTAAGTGCTGGTTTGGAGCATGTCTTTGCACTGGTATCCTCTGACTGTTTTGTATTATAATTAACAGGGTGCTTGGCCACGTGCCTGCTGATCCCTTCTCTGCTCTCAGTGACCTGAACTGAGACATTCTGACAGGTGAAGTTTCTCTTTTAGCTCCAACAAAAGGCAGGAGCCTCCGAAGACCCCGACCACCCCCAAAATCACCACCTTCCCTCCGGCGCCCATCACCTGTGATGCTGTCCGCAACAAATGCAGAGAAATGTTGACAACAGCTCTGCAGGCTGATGGTAAGTCTGGACAAAACCCTACTTTGCCTGAAATACTTCTTAGCTCCCAGTGAATTCTGACAGACCTCTGCATGTGGGTCAGTACCAAATTTGGATCCTCTTAGATATGCTTTTCTGGAGCAGCCTCGTTAAAAGACTACTACAATCAGTTTGGTTTGCCATCACCCTTTTGTCAGGCTGGCTGGTGTTGCAGCAGCTGTTGATACTTGCATAGGAACCTGATGTGTCAGGCAATGGCAGTTAAGAACTTGGGGTCGTGTGGTCTTCTATTCTACAGCCTGGGTGGGTGGGTCTGGCCAGAAGTTTGATCTTCAGGTGTGCAGGTATTTGCTTCCCTTTCTAGGTCTCAGTCTTACCTGATTGCTGTAAAGTGAAGCTGTCATCTCTGCCTATCCTTGGGATGCAAAGTGAAGCTGTAACTCAGTATACGGAATGTGTCGGTAATGGTGCTTATGCCAGCTGCCTCCTGCACTTAGACTCTCCTATATTTGGGCTGGAGCTGCTTAAATACTGTGGTCCTCTGTGGACCTGGAATAGAATAAGTTTCTCTCCCACTCAGAATGTGCTCTCTAAAGACAGAGGCAGCTGCAGATGCTCAGCATCTCTAAAAGTCAGATTTTAAACACCTCAAGCTGAATGTATACTTGAGACCAAGTTGCAGATCCTTTTTGGAAAACTGGGGTCTGTCTAAGCAATGCAACTTTATTAATTTCAAGCCAGGGAATGTAGACAGCAGATGGAGAGGTTCATACAGTCATTATTTCTAGCCTTTCTGTGTGTGTGTGTATGCTGCATTAAATACCCTGTGTAACTCTTAGAAGAACTCTTTCCATGTGAAGCCTGGGAAGCAGTCCCCTCAAGTCTGCTGCTAAGCTCAGCCCTGCTCTGCACTGCTTTCCCCTGCTTCGTGGTGTTGGTTAACATACCCAGTGTATAAGCTGATAACAGTTTTTGCTCTCTATGATGCTGTTTAACTGGCAAAAAGTAGCATGTGAAAGAAAAGGGGAGGGCAGATGAAGCCTGAACTGAGAAAAGAAATGAAGACTTGACTCTAATGCTGCATGGTTTAGGTTCTGTCAGATTTGGGCTGAGTGGAGCTACTTCTCATTGACACCAATTTCTGCTGAGAATGAATTCCTTCCAGTTTGACCTCAACTGTGGCAAAAATACATTGGATATGGGGAAAAGTTACTGTTGAAGGACCAGCTTCTTGTTAGCTTTGTGAGTGCAGTCCATCCAATAGAGAGATGGAGGGCATAACTGGCTGGATTTGTCTGCTTTTGTCACTGCTCTTCTTGAAAGGGTCAGAGGGTGCCTAGAGCAAAGGCCACAAGATGCCAGTGATGGAAGGAGCACATAAACCAAAATAGCAATCTAGATTTGTCTTCAGTATTGAGCCCAGGGATCCCTTGCCCAGTTGGAAATCATTGATCTCTTGTTTCTCTTTGTCTTTCAGATGACTATATTGCCATTGGTGCTGACTGTGAGCACATAGCAGCTCAGATTGAAGAATATATCCTTGTTGTACTGGGCTTTCTTAAGGGCCTGCATGTCTCTAGGCCATTTTATTAACGAGCACAGAGGAAAAAAGGGGCACTCAGTCTGTGTAAATATTCTGATTGACACAGTTGGTATGATTGACACAGATATTTCCTTCCCATTCACACCATAATGGGTTTGTAAGTACCAGTTTCTCCTTCCTATCAAAATAGTATTTCCTGCTTCTAAAGACATACAGCAGCCCTGTGCCTCTCTCTTGAGAGCATTGTGCTGGTATGAGGCAGAAGCAATGGGGAAGACAGCAGTGAGTATGAAGTTGCGTGTAGATTTGAGATCAGCTGAGAGCTTGCTTGGTTTGGGGGCTATGGGGCAGGAGGTGCAGCTGCACTGTGAGTGCAGGGTTTTATTTCTGCCTTCCTGAGAGAGTGGGTTGAAGAACCAAGCATACTTGAAAATCAGGATTATTTCTATGTGGAAAAAGTCAGCATTGGAAGCTTCTGGAGCCTGGGATTGTGTAGGCATCATTAATGGTGTTAACTTCCTAGAGCAGAAACTGTCTTTTGATCACAGCAATGGTGATCAAATAGCAACAGCTCTACTATTCATGAGTGGTATAGATGGTGGTTGGAAGCCTTTGGGTTGACTGGGAAGTCCTTGACTGCCATGTACGCATATATCAAGATATCAAGAACACTGACATGAAATACAAAAACCGAGTGAGGAGCCGCATCTCCAATCTGAAGGACTCCAAAAATCCTGAGCTGAAAAAGAATGTGCTGTGTGGGGCCATTACTCCTGAACAGATTGCAGTGATGACCTCGGAGGTGAGGAAGCCTGAGCAGGGTTCCTTTCTTACAGGGAAAGTGTTACATGGATTAGCTTTGAAGCAAGTGGCTGGTCTGCTTGCCAGGGTTGCAGATCTCTCAGCAGCTGCTACCAGAGTGCATGAGGAGGGGCTGGTGGTGGTGATTGTGATGTGGAGAATACTCTGATGGAAGTTCATAGCATCCCAGGGGACTAGATGTGAACAAGTAACCAAAAGTGGAAGGCCCATCTGTTAGGCTGTTCTCTTCTGCTGACTCTCTTGAGTGTGGTGGGTGTGGTGGGAGAACTGGACAGATGTGACTTTATTGCTTTTTTGAAAGGAAATGGCCAGTAATGAGCTGAAAGAGATCAGGAAAGCCATGACGAAAGAAGCAATCCGAGAGCATCAGATGGCCAAGACAGGAGGGACACAGACTGACCTCTTCACCTGTGGAAAATGCAAGAAGAAGAACTGCACTTACACCCAGGTTAGTCTTCCTGCTCCTGTAGCCTCCATGGCCTTGACCTCTGCACAGGAAACGATCTGTCGTGGTCTGGAGCTCTCACTGATCCTCAGCACGCCATGCAGCATGGCAGAGATTTTGCTGCTGGTGGGGAGAAGCTTTTGGTGTGCTCAGGGCTCTCTAAAATACAACACTGATGCTTTTGTGGTCATCTTTTGTTGGGGCTTGTGTAACTTCGTGCAAATGCTGCTCTCTTTCTAGAAGAGCTGGACTTGTGCAGTACCAAGGAATATCATAGCAGGAGTATGTCAGGGCTGCTTGCTGAGCAGCTTGGGAGAGCTTCATGTTGAAAGCAGGTGCAGGGAATGTGGAGGTTCAGAAAAAGGAGGTGTTGTGGGTTGTGTAGAAGAGAGTCTGCAGAAACTGAAGTAGGCATGTTGATGGTATTGGAAGTGCAAATTAATCATGTAGATAAGCTGTGGTTGAACAAGTCCCAGATTGTTTGAAATAAAAGCATTAAAGAGGTAAAATTATGAATAAAGAATAAGTGAAACAGTGGTATGAGCAAGCAGAGGTGATTTGTTCCCTTTGATGGACAGCTGCTGGAAGCTTTGTGCATTACCAGTACGTGTTAGTTCCCATGCTTGTGCCAGGTGTTTGGAGATAAATGTGCCTTTGCTGCAAGTCAGTGGTTTGGAATGTGCAGTTACCAAAAAATGTATCAGCAATCTCACGATTGCTACTGTTTGCTGAGTATGTGTGCCCAAACTGCGTGTGCAAGAGCCAAGTGAAACCCCTTAATATGCTTGGGTGTGACATGCAAACAGATGAGAGCCAGGCAGCTGACCCAGGGTTTTCCTCTGGCTGTCCAGCAGTCGTGCATCTCACAGACTGGCTTGGGTGAGAGGCCTGGCTCTGAGCATGCCCCAGTAAGTCGGCTTGCAAAGCTGCCTCGTTTGTCTTGGCAGCATGTGGGACTCGAGTTTCCCTTGCAAGCTGGAGTCTGACTGCTTAGAACTGGGACAGATCACGGCAGTGTCTTTTAAATAGAGATAATCAGAAGGTTTTCTAGAGAAGAGACAGTCACTGACATTAATGTGTTCTACGCTTGAGGAAGGTGAACTGGCATTTATGAAAGCATTCAGAGCCTAAGAGTAACATCGGGTGGGAATGCCAGAATTCAGCTATCTGGCATTCTTGAGGAACATTTTTAGATTGCATCATGCAAATGCTGTAGCTCTTGCATGTTAGGTAATTACACATGTGGATCATCATAATTATCCCCTTGGCATAGTTCTGCTGTCTGATTTGCTCAGGGAGTGCCAATATTTTGATGCCTTGTGGAACTCAAATGCCATGAAAATCTGATTATCTTTTTTTTTTCTTAGCAAACTGTGTTTCTGGCAAGAGCTGGCCACATCTGGGTTAAATATCAGTTCTTTAATGACTCAAATAGAAAGCAGACTGGAAATGTGCAGAACCTGGTAACCCAGAGTATATTTCTGTGAGGCCAGGACGCGGGACTGGTCTGTAAAAGGGAATGGCTTGAGTGCTTTTTTATGTGTTCCTGTGGAGCACGTGCTTGATGGGCTGAGGGTTTTGTAGTCTCTCAGCCAGCTGCATCCCTTCCCGGGGCACAGCACGGCTGTGGCTGTGTGTGCTGCCAAAGCCACCCACAAAGAATGAGGGGTGAGAAGGGAAGGCTGCTGCCCCAAAACGAGTTGCTCAGATGGTGTCAGGCTTGTGAAGGACCATTAGGCAGTGTCTCCTCAAGCAGCTGCTGCTGAACGCTGACGGGCTCATTTTCTTGCTGTTGCCTTTGTCACAGTTGTAAAGAAAAAGTGGTTGTAGCAGGGAGATCAGAGCCCCTCAGGTGCTTGTGCAATCACTTGAGTAGATGTGGGGCTCTCTTGCAGCACTGCAAGTCCTTGTGTGTGCTCCTGGCTTGGGGACAAGTGTCCCTGCTGTAGTGGGTATCTGTCACGTGTGTTTTTGTCTGGTGGGGCATCCCTCCAGTTCCTATCAGTGGCCTTTTAGTGCCAGAGCTTTCAGCTGCTCTGGTGTTTACCCACTGTACCCTGGGAGTGCTGGCAGGCGGCTGTTGATGATGCTTGTCTAATTTGTTGTAATCTAAACAGACGCTGCGAAGCTTGGTTTAGCTGCAGGATCTGCAAGTCTCCTAATGGTCTCAGAACATGTGTGTGGATGTGTAAGTTTCTGTGTAAAACAATAACCAGATTCATTTTACAGGGAGGCTCTTTGCGCTCCCAACCCCCGATGTCTTGATTTCTGACAGTGTGACCAGATAGTCAGCATGAGTCCCTGGTTGCTGGGGGGGGGAAAGGAGCTGTTTTGTGACCCTACCATGAGGCAGCATACGATGCTCACCTCTCCTTTCCTTTGTATCCTCCCCCAGGTGCAGACCCGCAGCTCCGACGAGCCCATGACCACCTTCGTCGTGTGCAACGAGTGTGGGAACCGCTGGAAGGTAGCACACCAAGGATATTACTGGCACTGAGGGGTGTTAGGGTAGCTCTACCCACGATGCTGCACATGCTTAGCTGCTCTCCTCAGATGTGCTTGCCAAACGCTGACTAGCTCTAGCGAGTGATCTTTCCTCCCAGCACAGAGGCAAGAGCTCCTGGGTTCATCCCATCTCTGCAGACCAGCTGGGGCTATGTCTCACTTCTCATTCCCTCTCTCCTTCCTCACATTCCCTCTTCTGCCATGACCAACTTCACAGTGCTTTTCATGCTCCCTCTGCCACCCAAGAGATGGTGGTGATGACATTATGTAGGATTTTCAAACTGCTTTTATACTGTGTGCAGAACTTGGATGTGAGCAGAAATGGCACCGCCACAGAGTGCCAGAGCCACAGCTGAGAAATTCAAATAGGAGCTCTATTTAGCCCTTACTGTGGGGGCTGAGCCCTGCCTCCAAAGAACCCCCAAGCCCTTGCCAGCTTCAGAAACAAGACCGTCACTTGGATCCCTATCTTCTAGGCAGCAAGCGCATGACCTGCGACTCCCTTAGTGAGGTTTTCTAATCAGGGTTTAAACTCCCTTCTCTTGCAGTTCTGCTGATATGTGCCATGGCCCAAGAGCGGCAGCCAAACACAGATCTGAGTGCAACCTCCATACGCCAGCTCCCACGGCAATTGTGTATTGTGTCCCAAGTGAGTTTGCATTGTCACGTACTGAGAGAGCAGCTGCAGGGAGGCCTGCCTCTCTGTTTGGGCCTCGGTGGAGAGCCACACTTGTGGGCTGACAGTGGCAGGAGAGCTCACTAAACACACTTAGTCATTATTTTCTCATCTAAGCAAGTATGGTCACTTTTTCTTCAAAACTAATATTAAACATTTTTGTCAGTTTCTGACTTTTATTTGAACTGTGTGCGTACAGCACTTTGCATTTGTTGTAGAGCTGCGTAGAGGCTCAGAACAGTATCTGGATGGGTGTTGACTGATCCATGCCTGGACCATGAGACAGCAGAAAGCTGCTTGTAGATAGACCCTCAGTGTGTGAAAGCTTGCTTCTGGCTAGCTCTTAAAAGCTAAAACATTGGGCCAAATCGTGGAGTGGCTGGGTGGCAG
The DNA here is from genome assembly GCA_028571105.1 of Tragopan temminckii. Lineage (NCBI taxonomy): Eukaryota > Metazoa > Chordata > Aves > Galliformes > Phasianidae > Tragopan > Tragopan temminckii. Next base: position 4,469,683 of record JAOWBP010004554.1, on the reverse strand, counting down.
TCCTGGCTCTCCTTACCTGACTGAGACCTGTTGATAGAACAGAACTTTTTGGGCAGTGACGACATGCAGCTGTCCAGATCAGTTGGATGTAGCATTCTTGTGATTTTTTGCATGGTGTTAGATAGCTTGTGATATGATGCCTTTAAATGCCAACAGCACAGGCTGCTGCAGAGATGATATCCAGAATGTTGCTCTCTACATTGCAACAGACTGAAAACAAGGTGACTTCAGCCACCAGAAAAACCAAATGGTTGGTTTGGAGGAGCAGTGCAAGGAGACCCTAGTAGCCACGAGCTCCCTTAACATCTGGTTGGGCAGGAAGAGCCCAGCAGATGGTTGCTGTTCCTGCTGGCTGAGCTACTCCCCTTGACTGTCTGCTTCTGATTGCCAGGGAATGTATGAGGTGAGCTTGTAGCTGGCGCTTGCAAGGGGGGGTAAGATGAAGAAAGCTGGTAGCAAAAGCAAGCTTCAGATGCCAGCTCTGGAGATGTGACCTTGTTGCTGGGGGCCTGCAGGATCAGGCTGTTGGTGGGAGGATAACTGCAGTCTGCTTTTCCTTTCAGTAGTGTTTGATCTTGGTCTAGGACTTAAAATCCCTTTTCTTTCCTGGGTTTCCTAGCTTCTAACTGAGGTGATGCAGCATGCCAGGGACCCTCCTGTATGGTCACTTCTACTCTTGTGCTCATAAGCAGTATGGGGCATTTGCAGTCCCATCGATAGCGTCACTCCCCTGTTTCGGAGTGAAAAAGCAAGTATTTCCATTGGCTTTTCAGCATGCCAGACAGCAGACATTTAGCAGAGACCTTGGAGATGTTGAGAGGGGAGTAAGCAGCCACATGAAAGCGATGGGAAACGTGCTTGCAGCCCCTTTGAGAGCTGTGTTCCTCTCGAGGCAGTGATCCCAACAGGATCTTTTGCTCAAGGCTTTCACTTGATGGGGTGCAGCCAAGTCTCCCAAGAAGGAAAAGATTCAAAGATGCTGACAACTTGTTAAGCCTCACGCATCTTGCAGCGGATGGGATTATTCAAGCCAGGCTTGTGAGGGAACAGTGTCCTCACAGTAATGCTTAAAAAACCCTTCAGGATATAAAACCAAAGCTGGCCAAGGCACTCTGGCTCGTGCACTGTGAACAGGAGCCAGCTAATTACCAGTTGCTGTTGCTTTTCTTGTATTAATGTAAGGAGAGGAGTGGAGCCTGAGTGCAATCCTAAATTTACATATGGAGATTCAGAAACAGAAGGAGCTTCTCAAAAGCTAGAGGCTAGCACTTTGTCTCGTGGCATTCTGCTGTGCTTCAGGGGCAGTCAGAGGGTGGAAAGCCATGGGATAAAGAGGAATGGAGATTCCCTGACTGGATGCTTGAGTGCTAGGATGGTGAGCAAGTGATGACACAGCTTACCCGGTGGTAGTGGGGTCTATCTGGGGCTGGCACTTTGGTGGAGGATCCAACCTGCCTGCTGTGCTCCTGGACAGCATGGGATGCTCTGCAAACCCAAACATGAAGGTAAGATCTCTGTAATGCAGGGTGTGGTGCTGGGGGCCTATCACAGTGCTGGCTCTGCTCAGTGCCTGTAGGGAAACCAGTGTGCTGCACCTCTGTGCCAGGGCTCCTGCTGTCGAGCTGCTGGTTAGCATCACTCATTAGCACTGTCACGCTTCCATCACTCGAGGTACAAGCAGGGGGAGTGCCCTGGGCAGTGAAGCTGTTGCTTTGCTGCTTTTGTATCCACCAGAAATGCTCTCTTGGTTCTTAATGGCTTCTTGGAATGGGATGGGAGCCCCTGCTGTGGGAGCTTGTCTGACCCACTGGGTCTGCAAGGGGCTCTCAGAGCACTAAGGACCAAATAATAAAAATACCAACATTCCTGAGCAAACGAACCAGCTCTGCTCTCTCTCAAAAATACATTTTCTTGAGTTGTATTTCCAGCTTGGCAAACAAGAACTAAATTTACTGACACGAATTTCCACTCAATCACGCCACAAGGAAGGAAGGAAACAAACAAGAAAAAAGAGCGGAGAGTTTGTTTGCTTAAAAAATATCTTCAATAAAAAGAACTGATGCTCTCTTTTCTGAAGGGGATGGAGAGGAGGGGGTGGATGTGAAGCCATGGGCTGTTCTGCACCAGAGCCCTTCCAGAACTTCCCAAAGGCTCTGTGGATGCTGCTGGGGCCACGGTGTTGGCTCTGTATCAGCACAAGGGCAGGGGCTGCTGGCAGAAATGCTGCAGTGCTGGGAGCTGAGCCTCTGGTAAACAACTCCTCGTGCCATACAAAAATACACAGATACGATATATCTTTTTCCCTGTGACATTTCCCATTTCACACACAGCCCTGCCTGGGTGCTCAGTGCCAAGCTCCTGCAGGATGAGGGCAGAGCCCAGTGCCTTTGCTGGGGAAGGTACAGTCCAGCTGAAAACCTTTCCTTTTGGGGGTCCTGGTGCCCGCACAACTCACACTGATGTTCTCCCAGGGCTCCCTGCACCAAGGATGCAGGATGCTCTTGTGTTGTGGGGGTGATGAGCGCATGGTCCAGTGCTGCTGTCTGCTTGGGACTGGGGCCTCCCAGATCTGGGCTGTGTTGGGGGGCTGCCTCCCTCTGCTCCACAGCAGGAGGGGGGACATCATCCCCCTATTGCAGCAGTGGGGGCTGCCTGGTGTCCAGGGGTGTCCCCTGGATCTGCTGGGGCTGCTCCCTTCCCTGTGCTGCTTCAAACAGACAGAGCGATGTAAACCCGATGTGTTTTTATATGTACAACAGACGCTCATCAACACCCCCCCTCCCCACTTCCAGTCCCCCAATGAAAGCCAACCAAAAAAAAAAAAAACCTTTTAAAATAAAAAGTTAAAAAACCAAACAAGCAACGATTGATCTCCCCTTCCCCCCCCCAAAAAAACCCAAAACCTGCAGAACAAAACAAGTCCCCAAAGGGGTCTCAGGTGGGAATCGGGGACGTGCTGCATCCCCAGGTGCGATGGAGAAGGGATAAAGTGACCTCTTCAAAAGTGGGTGCGATGCAGCCGGGGGGGGAGGGGGGCACTGAGCCCCGGGCCCCCCCTGCTGCCTCCGGTCGGGACGGGGTTCAGTAGTACGAGCCCGGGCTGAGCCGCCGCGGTGCCCCCACCCCGGGGACGGCCCTGGGGGTGGCCCTGAGACCGAGGGCTCACAGGTAAAAAGCTAAAAACGGGGAGGTGGAGAAGAGCCGGGCCGTGCCCCCCCTTCCGCCTCCTCCCCCCCCGGTGCCGCGTCCCCGCCGGTGTCCCTTTAGCCTTTAGGACTCCGAGGAGGAGCGGGAGACGTTCTGGAGCAGCGATTTGTATATGGCAGAGTTCAGGAAGCGAGGGTAGGAGTCTCTGTGCATCAGCGTGTAGATCTGGAGCTGAGCGTCGTCGAACGTGTGCGAGGACGGCTCCTGCATCTTCCGGTTGATCACCTCCCGTACCCGCGAGTCCAGGCTCACCTGGGCGAGAAATGAGGGCTGTGAGACCCCAGCGATGAGCCCCCAACCCCGGGCACAGCCCCGCAGGACGGGGACGAGGGATGACCCGCGGAGCCGAGCGGAGCGTCGGGATCCGGCGCGGTGCCACGACCGAAGGCGGGGACCCCGCGATGAGCCAAGGGGCAGAAAATCCGGTCCCAAACGAGGGACGGGGACGGGGCTCGGGTTGGTTCGCACCGCTCCGGGCGTAGGGGAGCAGCGGGAGCCCGTCCCCGTGGCCTCGGGCCGTGCGCAGGGAGCGGGGTTGGGGTGTCCCCTGCAGCCGCATCTCCTCGGCACGATGGTGCCCTCGTGAGGTTTCGGCCCCGCAGCACAACCCCGGCGCGGCCACGCGAGGAGATTTGGGGACGGAGACGCGGGACGGGGACGACGCTGGGCACAAACACCCTCCCGATGCCGTCCCGTCGGATTTAGGGACGTAGCGCTGTGACCATCCCTCCGGTACCCCCAACACCGGTGCCCTTTCCCTAAGAACCCACTCCCGAGCCTTCTCTTAACCACAGAAGGGGGCCAAAACCTTCCCAGAGCATTTGTGCCACGTACCTCCTTGGGCGAGAGGATGGAGATGTAGTCCTCGTAGATGGTCCTGGCCTTCTCATCGATGGTGTGTTTGTTGCACTCGGTTTTGAGCTCCTCGCACGCCAGCCAGAAGAGCATGTTCTCCTCACTGTACTCAGTCCTCAAGAACTCCCGGAAGACGTTGCGACCAGCTGGGCTCTTCATCAGCTTGTCAAAGGACTGCGCCCAGCCCCGCACCTCCTCCGTGGTGGGTTTGGAGCTGTGGGGTCAGCGGGGTGGGAGGCAAAGGGAAGGCGTTACAACTGGAGAGGGATGCTCGATGTGGGATGGAATAGGGCCGGGTTTTCTCTGTTGTATCCATCTGCCAGAACAGGGATTGCACAGGGATGATCCCAGCTCCGAGCCATCACAGAGGGACTGCTCCCAAGCACATCCCCTGTGCTCGTGCTCCTGCTCAGGCTCTGTTCATTATGGAGCTCCTGGAGTTGCCCGTGGGGTTTATCCTGGCTCTGCTCAGCCAGGTCACACCGTGGGCTGGGTTGAAGCTGAATTTCCCAAAAGGGGACATATTGTGCTGCCAGCTCTGCACATACCCAGGAGGGCGCAAAACCCCTTCCCATGCTGAGCTGCGCTGCTGGCAGGTCCGTGCACCAGCACTGACAGCTGGGGGAGCAAGATCCTAATTACTAAAGCAAGGCAGGAGCCATCATTACCACTGGCTAATTAAAGCATCTGATCCCTGGCACCAGCGGAGCACCCATGGCCAGGCTGCGTGCAGGCAGCTCTGTCTCATTTCCAAGGCAGAGGATGCCTGGTGCAGGTGCCCCCACGTGTCCCTGCAGGCAGGGAGCTTGGTGAATGGCTCCCTGTGCCATGATGTGTCATGAGATGCTGCGCCATGCACCCGTCGTCCCCACACTCACCACGCTTCACAGTTTGGGATGGTCTCCAGTTTGGTCTCCCGGGATGCCCTCCACGCTCGCTCCCGGTCCTCGTTCCTAACGGGGAGATGGAAAGGTAGTAATGGGCAGCAGGGCATGGGGCTGCAGCCCCACCTCACCCTGACCCTGCTACCTCCTGCCCACCAAACTCCCACCGTGGGCACCCACATCCCACACCTCTGCTCCTTCCCCTCCTTTGTGCAATTCTGCCCTGACCGTGCTGCGGTGTTTCCTGCGCTGAGGGCACGGCCGTGCCAGGCACCAGGCATCACGGCCAGTGCGCACCGTGCAACCCGGCACCAATGCATTGCTGCAGGACACCATGCTGTGCTATCGCCTCCTCCAGCTGCCAGCAGGGCTCAGCCCACGCAGGAAGCGTGCGGCCGGGATAGAATTTGGAAGACGAAGTGCTGGACCCTGCGCTGTGGTGCGGCCACGATGCCCAGCACCAGCACTGCCTGCAGGCAAGCACCGTGACACCGACATCCCCTGCTCCCCCCATCCTCGGCTCTGTGTTGCAAGAGGAAAGTGGCCTCCGGCCAACTTCCCCCAGCCCACCAATTTCGGAGCTGGGCGCCGACCGCAGCGCTTCCTGCTTGCAACACTGCCCCTGGCTGCAATCCCGGCTTTAACCCTGAGAGCAGCAGCTGGGGTGGGCACGTCCCCGCCTGTGCTGTGCCACAGTGCTCAGTGCCTGATGCCCCCGAGTCTGGGAGTGCCTTGCACTGTCCTTGTTTGCTTCTGTTTCCAAGCTCCTGCAGATGCCAAGGTGGGACACGGGTGGGTGCTGCGCTGCTTTCAGTCTTTGTTGCATTTGAGGAAACAAAGCTGGATCAGGAGAACAGGGCCCCAAGAGCAGGGCCTTGCACAGTGATGATGCATCAGTGCTGCGGTTGGTCCACGGGTTTGCAAGGGGCTCAGCTCCAGGTTTGGATGCTCCTCCGAGCTCAATGCCGTCAGTGGCTGCAAAACCCAACGCTGCTGCGGCACACAAAGCTGTCAGCAATCTCACAACGGGCTGATGCTGTGAGCAGGTTAGCTCTCCAAAACCTGGTTTTCCGGGCCCAAAAAGGAGCTGGGATGCAGATGGAGGTGAGCAGCTGGCGATGGCTTCAGGCAGTGCGGGGAGCAGGGCTCAGCTCTGCACAGTGCTGTGCATGGCAGTCCTGCTGCTGCCCTGGGTTTGGGACGGCCGCTGGCTGTGCAGCTCCCACGTGCAGCCCCAGCAGAGCCATCAGTGCAGCACAGGATGAGGGTTCCCAGCCCCATACTGCTTTCTGCTCTATATATTTCTAACGATTTGGCTGAAGGGAAGGAGCTGTGGTGCACTGGAGCTCGGCAGGGTGAACTCACCGTGATCCATCGGGAGGATAGCAATGCACATAGCCCCGTGCACCTGCAGTGGTGCTGACACCCACCCCCAAAATGCCCCTTTTCAAAGCACTGCGTGCAATCCCCCTGCATGAACACTACTCACAGCCTGTCTAATTGCAGCACATTTTTGGCTTTTGGCTGCTGACTGAGAACACAAAGCACATGGGCACTCCTGAGACGAGGTGAATGGGGATGACTCCATCCCAGCTGCGCTCCTGCACTGCTGCCCATGGTGCTGTGCCCAAAGGGACCCCATCCCTGCAGCTCCAGCTGCACCCACGCCTCGGTGCTGATCCAGCCAAGCGCTGCTCGCATGACCCGTGCTTACCATGAGCAACTGCAGCAGCAGCACCAGCAGAAGCAGCAGGCGTTGGGGCGGTGGTTGCTGGCGGGTTGCACCGTTGTCGGAGAAGTCTCATGCCGGGACATCGGAAGGGGTGGCTCTGCGGACGCAGGTCCTGCGTACTGCAAGGCAGGAGGGCACGAGGGGGAGGGGGTGAGCTGTGGGCAGGTGAGCATCTCGGCTCCCTTCACCTCAAAAAGCAGCATTTGGGTCCAAGTAGCATCCAAGGGGCTGAGGTCACTCCTGCTGCAAACAGGTGGTCAGCAACCCTCAGCTCTGGGTGACACACTGTCCCCACGCGTCCTCCTCTCCACACCTCACAGAGGTGACCAAGGGACCCCTGCGCTGTGGCTTGCAGTGATTTATTTTGCCCCTCCCCTCCGCTGCCCCCAGCTCCATTTCCATCTCACCTGCGTCCCAGCCTCATACACGGTGGCCGTGGGTGGGTCGTGCTCCAGGGGCTCTTCTGCTGCTCGCTGCTGCTCCCAGGCCGCGGGTGACCCGAGCAGCCCGGTTAGCGTCCCTGCAGCCGCACGGCTGGAGCCTGCAACAAGCCAGCGGAGTGGCACCACGTCACCCCCATGGTGAACATAGACCCTGCGTGGGAACAGCTGGCGAAGGGCTGTGCCATGCTGGGAAGAGCACTGCGCAGGCTGGGGCAATGCAGGCAGACACTGGTGCGAGAAAAGGAAGTGAGAAGAAAAGGAGGGGAGGGCATGGCGGGCTGCCCCGCACTGCTGTCTGACCCTGCTCTTGCTTTGCTGGCTGTGTGACAGCCTGCCTGCATGCGGCACTCATAGGGTCCCCCCACTGCCTGGGGGCTGCCTGCCCCATGCTGGATGCCCCAAATCCCTCTGCCCTGCAGGATTTAGTTACAGTCCAAGGCCAGCGCTCAGCCTTACACAGCTGTGCCCCGTGCTACAGCCAAGCACCACGGAGGCATTTAGGTCCAGGATAGGGAAGTCAGAGCAGCTCCACGGCATCATGTGAGTGGAAGAAAACGGGGGAAGTTCTCAACTCCCAGCACTACCCCCAAACTCTGTGCCAAGTGTTGGCCAGGCCCAGAGCTCGGCAGAGCTCAGTGGCACCGACTGCACCTGCCCCATGCCGCACCCGCAGTGGGAATGCTCCATGCCCCATTGCCCAATGCCACCATCCTGCTGCAGAGCCAGGAGCTGGGATGTGCATCCCAGCAGGGCACAGGCTGAGCAGGGGATGCCGGTGGGGGAGGCTTGGAGCCATGCACCACAGGCACAAGGACTGGGGGGCTGCGGTCGTCTGCTGCAAGAGCCTCTCCCCAGCCCCTGAAGCCCTCCCGCTGGTTCCCTGTGCTCCTGCAGGAACTAAAAAGGAGAGAGTCTGTGCTTCTCTCCCAATTGTCCCTATTTATAGCCTTGAGTGCTGGCAGGATGGCTGTGACCTTGTCACCCCACTCGGCAGCAGCTCTGCGCCCTCAGACAGCACTGTTGGTAGGTGATTGCAGAATCCTCATTTTCCCTTTTTCTTTGCTTCCCCTGTACCAACCAACCTCATTCTCAATGGCTGCACAGGCAGAAAAATCCCACAACAAACCCCGGTGGCCCCTTGGTCTGAGGTGTTCATTACAGCAATGATGTGAGAAGGGGGAAAACACAAAGGAACTATGCTGGGACCCCTCCTGCTGCATCCCACTGTGCTGAATGCAAAGGCAGTGCAGGCTCTGATGCAACACTGGAGCACAGAGCACGGGGTGGCCAAGGGATGGGGACGGGGGGATGGAGCGTGGCAGTGCTGCAGTGCTGTCCCACCGTGCTGGGGCCATTGGGACAGCAGATCAGGAAGCAGAACCGCACAGAGCCTGAGCCCGTGGGGAGGTGTGGGTGTGCACAAGACTGCAAAAAGAGGAAGGTGGAGGACAGGGGATGTTTCCCAAACACAGACACAAGACAGCCCCATAGCACCCACCCAGCCCCAGAGCCCTGCGGTGCTGCCCCACACTCGGTGACGTAGCTACGGCACACGGCCTCGGAGTCCCCAAATTCCGGGCACCCCCGTGCCATGCCGTGCCGGCTCCCACACCCACAACGTCCCCACTGAGCTCTTCCCATCCGATCACGGCACGGAGGTGACAGGGATGGGGCTGTGCCACCCCAGTGCACATCACCGCCCCGAGCCCCCATGCAGCCGGCCATGGGGGATGCTCCCCAAAATTACTTTGGAAGGGAAATGTCCCCTTCCCCAGAGTGGCTGCTGGATTGCAGCACCCACCAAACACCATGGATGTCTCAGGCAGCGCCGGGTCCGTCCCCACACCCGTACCTGTGCTATTCCAGCCATGGCCACGCCGTCTGCACCCAGCTCGCGGTGCGCAGCGTTGGCAGGCCAGGGGGCCGGGAGGGAAAAGAAGAAAGAGAGAAAAGAAAAGAAGCCGAACACATCCTCTCACAGGAAAGGGAGTGGTAAGGGAAGTGGCAAACTCAACTGAAGAGTTCAGACCTTTTTTGGGAAAGCCCCGCCAAGGCCACGCTGCTCTGCCCGGCTGAGAGCCGTGGGTGCCGCATCCCTCCTGCAGCGTGGGGACACGGCTCTCCCGGGCAGGACGGGGACATCTGGGGCATCATGGGGACACCGAGGGCACGCCAGCACCAGAGGAATCCATAGAACCAAGGAAGTGGCCATTGCGGCATCATACCTTGTGCAATGCAAGGATCCATCCAGACGGACGGTGCCAACATGTGGCGCCCCAGGATTTTCTGGAGCATCCCCCATGGGGGAGGAATTGGGCAGCGAGCAGCAAGGCTGTGGAATGGGGGGAATTGAACCAAAGCCCCGCGGCCACAGTGCCTCCCGGCAGTGTCACTGCAGAGTAGGGCTGCACCCACCTGCTGCCATGCAGTGTGGGGCTGAGCTCTCTGGGCTGAGAGTGACTCACAAACAAAAGCAACATGTGAGAGAAAAATCGGCCGTGCAACCTCAGCTTCCTTGATTGAATTTACCCGCGGGGCTGCAACAACGGCACAGACACCGGCGGTCACCTCTCCAACTGCAGCAAAGGGAGCACAGAGCGAGAGCTGGGCGATGCAGCGTGCACCCGTCAACCAAAATCCCACCAAAATCCCAACGCCGTGCACCCCAGCACCCAAAACCCGACGCGGCTGCACCGCCGCTGTCCCAGCGCTGAGCCCACAGCACCACAGGGGAACTCCCCAAGCCCTGTGCAAAACCCCCATGCTTTGGCAGCTCTGCTCCTTGGCAGGGACCCCCCGCCTCCCCCCCGGGTTTGCCCTATGGGCACTGCCTGGTCCCGCAGCTGCCCCCGCCCCGCAGTGCGCCCCAGACACCTGCTGGTGCACAGGAAGTTTTGGGAGCTATTCTTAGACTGCTTTTTCTCTTTTTTTTTTTTTCCCCTCCCACTTCAGCAATTAGAAGGGATTCAAAAGGTGGGGCTTGAGCTCCCGCACTGGGATGGTGCACACGGGGCAAGGCTGACCCCCATGCTGCCAGCACAGCAGTGACAGTGGTGCCTGGGACCACAGCCTAATCTGGGACACCTCGGCCACGTGGGAACCAAAGAGGTGGTGATGTGCAGCCCTGCACCTGCCCTGAGCATGCCCACCACAAAGTGCCCCTGCACCATGCAGAGGTGGCAGCGGGGAGCAAATGTCTCTGGGAGTCCTGCAGAGATTTCTTCATCAGCCCCAGTCCCCAGCACCGGGTGCTCCTGCACCGAGCATCCTCTGAGCCAAACCCCATCCCCAAAACCCCTCACCGCACATCCCAAAAACTCCCATCCCAACATCCCAAAAGCTCCCCGCCAAACATCCCAAAGCTGCCAGCACACAGCTGCCCACCTCAACACCCCAAAGCTCCCACCACACTCCCCATAGCCCCCCATCCCCAAATCCCACGGCTCTGCCCCAGCCCTGCGGGCGCAGCGCTGCCAGCACCGTCCCCTCAGCCCCGGCTCTCGCACAGAAACGTGGTTAATTATTTCAGAGCCCAAAAATAGCACCCGCGCCAATCAGCTGGGGGATTTAATAAGGCAAACCCTGACAATTACGTTTCTATTAGTGGAGGTATCGTGGCGTCGTTAAGGCAGACTCCCATTAAGCATTTGGTAATGATCCATGCGAAAGGAGAAAGATCGTGGGGATCAATACTGGGCAGAGGCATGGGGCAAGCAGCGGGCAAACGGAGAGAGGGAAGGAAGGTAAGGAAGGGATGAAGCCGTGCTGTGCTGCTGCTCAGGCCGTGGTTTGCATCTGGAGCGGTCCCCGAGTAGTTCTGCAGCTGTGCATCCCTCTGCTGAGCATCCCTGACCCCAGCACTGATGGTGTGCACCAAAATCCCACTTTTGGATGCTAAATCCCTCCACTGATGGAGAATACGGAGCACTTTTGCTCATGCCAGGTGCATCCCGGTGAGAGGCAGAAGAGACTCTGTGCGCATGGGTGCAGGTGGCACAGGGCCAAGGGCACAGGGATGGGGCACTGTCTCTTCCAAGGAAAGGGAATAAACAACCACATCGAGGTGAATGGAAACCTTCTGCATCCCAGGGAGGTGCTGGGTCAAAGGGCGGCTCCATGCAGCCAGTGGGTGGTTTCCTGCCCAGCCCCAGGATGAGACCAAACTCAACACCTGGAGCCCCCAGTGCTGCACACAGAGCTGTGTGCCCACCTATGTGAGCATGAAGGCACTGCACACTGCCGGCCCAGACTGGAGCTTTTCAGAATCAGGCTGCAGGCAGAGCCCAGGACATGCCCATGCTGGTGGGCAAAGCATGGCGTGGCATCCCCTCTGCTGCCCCATCCCCAGGACAGCCCCTGGGGGACAGACATCAGTCACCACCACAGCGATGCTCTGCACTGTCCCGGCTGTGACAAGCACCGGGGAGCTCTGACACGGACCCATGGGTTATTTAAAAGCCAACCAAAGGGGAACAAAGTCTGCAGGGTTCGGCTCAGCCATGCAGGGAGGAGCTGGTGGCACGGAGGAAGGAAGCGCTGTCACCCTGCGTGGCCCCTGTGCCATGGGCACAGCATGCAACACGGCGTCCCACACCGCCCCACGGCACTGCCATTCCTCATTATTATTTTTTGTTGTTTGGTGAGGCCGGCACAAAGCTTTCCCTTCCTTTTCCGGGGTTGCTGCACCTGTTTGCTCTCCTCCTGCCCTTTGCACTGAACCGCCGCGTGGGCATTTGCCTTCTGCAGGAGCCCCCAGCGGGTTCACACGGGAGAAAGGAGGGAGGGCGAGGGGAAAACCCGAACCCTGCACCCCAAGCACTTTGCTGGCTTCCTTCTGTACGGAGCCCCATCCGCAAACCCAGCAATCCTCACTGTCTGCGTAAAGAGCCCCCAGCAGCTCAGCACAAAGCAGGTGAGGCCATTTCCAGGGCTGCTCAAAGAACTGGAAGTGCAGCTTGTTTGGAAATTCTACCCTACGTTTTCCTGGCATCAGGAAACCCCCCTTTTTTCCATGCCTGCGATGAATATTGATGCTGAACCCCAATGGATTCCGTTGTTCTCCTTGCAGCTGCTGCTCCAGCTTCCCTGGGGCTAAACCAAAGGCAGGACACGGTGTGGGACAGGAGCAGCTCTGGGGCTGCCCCTCGTGTCTCTCCCCACTCCCTTGGGTGCAGCACGAGCCTGGCTTTGGTCTGAGCTGTAGTTGTACCCCAAAGCCACCAAACGTCACATCCTCTGGTGCCCAGTTGCTGGCACAGGGGATGACATGGACACAGTTGCCCCCAGCCACGCACCAGCCCTGCAGCTGCAGCAATGCATGCACAGCTGGACTGAAGGCATCCCACCCCTGCAGGAGGTCTTGAGAAGGCAGCTCTGTGCTGCCATCACTGCAAGGGATCGGAGACTTTCTGAGCTGCATGGGAAGCAACCCCACTACAGCCTCTTGGAAATGCACTCGCTGCAACAGAACTCACCAGCAAAATGCATGAGTGCATAGAGCTGGCTGGGCTTGGATTGCAGGGAGAGAGCATGGAGGAGAACAGGCAGATCAGCACTGCTCCAGTGCCCATCGGTGATGGTAGGGAAGGGAGCATGAGGGGCTGTGGCACGGCCAGCACTTGGTGAAGGAGAGGGGAATGAATGGACTGGGCACTACTGGAAATGGGCCGGGAGAGCTGATGGAGTGCCCAGCACTGGACGAGATGCCCACAGGGCTGAGTGCCATGGAGCTGGAGTGGGGATGGTGACGTCCCCCATGGAGCAGCTGCCAGCTCCGGGCTGCAACAGCGTGAGAGCTCAGCACCTTCCCCTCCTGCAGCAGCGTGGGATGCCATACACTGTCCTCTCCTCTCCATCGGGTGAGAATCATTGCGAGAATTGGGAGCAACATCCAATTTCTCCCCCTCGAATCGAGAAGTAGCTATGAAATAACACACAGAACCAAATGGTTTTAGACCCACCCCCTCCAAACAGCCTTTGCAATGGAAATGCAGAGACGTGCAGAGACGAAGAAGGAACTGAGTAATAGGAAGCAGTGGTGGGCACGGGGCAACCCGGAAGCGGCCATGATCCCAGCACAGCACTGCACCCCACTAACAGCCCTATTGCTGGGGTGTGGGTGCACAGCAGGGGCTCACTGCAAGAAACCACCCAGAGGGAGCACAGACCCCCACCAGCATGGCTGAGGGATGGAGCAGAACCCAGGGTGGTGAGCCTACCTCCCCCAGAGCTCCATTTCCAAAGGAATTTCTTTTGGAGGATACAAACTTGGGGAAAAAGAAGGACCACCACGGCAGGAGGGGCTCTGCAGAGCTCGTGGAGCCTCTGCTCCAAAAGTGCTCGTGGTGCTGCTCCTGGAGGTAGAGCAGCACGCAGCGCTGCCCCGCGCTCTTTGTGTGGGCCCAGCAGAACTCAGAGCGCTGCGCTTCCAGCCTCACAGTCAGCATGTGGCAAAGAGAGGAGAGGATGCACTTTGGGAGGCAGTGGAGATGTGCTGCTCCCACACCTCGGGCAGCTAAGCACGAATTACTCCATCGGGGTATTCTTTTCCCTTTCTCTCTCTGGGTTGGAGCGACATGATCAGATTATCTCCCTTCGGTTCCTTTCATTTTATTTTAAATAACGATATCAAAACGGGCACTCAGACCCCGACTGATGTATATCCGAGTCACCAAACCCCTGCATCCCCACTGTAATCTTATGAGGTAGAGTTTGTTTAATTGCCGAAGAACACGACTGTATTTTGATTAGCGGCTTTGAGTCATTTGTGGGGAAGGGCTGAAGCGGAGGAGCTGAAATCCTTGTAGGGAAATCTGATGTGGCGCTGTCCCCTGGGATGTATCCTGAGGTACTTGCCCACTGGGGCAACCCAACGCACAACACATCCACCGGGACAGCAGGCACTGTGAGCACCAATCCTGCCCGGGATGGCGGAGCCACATCCAGAGGGGAACCAACTCTCCTTGCAGCAGGGAAATCCCTCCCACTCACTTAACACTTTTTGTTGAGTTTCTTAAATAAGGCCATGGATCCGCGCCAGAGCAGCCTCATGGGGAGGGAAGGAGGGAGGGAGCTTCCCGGGGGATCCTCGCTGTGCCCAGGGATGCGGTCGGCCCTCTCCATCCCCCGGCCAAGCCGCCAAGCCCACGTGATGGGCTCGTGTTGGGTGACAGATAGATGCCATGTCCCTACGGGGGAACCACATCCCGGTCACCGGGTCCTCTGGTCACTAAGTCCCCTGGTCACCAGGTCCCCCTGCCTGGTGCTGGAGGACCCAATGGTGATTGGAACCCAGGCTCGCCCTGACCTCAGCCAACCTCTCCACGCCACATCGAGTGCTGCTGGTAGGGTACAGCACCCCTGGCTGCAGGGAGCACACAGAGGACCCCGCATCCCACAGAGGATGCTCCAGCACTGCACACCTGTGGGTGCAGAGAGGGCCCTGGGGGGTGACCCCAAAGCAACCCTCCCCCTGGGTTGGGCAAGACCCAGTGCAGCCATCCCTGCGGTGGGAGGGGGCCCCCGCCTTCCTCCTTCCTCCTCCATCCTCCTCCTCCTCCTCGCAGGGGCTCGGCCCTCTCCGGGGGCGACGGGGAGGAAGGGGACGAGAGGGGAACTCCCGCCCCCTGCTCCCCCCAGGACCGGTGCGCTCTCTGCCCCCCGCCCCGCGGAGCATCGCGCTGTCCCCCCTCGCGCACGGGGCCGGTGACAAGCGGTGAC
>JAOWBP010004554.1:4398566-4435594 GCA_028571105.1 Tragopan temminckii | reverse complement strand
AGAGCCTCCTCTGGAAACGCGTGTTGTTCTTTTCTCGCTTCTCTACGCGGGCTGCGGGATGAAGGAGAATCCTCGCCTTGCGCGGTGGTTCTTCTCAGGTTGTGTCGCTCCTCCGGAGCGCCCCGTCCCCGTGGGGCCCACAGATGGTGCCCTGAGGAGCACTGACCCCCACTGTGTGGTTTCTGAACCCCGCTCCTCCCCTCCCCACGCCCTGCGGTGTCGTACAGCCCAGCTGTGGGCCATCTTCTGTGTTGTGTCCTGCCGGGACACCCTTCAGCAAAGAAAGTCCCCGTGCAGGAGTGGTGAGCATTGTGATCCCGGTGTCTTTGTAGCTAAAATTTCCCCTACAAAAGAACAGGTTGTTTTTTAATTATTTAAATTTACCTTGGCTCTATGAGCTGTAGGGATGGAAGCTGGCTGGTGCCGTGCTTACAGAAGAGCGATGCTTTTATTACCTGGCTTTAAGTAACAATTTTAGCTGGCTGGCTGTGTGACAATGAGGTTACAGTGTGCTAAAGAGCTGTCCCTGGTTTACCCACACAGAGCCACAGGTTTCACCACCCGCTCTGATATCGGCCCCGCACGCGATGCCAACGACCCGGTGGATGACCGCCACGCCCCGCCGGGGAAAAGGACAGTGGGGGATCAGATGAAGAAGAATCAGACGGCTGATGATGATGATGAAGATTTGAATGACACCAACTATGATGAGGTGATCTGATAACCGGCCTAGAGATGCTTTTCCCCAAGCAGAAGAGACATTCCTGAGCTCCCAGTTCTCTTTCTTTGAAACTCAGTAAGAGCTGAGGATTCAAGGCCAGGATTTCCTGTAGTCTCCTAGCAACTCTTTTTTTTTTTTTTTTTTCTTCCTTTAATTGAAAGTCCATTATACATAATGACATACGTTTGCAGTTTTTTACTCTGCTTTTGGACTCCGTATTGTGGTTTTATTATCTATACGGAGCACTGAGAGTCTCATGAAGAAGTCCATAAATAAAACATTAGTTGATGTGTTTTATGGGATGTGCTTTTTCGTTCTCTTTCACAAATGAAATCTAAACCGTTGTGCTTTGGTATATATTCACATGGCCTGTGCAGTCTCTTGTGTTTAAATCCCACCTTGGTTAGTTAAATGTTGTGTTATACTTTTTGTTTGCTTTCAGTAATTCTTAGAGTAAAAAGTTATTGATGGAAGAAGATTTTTGTTTATTGCTTAATGGAAGCAAAGTGGAAATAGAAACAACTTTGAAGCAGTTTTACTTTTGAAATGGTGAGGGACAATAAACAGTAGGGATGGTAGAAGAAAGCTGCTTTTATTTAAGGGGTGTGTTAGTGTGATGCAGTGTTGTGAGGAACAGCCTGCTCACCCATTTTCAATGTCCTGGATGACAGCTGGCTGTAGTAAGTACATAACAGAAGCTTTAAACTGAGGGTACTGTTTTTCCTTTCCTTCAAATTCTTAGTTCAATGGATATGCTGGCAGCCTGTTCTCAAGTGGTCCCTACGAAAAAGATGATGAGGAAGCAGATGCTATTTATGCTGCTCTGGATAAAAGGATGGATGAGCGGAGGAAAGAAAGAAGGTAGGATTAATTAGAGCATTGGTATGAAACGCTTTCTAGTTTGTGTTTCAAAGATTTCTTCTGCCTCCTCCATTTTCCATTGTAAATGTTATCCTTGTCTACTAGCTAAAGTGTTGAGAAGTTTTATTTGTTTTAATACTGACTCTTAGATACGGTGGCAATAAATCTTAAGGTTGATGGGTGCTTTGCTCAACTTACTGTGAGAGGTGATTTGGTTGAATTGCTTCACTGTCATTCATCAAGATGATTTTGGGAAATACTGAGGAAAGGGTTCTGACACCTCACATATTGCACAACATGCTGGAAATCATTAGAAAAGTTGTGTGATGTGGGTGTCTTGTAAACCACTGTTAGTTAACTTGTTAAACTCCTGGCCTGCAGCTAAGAGGATGGTAAATCCTGAAGTTTGCTTGGTTAGAAATGTTTGTTTTCATGCTACAATATTGTCTTATGTGATGAGAGACCTCTGTCACAGTTGTTTGTAATCTGTGCTTGGAAGAATTCGTTTTGTCTTACTTCTGGTGGAACACATCTTTCTGTGATACTTTGCTTAAAGACTCGTGACTCTGAGCATAACTTCAGTGCTCCTTTTTCTAAGGGAACAACGAGAAAAAGAAGAAATAGAAAAATACCGAATGGAACGACCTAAAATTCAGCAACAGTTCTCAGACTTGAAAGTAAGGAAAAATACTGTGTTCAGCATGACATATGTGTGAGTTATGGGAGGTGACTGTTCAGCATTTGCTCAGATTCTGTTCAAGTACTTTGTTATTCTCCAGATTAGAATTACTTTCCTGAGAAAGCAAACGGATCTTTATTGAGAGCTGCATTCAAAGTTACTCACTGTTGTAGGAGGTGATTATGATATACTTTTAGGGGCAAGTGGGAATATGTTCTGTGGGAATATAGTTCTTCACTCTGAGCATTTTCCAGTGACTACACAGCTTAGTGAAATTAATGTAAATGTATGCTCTTGTTTTGTGGATAATTGTTACTTTTGGTTCTTGAGAAGGCAATAGTCTTTTCATCTTTGGAGGATGAATAATCTGTTACCATTGGAATAGGAGTTGAGAGGGATCTACTGACTCTAAATCTTCTGTTAAATAAAATATGCCACTTAAGCTATTGTTTAATGATTAGTAATAAAGCATGCTGCTGCAGGCACTGAGGTTAATTTGTGTATTTGCAGCGCTGTGCTTAAGAACAAATTGATCTGGAATCTCAGACTGGACTAAAACCAAATCATAATTAAGTGCATATAATTCTTTTTTACATTTAATTAGGAAAACATCTGATATTTGACCTGTAAGTCTTTAATTCATCTTGAATTCTTTAAAGAAAAAAAAAATCCATTAAGGGCTACGAGCAGCTTGAAGAGATAAATGTCTAAAAGAAATAACGATGACAACTCGTGTTTGAACAGCGGAAGCTAGCAGAGGTCACAGAAGAGGAGTGGCTGAGTATTCCAGAGGTTGGTGATGCCAGGAACAAGCGCCAGAGGAATCCTCGCTATGAGAAGCTGACTCCTGTCCCTGATAGCTTCTTTGCAAAGCATTTGCAGTCTGGGGAGAATCACACTTCTGTGGACCCGCGGCAGACAGTGAGTATGGAAACAAAGCTGATGGTCTGAGCTGTGCTTTGTAAGTAGAGACAAGGGTTAACGAAAATCCTATTGTAGTTTGTCAGAGGAGCTATGGGTGTTAAATTCCTGTGCTCGCTGGAACCTTTCAGCATGTACCCATTATCAGACAAAACCTGAGGATGGACAGCGAAGGTTTGGATCTTGTATTAAAAGCAGGCAAAAAAGTTTTACTTTTCTCTGGCTGTAGAATGGTGATAATGAAATTTTGGTGTGCTTAACCAACGTCTTGTTTCTGTTGCAATAATGTCTTGCAGAAATGAAACAGAAAATAAAGTGTGAGTTCACCTAGTGGTTTGCTCAACCCAGGAGCCTGCATTAAAATTTAATTTTCAGTTGACAATAAGGCAGATAGTTTTGATTGTTGCTGTGCTGCCATGGAATGCTCTGGTCAGTTACAGAAGTGGCTGACTGGCCCTGAATCAGCACCAGATGTCTGTGATTTCTTTGTGGATATTGATGTTTAAATGTGCTAGGCTCATATGCTTGTATTCAAATTTTTCATCTACTTTCTTGTTCCTATTTTGCTGACTTGGCTAAATCTGTAACTACCTTCTGATTTGTAAAACCTGTGTAAATGTCTTGTGATTCAAGGAAGCTGCTGTTCTAGTTGTGTTGTCATCAGCACAGGGAAAAGGTCAGAAGTAAGACAGGATACTGGCATCTATGCCTGGCAGTCAATCAATAAGGGCAGATGGGCGAAGACCCTGAATTCTTTTTTGACACCTCAGAAAACATTTTCAGGAATTTGTTTCTCTCACTCTTGTTCCTAGCAATTTGGTGGATTGAATACTCCATATCCAGGGGGCTTGAATACTCCATACCCAGGAGGAATGACTCCAGGCTTAATGACACCAGGGACAGGTGAATTGGATATGAGGAAGATTGGCCAAGCCAGGAACACCTTGATGGATATGAGGCTAAGCCAGGTGAGCATGCTAAAAGGTGGAACCTGCTGCAGGTGTACCAGGAGCGGGCTCCTATTTAAGACGTGGTTTTAGGATAGTCTTTCTTTCTCTTGGGTGGTAGGTAGGAGAAATAGCTCAGCTATGACCTCTTGGTCTTATGTATGGATTTATTCAGGACAGAATGCTGAAAACATTGTTCTTGTGTTGTAAACTTTCATTCTATCATTGATTTTCTTGTTTAAATCTGGTTTGCATTAAAAGGAATAGGCTTTAACTGCTAAGGCTAAAAGTCCTTTTTGTGACTGAAAACTAAGCTGCTTGTTTTCTGTATTTTCAATGGTGCTATATTTTTAACTGCTAAGTTAAAAGTAAGACCATGTATTTTAGAAGTGGGGGGAAAAAAAGCTAAAAAGTAAGGACTTGTTTTGCTGGTTCCTTGGTCATGGTAACAGATAAATGTATTAAGATTTTTTTGTATAGGAGCAGTGTCTTTTCCAGTCTTGAATGTGTGCAGGAGGGCTGTGGGGCTGTGAATGATCACTTCAGTGGTGCTGACTTGACTTTCCCAGGTGTCTGATTCTGTGAGTGGGCAGACTGTGGTGGACCCGAAAGGATATCTGACGGATTTGAATTCAATGATTCCCACACATGGAGGAGATATCAAGTAAGTTTAAGAAGGATTAGCTGATTAAGCCTCTTAATAATGGCTGTGATCCTGCATATAAATGGAAATCTGTCTGAGTGGGTGGCTTTCAGCTAACATCTAATTTGTAAAGGATGACAGGTGAGTTTTTGGTATATGCACATTTTGACAATAAAACGTGAACTAAATCAGTGCTGTTGCTTATTAGCTTCCAGCTGCAAGTGCCTGGCTGTAGTTCCTAAATAATCATACCTAAATACTAAACCGATTCTCTCTGCAATTGCTATGTTAGTTAGCAAGCTGTAGGATATAAGTTGTCACCAGTATGGCAATGTGTGAGGTCACAGGTACTGTGCATCCGAGTGGGCTGTGGAAAAACTAACTGAAGTACTTAGTGATTCAGGAGAATTGTTTGCTAGTGTGCTGAAAATGTTCCTGCCTGTCTTTTCTCCTTCCTTAGTGATATCAAAAAAGCTCGTTTGCTCCTGAAATCTGTACGAGAAACCAATCCTCATCATCCACCAGCCTGGATAGCATCAGCCCGACTGGAAGAAGTCACTGGCAAACTGCAGGTGGCTCGGAATCTCATCATGAAAGGAACTGAGATGTGCCCCAAGGTCAGAATTGCTTTGCTTCCCTGCCGATCCTTGCAGGACAGTAGAAGGTTGTGGTTACAAGCAGCAGCATCTCCCTGTTTAGCTGCTATTAGCTATAGACTGAGACTGCTTCACTTTGTGTAATATTAAAAGAACCCATTGTTAGCTAAAAGCTAAGTTCTGTGTTCTTGCTCACAGTAATCCTTTTGATATGAAATAAGGCTGCTGCTTTTTCATGACAGAGTGAAGATGTTTGGTTAGAAGCTGCTCGGCTTCAACCTGGAGATACAGCCAAGGCTGTTGTGGCCCAAGCTGTTCGTCACCTCCCTCAGTCTGTCCGAATCTACATAAGAGCAGCAGAGCTGGAGACAGATATCCGTGCAAAGAAGCGTGTCCTGAGGAAAGGTGAGAGCTGCTGCAGGGCCAGGGAACAAAGTCTGAGTCTGTTTGTATTGCGTTGTAAATTGTTCAAGAAATATCTGTAGGATTTTAAATGCTTTTTCTTTTTTTGCCTTCTTAGTGAAAATAGTTGTTAATAATGTATGGAAATGACTGCTGTTGAGTCAGAGTAGAGTGGCTGTCATACTTGTAAGACATTTCTCAGCAGAAAGCTGCTGTTACAGAGCAATTGCGAAACAATGTTTTATTTACTGAGAGCAATTCCAGCTTGGTGAAGATTAGAGAGGTAGATGAAAGCAATTCAAAAATTATGGTCTGAGGGGGAAAAGGATGTTTTGACCATCATCTCTTATGCTTTAGAAAATATGTCAGGCTTTGTGTATGAGTTTTGGATTGTCTGAAATTTGTTGGAATCTGCAGTGATTTCTGGTGGAAGAGCTTTAGAGGCTCTGGAGTTCTCATATAATTGATTGCTGTGAGCCGTGAGATTTGTTTTAGTGTAGCAATTTCTGTGTTCTCGACAAACAGCTTTTTGGTGTGGTGCTTATTTTAAAACCTTACGTCTTTACTGTATTGAACTTGAAGGTTTTTTCTCTTTTATGGAATAGCCATCTTTTCCTAAACCTGTTCTCTTCTAACAGCAGTTCGTTGTGTTGTCCCGAACCCAGGTTTTCCGTGCAGGTTCACAGTGTTCTTTAATTACTTTAAATTGATGTGCCTGTATTCACAAGTACTAAATTGCATCGATTATGTCTCAGGACTTTAATCTAGCCAGGGAAAGGGATCTGTATTTAATACACTTAATACATCCCTGTGATGCAGTCTACAGTATTAGGTTGACTTGGCTTCAAAGGATGTAAGTTGCCTCCTCCCTCTTACTGTTGTGTGTAAATTGCATATTGGTTGAAATGGCCTCTTAGAGCATGGGAAGCACTATTTGGTAGCTTGTTTTATTTTCACTGGCTAAACAGTGCATTGTTCTGTGGAACGTTGCTCCTGTGACACCTTGTTCTTCTGCAAGAATAATAATGGATGTTGAATGAGAGAATGCTTTTACGTGAGCAGAAGTAGATTTGTAAGTCCAGCTCTGGAATGAAAGCAATTACTTGTGCATTAAACTCAGAATCTGTCCTTTCACTTTAAGCATTGTATCATGTTCCAGTTTATGGAGCCACCTGCTTAAATCTGACACGGAGCTGTTGGTGGAGTGGAATACAGTTTATCCTCCTGCTTGCAGTCTCTGTGTGTCAGGAATCAACTTCACAGTGCCCCTGTACTATCTAGGGAACATCAGCAATGCAGCACTTGGAACTATTTGGATGTACAGCCTTAAGATAAGAGGCAGTTTAACCCAGTGTTTACTCAAAAATAAAGAAGGCTGATGGCCAGGTGATGTCACTGAGGTGTGGTCTCTCATAGTGTATTTCTCTTCTGTCTCTTGGCTACGTGCATTCCTACCATCCAGCAAAACCTCTGGAGCTTTTAAAGCCTGTCTAAAGACAGCAAGCTGAGTGTTCAAAATACATTTCAAGGTGTAAAAATCGAATGCTCTATCTACAAAAACATGCTCTGTCCTGCTGAGCAGTGCTTTCAGCTCTTGCAAGCTGATATTATTCACTTAAAATGCTTCAGAAAAGTCTCCTGCTGCTGTAGACTTGAGGTGGAATAGTTAATGCCCAAAACCTCAGTGCACACTACTTGTAAATGTTCTGTGCGTTTCTGTAGAGCTTAGATGTGCTCTGAAGTTCATGCTCAGCAGAGTGCCTCAGCCTTCCCAGGGGTACTTAAAAGAACAGCAATACCTGGAAGCCAGACTAATTCCAAAATAGTTTTACATGCAACTTTCCTCATCTCTCTGGCTCTGCTGTTACGCTTTCCCCATTGGTGAAGGATGTGTTCAGTCCTGTGTTGCTGTAGCACATTTATGTAAGGCGTGGAAATTCTAGAGAGTCTAAATTCTTTATTAGAGTAGTATAGACTTAAACCTTACATATTTAGAATTTTTTATCAGTGTTATGTGTATTAAAACAATATCTCAGGTTTTCATCAGAGTACAGAAATCCTTTCACCATGCTGAGATTTGCGGCTTTGCTCAGCTAGGTGTTTTACTGCAGGATGTGATTACAGCTTGCAGTTGGAAAAGCCCTTTTCTTGGCCAAGCCTGTTTCCAATTAAGATTAAGATGTTTTTAAAATTTTATTTTCATTTTAAGTTCCTATGGTTGAAACAAGAGTTAATATAATTACAGTTCTCTCCCTTTTCTCTTGCAGGGAATTTATCTGTAATGGGCCTAAGTCTTTAACGTATTATCTTTGAAAACTGCATTTCTCTTTGGTAAACTTCTTTCTCCTGATTTGCATTACTGTTTTTGCCTCTCTAGCCCTTGAGCATGTTCCAAATTCGGTGCGTTTGTGGAAGGCAGCTGTGGAGCTGGAAGAACCTGAGGATGCCAGAATCATGCTGAGCCGTGCTGTGGAGTGCTGCCCTACTAGTGTTGAAGTAAGCTTGAGAAAAGTCAAATACAGCAACCCCCTGCATTCTGCTTTAGGTTAGCAGTAGAGCTTTGAAAACAGAGGCAGGTGAGCGCTGTAGTTTTCTGCCAGGCAGAACAATGTGATGAGTAGTGGACTGTGTTTTTTTTTCCCCTTGACTTGTCTAATAGTCATTATATACTTCATTTTCCTGTTTTTCCTGCTTGTTTCTGAAATGCTGAACCAAAGCATCTTCTATTCAGCTGTTTAAGAAGGGATACAGGCAGTAAATATTGGAGTGTAAGCCTGCCAAATGAAGACAGTACCTTGAGATGGTTAGGATTTAGCTCTGAGAACAATAGTGAACTCTGGTTTTGCTAGTTCTGCATTGGTGTTCTGCAGCCTGCTTGTACAACATGAGGACAGTTGCCAACTAGTAGCAAACAGAATAAAACTGCTCAGCTCTTCAGGCTGATGCTGCCATACGGAGGCGTTGTCGTCTCCTTGTTCTAATCTAAAGTACATATTTTGTTGCTCTGCAGCTGTGGCTTGCTCTGGCAAGACTGGAGACATATGAGAATGCTCGTAAAGTCCTTAACAAAGCCCGTGAGAATATTCCAACAGATCGTCACATCTGGATTACTGCTGCCAAGCTGGAGGAAGCCAATGGAAACACCCAGATGGTGGAGAAAATCATTGACAGAGCCATCACATCTCTTAGGGCCAACGGTGTGGAAATCAACAGAGAGCAATGGATACAGGTATTGGCCAGGTCTTGGTTAGTGACCTGGATGAACCCTTCAGGTTCTGTTTTGAAGCTTCCTATTTCTTGATGCCAGGTTAGATCAGTTTTGCACTGGGCTTGTCAATGGAGGTCCCTGTGGAAAAAATATTTGGTGAGACTAAAACACTGAGGAGTGCCAAGGGCTGAGATAAGTGATCAACTGGGATGGCATTATGCTTGTTGAGCTGTGGAATGTCAGATTTACTTCTTGGAAAATGACCAGCTTTGAGTTGAAGCAGCTGCTGCCTCAAGTAGGAGGGAAGCTTTAAGCCTCCAGTTAAGGATTTACATGTTTTGCATATGTCTTTTCTGGCTTACAAGACACCTGTATGCCAGAGAGTCTTGTTGGAGGGTGTTGTAAGAAGTCAATACAAATATTGCATATGCAGCAGACTGGAAATATTCTGTTAGTCCTTTATTGGCTCACAGTGCCTCCTGAGGCTGTGCGAAGCAGGCACAGCTAACACATGGAGCCAGGTTTTCTGAGGACGTTTACAAAACACAGCCTCTGTGCAGGTTTATCAGACTGTTATACATCATCCTATTTTGGAACTTTTATGCTAGAGAAGTAGCAAAAAGTTCTTTGGATATCAGTGATTTGGTCACCTTTGAAAACTGATTTTTGAGTTTCCCAAGTTAGCGAGACTCTTCAAATACTGTTGTTAAATAACAAATAAGTGGCTTGATGTTCAGGTTAAAAGAACTTTCTTTCTGAGTATCTAGAGTTGCTGTGTTTAAACATAACCCTATAAGCCAGTTTACTACTGATATCACTTGCAGCGGGACCAGGCAGCAAAATGTTCCTGCTAGTGTTTAAGAGAGTGTCAGTAATTAACAAAGTAGTTAATATTAAACAGATATTCTTGCTAGCATCTAAATGAATTACAACTTTGTTTACAGCACTATAACAATTAAAGATTAATTTCAATTTTCTATTTTAAAAAAACAACACCACACCACCCTTTGCATCCTTGTCTTTCAGGGAGTTTCTTTTCAGTACTTACAGCTGTTCCATTTCTGTTTCCAAACTTAAAAAAAACCAAAGCTGCAGGAAGGTCAGTAGTTGTGATGTTACAGTTTGTTCTTCTCTAATTCTGCGTTTCCTACTGGCAGAGTCTCTGTATGGCCCAACCCAGAGGTGGTGCTGAAAAAGTCACACGTTGTCACCATTCAGATTGTTTCTGTGTGCAGCTATAGCACCTTCCTTGTGGGTGTGATCTCTAGTGTTGAGATGTGTTTAAGTAATAAGGTATTTGTAATACACAGTGACCTGTAATGTCCCCTCATGTGCTCGTAGATGAGGAGTTGATGTTGCAGAATCTACCTTACTGTCCCGATGTCTCAAAATGAGCAGCTCTTGTTCTTGTTCCCAGGATGCTGAGGAATGTGATAAAGCTGGAAGTGTGGCCACATGCCAGGCAATCATGCGAGCTGTGATTGGGATTGGGATTGAGGAAGAAGATAGGAAACACACCTGGATGGAAGATGCAGACAGTGTACGTCCAGCTATGATGCTGTGTTTTTTTTTTCTAAACTGGGGGATGTGGAACTGGAGCCAGGAAAGTAAGATTGTCTTTACCACTGAAGGTGGATGTGATGTGCACAGCATCTGCCTGCGTTTGGCCAGTCTCCCTCTCAGGGGGTTGTTGTATTGGAGAACTTTTTTTCAGACTTGAGTCTTCATTAAGCAGGAAGTTGGTGACTCTTAATATATTGTTTGCTGATTTCTTTCTTTATTTATGGGCTGTCAATGAAGATTAAGGTCTTGTTCAACAAATTAAGAGCTGAGTTCCAGGGCGTAAACATTGTAGTTGAAGAGGTGATTTAGGATTGAGCAGAGTGCATAAAAGTTTTACCACTTTTTCTTTATATGTGGGGAGTAGTTTAAATGTGCACTACAAACTAACTTATATTTTGGCACGATACTTGGGCACTGAAAGAGACAATTGGAATGTTCCTCTGGGCATCCTTTTCAAAAGCTGATATCAAAGTATGTAATGCCTCAATTCGTATAGTAAGTTTGAGTTCTGTGTTGAATTACGCATATGTTTGTTCCGTCTTGCTCTTGATTTCACTGTAACTTTAAACTGACTTCTGCTCTGCTTTTCCTTAGTGTGTCGCTCATAATGCTCTGGAGTGTGCCCGAGCCATTTATGCTTATGCCTTGCAAGTTTTCCCAAGCAAGAAGAGCGTGTGGTTGAGAGCAGCATACTTTGAAAAGAACCATGGAACGAGGTACGTGCACCGCGTCGTCCTCGGCTGAAGGTCTTGTTCCTTCTCAGTGCAGTGTGATAGATTGGGAAGGTAGAAGAGCTACAAGGTCAGTAATAAAGCGTACTGTTCCACAGACAGAATTAGTTCAGCTGGTGAAACCTCAGTGGCATTGTTTGCAGGTCTGACCTTTGCTGTGGTCAGATTGCTTATTTTCTTTGTGAGATCGTAAAGAGTGCTTTAGGAAAAGAGATTACTTAATGGAAGTAGCTACGAATAAGTGAGGTAGGGATGGTCATCTTTGAGAAAGCATTCCTAGAAAAAATTGGGATACAGAATAACATATTGACAAGAGATGCAGCAAGCGTTTTGTTTAGCTTTTGTAGATAAGCTACTTTAGTACTGAGTCTGAGCATCTCTGGCATTTTCTCATAATGTCAAATTATGAATGAGTATTATACTGTCACGGCTTGGGCCTCTTATTTTGGTGTTTATTCATGAAACTCCACACATCTGAACCTTTCTGTACAAAGTTTATAATAAAGCAAGCAGTCTGCATAATAAACCCCTCATGCAGATGGAATTAGTCTTGCTAAAGCTAACATGACTGTTGTGTGGAAGTGACTGTGGAGACAGAGTTCTGTGTCATGCTTTTGGAACAAGTGTGTCTTTGCCTTTGAAGTTGTTCTCCTGTGTTTCCCCGTGGCGGCTGGCCTTCAAGCTCCTTGTTCTACATTAAGTGCATTTTCCAGAGGAGGAAGAAAATGTCAATAAGATCAAGCCAGCTTCATCTAATAATTCTGAAAAACTTCCTGTCTCAGTTTCTGCTGAGGTTTGTTTAGAATACTGGCTCTCTCCTAGACAAATGAGCTGTTTATGCACAGAGTCTCTCTGCAGCAGCCATCAAACAAAGGTGTCTGAACAATGAGCCGTTTGTGGAGCACTGATTTCAGAACCCTTGTGGAAAAAAGACCCCACCCTTTCCTTGTTATGAAACAACTTATCAAGGTTTACAGTGTTGGACTTTGCAACAATATTTATAGCATTGAGTGATAGTGGAAGCCGAGTGTGAGAGCTCGCCTTTGGCAATGCTTCGAGCGATTGTAACTTGCTCTTTCTTGTCTCAGAGAATCCTTGGAGGCTCTTTTGCAGAGAGCTGTTGCTCACTGTCCCAAAGCAGAAGTGCTGTGGCTCATGGGAGCCAAATCGAAGTGGCTGGCAGGAGATGTGCCAGCAGCCAGAAGCATCTTGGCCCTGGCTTTCCAGGTGGGTGTGTTAGACTTGTGTAGTGGTGGTGTCAGTGCTCACCTCATTTCTGCCACCTTTTGATATGAGGAGATTTCCTCTGTTCTTTGATGGTTTTATTTGTCAAAAATGTTCTCCTGTAAAATATTAGCAAGCTGGAAGCAAGAATGTGTTACTGCTCTCTTAGTGTTACCACACCAAGTTGTGAGTTCACAGATCATTACTATTAGTACCGTTGCTTCTACCATACCCAGCCATGGATCCGCATTGTCTTGTGCTTACTCATCTATCTTCACACTTGACAGGGTAGTGATCTACCCCAATTAGTGAGGTTGCTGTTTTACCCTTGGTTTGGACCAAATCCACTAACCTAAAGCAAAGTGAATGGAGATGCCCATCTCCCAGTATGCAGTGGACAAAGAGGCACAGTTCTAACATGGAACGAGGCCTGAGGAGCTGAGGAGCAAAAATAAATGACAGCTCCTCAGCAAGGAGGTGAAAGAGACTTATTTCCTAAATTTGATCTTGGTTCTTTTTGTGAATATTCTGAAGATTTCTTGACACGATTGTTACTGAAACAACTTGTAATGGAGGAGTGCTTTTGACAGTCCTCTGCTGGGAATCTGAGCTTCAGCTTTTTTGTTCAGGGACAATGAAGTGAGGGTCTCACTGTGACAGACTCTCTGATTTTTGCCGTAGTTGAACTGCAAGTTCAGGAGATCAAGCATTAATGCTTCTCAACAGTTGAGAAGCATCCAACTTTTCAATTGAAATATATCTTTGTGTTGCGCATCTGTTTCATAGAATTTCTGTGAACTTCAAAGGTCAAAGAAGATTGGGAGGAGCTTGAACTGAAGAAAAAGTCCTAATGTGGATTGACAGAGCTCTGACTTCAATTTTAATCTGGATCAAACGAAGGATTAAATCTGCTGTTGATTCACTGTATGCATTTGTCTGTCATTTTGTGTTCTTGCAGGCCAACCCCAACAGCGAGGAGATCTGGCTGGCTGCCGTCAAGCTCGAGTCGGAAAACAATGAATATGAAAGAGCAAGGAGGCTGCTGGCAAAAGCTCGCAGCAGTGCCCCCACTGCAAGGGTAGGGATGTGAGGAGGGTGGAGAGGCCGAGGCTTCTCGTGGTGATGGGGCAGCTGAGTCGTAAGCAGGAGCTCCTTCAGTTCTGTGGCCTCAAGTGATTGACCGGATGGCTCCCTGCCATTGCCTTTTGCAGGCACCGTAGCACTTCTCCAGCAAATTGCAACACAGAGTTGTGGCATGATGGGAACAGAGGCTAGGATCAAGTGAAGGGTTTCAAATTTTTTCACACAAATGGCAAAAGTCAGGAAATTCCCAGTTTACAGCTGTTTGTATAATGTTCCTGTTGCATAAAAGCGTGTCTTGGAGAAAAGAGAGTGAAAATATTTTTTGCAGAAGACTCAATTATGCTGTGCTAGAGGCAGTACTCATCGGATTTATTTAAAGTTACAGTCTTGTGTTTATCTCTACAGTTACTTCTGGTGTGATAAATCTTGTCAATATTTAGCTTTGCATACAGAATCATTTTAATTTGTCCAAGTGAGAGAAAAAGCCTGGTTTGCTATACGGAAAATTGGATCTTTTAGATTATCCTCCTCTTCTGTCAGTCAGGGAGCCTTCTACTCCAAACAGCAGCTCATGAATAACTTTCCAGTGAATGCACAGACATGGGAATCCACTGCACTGACAGAATTCTTGTTTTTGTTGCTTTCTTTTCCCTCAATGGCTGCTAGTGATAAACAGCTCTGGCTCTTTCTCAGGTCTTCATGAAGTCTGTGAAGTTGGAATGGGTGCTTGGAAACATTGCTGCAGCACAGGAGCTTTGTGAGGAAGCCCTAAAGCACTATGAAGACTTCCCCAAACTGTGGATGATGAAAGGACAAATCGAGGAACAAAAAGAGCTGGTAGAGAAAGCAAGGGAGGCTTACAATCAAGGGGTAAGATGGATGTTATTGCAAGCTTGCTTTGTGCTTGTGGTAAGGACAGATGTCTGTCTTCAAGTCAGGATGGAGGGGGCTCTGTCCCAGATTAACTGTAGAGGTAATTTCTGTTCTCTCCTTATCATTGGTTAAAACAGTAACAGAAAAATATTAGGGTGTTGAAATAAGCAGTGAGAATTTATCTCTTAGCCAGTATTGCTCGTGTAAAATTCACTTTCTTGCTTGAGAGAGTTTGCTGTATGCTTGACTACTCGCTAGCAGGAAAGTCATTACGCAGTAATTCTCGAAGACCTGCAAGGCCTAACAGCAGAACTTCTTAACAGAAGACCCTGCTAATAAGGTTAGGTAAACACTGTAAAAGGAGATGATCCACTGGGTACTCGTGTGTCTTTTAAATGGTAATTGGTGTCCTTAGGTAGGAATGCTCCTGAAACTCATCTGCCCTGAAAGTAACGGGGGAGCAGGTTTCTGCCACTGTCTGTATCCTAATGACTTTGAGCTTCAAGGGCAATGTGTTTCCTGCATACTCTGTGGATGTGATTTCGTTATTTATTAGAGCTGTCTATCTCTAGATGGAGCACAGGATATAGATGTACTACTAAGGAAGATGTATTCTTTCTTTTTGCTTGGCACTGGGATAGCTCAGCCATAGCTGGTGTACTTGCTGTTATAGCAGAAATTAGATTTCTATTGCTCAGTGCTATAAGATTAACTAGGAGAAATTTGAGAGATGTAGTCACCTGTATCTCACTTCTGAACTCCTCAGGAAGATGTAAGGGAGAAATTCCTTTTCTATGGGGGTTATAGTGTTTTCAGATCTGCATAATAACCATAATTTTGTTATTATGTTAAACAGCTGAAAAAGTGTCCCCATTCCATACCTTTGTGGCTTTTGCTGTCCAGACTGGAAGAGAAGGTGGGGCAGTTGACCAGAGCAAGGGCCATCTTGGAAAAGTCTCGCCTGAAGAATCCAAAGAACGCAGATCTCTGGTGAGTTGTGTAGACATGAACTTAGCTTGAGGTGTAAGGCCAATGCATGCTTCAGGCATCTTACACCTCAAGTATTTGATCACAGAACTTACGAGCACACCTATCCTAGCATTTCTTCTGGTTTAACAGCGTCTGAATATCAGAAGGGCTCTGGAGGGCTAGTGTGTAGCTACTCTAAGGAGCTGGGGACCTGTTGTTTCTTTACAGATAGCTGTAGTGTAGAGAACGTGAAAATCAAGAGGTCTTTTGTTTCTATTATATTGTTCCTATTATAGATTAAAAATGATATGAGAAATTGACTAGGCCATTCTAAAATTATGTATTTTTAAATGGAGAGGGGTGGGAGGAAGTCCGTAATGTGCATGTGTTTACATAGGCATATGTTTGTAATTTCCAGTGACTTTCAGATGACTCAGAGTTGATTTGTACATAGTGAATGTGTTACAATAAATATCATCAGCGGGTTTCTTTGTTACCAGGCTAGAGTCTGTGCGATTGGAGTACAGAGCTGGGCTGAAGAACATTGCCAATACTCTGATGGCCAAGGCCTTGCAAGAATGCCCAAATTCAGGTGAGTTGGATCTCATTTTTATCTTAAACACAGTTATGTGTTTGCCCAGTTAGTAAAGACTCATCTTTTTCCAAGATGTTCTTTCTGGCCACGTCTCAGAATAACGCATTTTAGAGAAGTGTCAGTCATTCTCCTGCAAAGGGAGTGTTGGGGGTTTTTGTGAATAATGCTGGTTACTTTGTAGTGCCTCACATGGGAGGGGGCGTGGGTTGGTGTTGGCATCATTGATTCTGTGGTCCACAGTTTGTCAAGAGGTTTAGTGCAAAATAATGATGGATATGGGTGGCTTTTCTCTGAAGCTGGTAGAAGTCTGTGCCAAGGTTTCAAACTGAAGAAAGTCTCTCAAGCTTTTGTAATTAGGGAGTTTGGTGGAAAAAGGATGTTTTTTTTTTTCCCTGTCTCATTGGAGTATAATTGGCCGGAGGGAGACTTCCTGTTGTTGGCTTGCCCACACTGATTGCGCTACTAATGAGGCTTGTGTGCTTCACAACTTGCACTGACAGCAGATTTCACTCAGTTATGATAAGGGGATCGTGTACCATGAGTGTTTTGTCCTGTTTTTTGATTATTTTAACTTATGATATATGCCCTATTTGTCTTTCCTTAACTGAGTCGGTTGGTTCTAACCAGCAATGGAAGCATTTGTCTCTTGGGTTTGGAGGAGAAAGTGCATAATGATTCCTTCTTTTTTTTATTTTTTGACAGAATTGTGGGAAGGCTTAATTCTTTAAACATGTTGACATATTTGGAAAGATGTCACTTAAGTAGAAAGAGTAGTAAACTACCACAGGGCAAGCCTTTTTAGTTTGCCTTCGGGCTGGGTTTTGAAAGGTGTTTAATTGATGACTGCTTAAGTCACCCCAGTGAAATAATGGGAATTAAGTGACTTTTATGGCTTGATAAACTCACTGCAAACTGCTTGCTGTGTGAGTGGGTCAACAAAGCAACAGCAGCCTTGTTTTGTGAATGACCTAACACTTCTTGTTTGCTATCTCAGGCTCTTTTGCAGAATCTGCCTGTTGCAGTGAAAATAGGCAGTAAGATCGCAGATTTTGTTTAAATAAAACAACTTCCAACTCTTAAAACTCTACAGACCAGGAAGAAAAACCTGCAGGATTTAGTTTGTTGCACACCCACAGAGACCTGTGTCCACTGGTTGCTGATCTGGTTACCATTCCTTATGGCTGACATAGGTAGATGGCACAAAAGATAAAACTGAAATACAGCAGTGTTTGTATCCTCAGCAGGCCTGAAAATAGAGGTCTGTGAAAATGGTTTGACTCTGTATGTAAGGAGTAAATCTTGTGAACAGGAAGGGAAGAGTTCTGCTGCAGTCTGTCACTGCTGTCATCTGAGTCGGTGTAAATTCCCATGTGCAGTTTATGGGAAGTGAGAGTGCTTTGATAGAGTCCTGGCAGACCCAAGCTTTCAGGCTTTGCCTTGAAGTGATCAGCAGGTATGGTTGACTGACATTAGAAACTGAAGATTTCATGCTCTTCTGAGCATGTTTCCTTTCTTGTTTTTGGCAATGAAAGGAACTAGGGATTAAACCCAGCTTTCCTGCCCCTACCTTGTCCTTCGTCGTACGTGTGGAGAGCCAGCATCAATAATACTGTGCTGTTCTTTGGCACCCATGAAACTGCTCCCAAGTGGTGTACTTTGCACCTTGTGGGACTTCACCTGCCACTGTAGCTTTCCATTCAGACCAGTCTGCTGCTGCTGCTGAGTTCCCCTCTGCTGTGTGCAGTGTCTTATGGGACAGGCTTAAGCTGTGTGCTTGTGCACGCTGGTGTTGTGGTACAGAAACATTCAGAACTGATGGCCTGTTGCTAAATTTCAGAGCACTGAATGAAGTATCCTTTCTGAAAGAGCGATTTGAGATGAGGTGGAGGTGCAGGGATAACTTCTGGGATGGGCACCGTAGTACTGCTTGCTTTGTAGAGTGCTGGCCTGATGACAGATGTGATAAGGGAGGATTCTGATTCACATTTAACAATCTTTCTACTTTACTTGACTAAGGAATCCTGTGGTCAGAGGCAATTTTCCTTGAAGCGCGACCACAAAGGAAGACCAAGAGTGTGGATGCCCTGAAGAAGTGTGAGCATGACCCACATGTTCTGCTGGCTGTGGCCAAGTAAGTTCCTGTGCTTGATGTAGTGAAGACACTTTTTTTTTTTTTGTGTAGCTGCATCCCTGATGAAACATTGCACTTGAGCATGACCACGTGATGCTGGCTGCAGCAGCTCTAATAAGCCTCAGAGCAAGTAGCAGCTCTCAAGCTGTCTCCTAGTAACTGTGCAAATCTGCTGCTCTCCCTTGATTCGGAACAAGGGATGTTAGCCTGCCCTCAAGCTGTTCTGGTGGGTTTGGAAATGCAGCATGGACAGTAATACATTCACACTGAGTCCTTTTCTACTGCTGGGTATTGGCAGTTTGTGAAAACCATCTTTGTGCCCCTTAGATGGAATTTTGGTGTGCTTTCAGATGAGCTAGGCTTACTTAGGTTTTACAGGATATGTTTGAAGTATTTTTGAAAATATGAACCATTTCTGCTGGTTGTTTGCTTTTTAAGTGACTGATGCTGTACTCTTCATCCTTTCTATCCTAGATTGTCAGATACTTTTAAGCTAGCTTGTGCTGTTTTAGTCTTCTCCCTTCACGAATTTCTGCTATGTTAGTTTTCTTTCAGTTGTGGCCCTTCCTGGAATGCAGACTACAAGTCACACTGTAGTTTGCTTCATGGAACAGGAAGATAGTCTACTAGGAATTGTCTGCTTCTCTAGATCAAGTTGTGAGGTTTCCAGTGATGAACAACTATTATTAGAATTGACTCACACCATATCCTTTCTGATCTGATTGCAGACCACTCCACAGCAGTTATGACTGGAACAAACTTCTCTTCCTTTGTGAATACCAGCAGAGGTTAATGCAGAAAGCATGTTGCCCAGAGAGTTGCCCAATTCTTTCACAACTCTTTTTTATAGGCCAAAGAAAACTGTAGGATACACTCCAGTGACTGCAACACTGGGTTCTGACAGATAACAGCTGCCTTGTTCTGCCTTAGCAGCAAGTGAGAAAAATGTTAACTTTTGTTGAAACAGCTTCTAGGCACTTTTTGGTGCAACCTCAGGCAGTTTAGCAGCTAATCCCAACACAAGCAGCTTCTGCCTTCCATCGTGACACGCTTGTAGGTATGGTAATACTGTGGTCAGTCACACATCTGTGGAAAGCTTGAAGCATTATTCTGAATATGGCCACTGCTTGCAGGTGTTTAGCCTCTGCTGTCATTGTTGGTGCCCTTTTAAATCACAGTTTATTTAACACGGAACAATCAAGAGTATTATAGGGCTTAAAAACAATCACATAAGCTGTATAATTTTATGGCTGGCTAAGCTCTTTATGAGGGATGGCTGTTTGATTTGATAAGGACCTTACGAGCTCAAATGAACTCTTTAATGCAAAGGAATGAAACCAATAGACTATTGACTCAGCTGGTTAATTACTGGGGAGAAATTTCAGGATTCACAAGTGCCCTTTTTGAAATGGCAGCCATTGGGCTGTGTGCCAAGGTTGGGTTTGAGCTTGGAGTGTTGTGTACATGTCTTTCCTTGTAAGGTGGGGATGGCAGGAGAGCTCTGCTCCACTGGAGCGTTCCTAGCGTATGTGATTGCATGCAGTCATGGCTCTGTTAACACATGTACAATTTGAAACTGCTTGAAGTTAATTGTTAAGATGCTAAAATCGAAATAATAAGAAATGAAAAGAAATAGTTGGATTCAACTTGAAATAATAAGAAATGAAAAGAAAGAAAATAGTTGGATGTATATAATCCTATTCCTTCCCACAGCAAAATTAAATGAATGAGTTAGAATCACAGAATGAGTCATAGAATGGCCTGGGTTGAAAAGGACCACAATGATTATCTCATTTCAACCCCCCTGCCATGTGCAGGGTCACCAACCAGCAGACCAGGCTGCCCAGAGCCACATCCAGCCTGGCCTTGAATGCCTCCAGGGATGGGGCATCCACAGCCTCCTTGGGCAACCTGTTCCAGTGCCTCACCACCCTTTGAGTGAAAAACTTCCTCCTGATATCTAACCTAAATCTCCCCTGTCTTACTTTGAAACGATTCCCCCTTGTCCTATCACTATCCAATCTCATAAACAGTCAAGTTAGCAAAGATTGAGCTCAAAAAGTAATGAATACGGCCCTTCTTTGGAGTGTCTGTCTCTTCCTTTGGCTGTGAGCAGAGGAAGCAGTGGAAGTGCTCAGTCCTCTCATGTCTCTTCCCTTCCCTGTGGGAGCACAGAGTCTGGCGTTTCCTTCTTGGGAGAACAAAGAAATGAAATACCTGCACAGTGCTTGCAGATTGCTGTATTCCCCTGGAGAGGATGTTTATTTATTTGCTTTTTTCAACAGATTATTCTGGAGTGAGCGTAAAATAACGAAGGCCAGAGAATGGTTCCACCGAACAGTGAAGATTGATTCTGACTTGGGAGATGCCTGGGCTTTCTTTTACAAGTTTGAGCTCCAGCATGGCACAGAGGTGAGCGTGCACCTGGAAACACGGGGAGCCAGGGAAGGCAGCAGGAATCCCTGGTTGGTATTGGTTACCCAGCACTGGGAATTGCTGCAGTGCTGGGCACAGCACGCTGCTGCTGCCTGGCTGGCTTACAGGCAGGAGGCTGAGGCTGTCACACCTGGTCATGAGTGAGCGTGCACAGACATGCGTGGTGATTTCTAAAAGGCACTGTCATTAGCAGAGCTGTCTTCCTGGCTGCTTTGCTAACCGCAGTCATGCTAGTTCATGCAAAGACCTATGAAATCAATCTTCCTTTTGTAAAATACAAGCTTTCCCATAGGAGGCTTTTCCTGTAGTTGTGATGCTAGATTTGTGCAACTTGTCCTGTGTCTTGCCAAGTGTTGAGCACATGCTGCGTATGGACACAGCTGGAGGAACACTTCTAATCTCTACGGCAGTTTTTACTGCCTGATATTACTGAAATGATGGACGTGTTATCTTCTGACTTCACAGAGACCTTTCACTTGACCTGTGGGGCGGTAACACAAAGGAAATTTCTGCTGCAGTTTCTTCGGGGTAGCCCAAACCTGCTTGACTGTAGTTAGGCCAGTTTGTTCAGCAAGGCAGGAGAGTTGCTGCTGCTGCTGAGTTGGAATTAAAACTTCCTTCCGTAATGCCCTTAGTGGGGAGTGGGGGGCAAAGAAAGGCTTTGGGTAAGTGTTTGAATTAGGGAGAAGACTATGAAATGTTTGGCCCTTTGAAACAAACCAGAGCATTCACAGACTTGAAATTTGTCATTTCTCTTCCATGTAGGAACAACAAGAAGAGGTGAGGAAGCGCTGTGAGAACGCTGAACCCCGCCACGGAGAGCTTTGGTGTGATGTCTCCAAAGACATAGTGAACTGGCAGAAGAAGATTGGAGAGATTCTTGTGCTTGTGGCAGCCAAGCTGAAAAACACCTTCTAGACTTTGCTGGCTTCAGCCACATCGATCGCCTGTGTAGGACTCGTCTGCTTCCCTGCTTTCAGTTCATTTGCCCTTACAGTGGCACAGAGCTCAGAGGACAGGAGATAGATGGCAATGTCAAAGATCTTTCCTCCGAGAGAAATGCTGATTCCTCCTCCTTGTTCCAGAGATAGTGCTCTAGGCTCACACAATGCAGTAATTAGCTTCTGCAGCACAAGTGCATCTATATCTCCTCTGGATGTTGCTGCTGGTGTAAATGTAGGGGAGCTGAGCAGTTCTGTAAGGCTGCATTGGCACTTTCATTCTGGTACCTGAATCCCCTCTCTAAATACAAGCCTTAATTACTGCTTGTATGGTTTCTGATCTTCGGCAGTGGCTCTGGATTCCTCTGTAGCATGAAGTGCCTGTCTTTGTCCCCTACTCTGTGCACTACTGGTAGTGTGTGGTCCAACTTTTTTGTTGTATCTGAATCCTCTTGGAGGAGGTGGGGGGTTCTGCTGGGGTGAAGCCGGGCAGCAGAAGGGGATGGCTGGGGTGATTCTTTTTTTCTAATTGATCTCCTCTGCTGGCAGACTGCAGCACAGCTCAGTATTCCTCAAACCTGACTAGATGGAGCATTTTGTGAAATTCCAGAGTGTACTTTTAGAGACTTGGTTTTTTTTAAATGTACATAGTATAACCTTATTCTTCTAGATGCCCAGCTTCATTAAGCACAGTCATATTTTAAAGTAATGAGGCAAAATCCAGCAATCCTTGAAATCCCTTTAAAGGAATAAGATGTCATTAAAGCCTTTGGGACAACGTGCACTTCTACAGTGCCGACTGCTTTTTCTCTGTGGATGTTTTGGATGACCACCTTCAGGTGCAGGGGGCAGAAAGTGAATGTTTTGGAAGGAGAGCTTCAGTATTCTTGGGACCCTTTGTAAACTGTCTTCAATTTTCTATGCTTGGAATCTGTATTATTTTGACCTAATGAACCTAACTTTCTTGTGATCATTCATTGAACTTAGATACATGAAAAGTATTTGGGTCTGTGTGTGTGTGTCATATAATGTGTTTAGCTGGAGGAAAAAGAAAACCTTATCAAAGGTTTTAGCTGGAAAATATGTATAAAATACAGCTTGTGCTTTGTTTCCTTATGTTCACTTTGAATGGTCTTGCCTTTGTGCTCTGACTGGGAAGAGTGGGTGTGATAATGGGAGCCTTCCAGCTTACCAGGCTCTCTCTGCTCTGGGAATGTATCTGCTGGGGTTGGTTGTGGATGGGCTGAGAGACTTGCTTAGGACGCCCTGTTGGCGTCTGTGGGAAGCAGGAGGAGGCTGGGGAGCAGGGTGGGGACATGGATTGTGAAAAGGAGAGGATGGGTGTGTGGGAAAGGAAGGAGGCTGGGATGGACAGGGCTCTGGAACAGTCCTGGTGGTCGCAGGGTTGGGATGGTTGGAACCACAGTGGCGTGGCTCTTTGTGCTGGAGAAAACACTGAGCTGTGGGAGTGTTTGGAGCATCTCACCCAAGCCGTGTGGTTCAGGGCAGGATCAGTGGCTTCCCCTGCCTCTCGCTCAGGTGTCAGCATCATCTCCAAGGGTTTGACTGCGAGTGCCCTGGAGCTGAGAAAATGCCAGGGCTGGGCTGCATCCTCCTCGTGGGCACCACGCTCCTCTTGCCCAGCCTGCTCACTGCCTCTGGTGTCCAGGGCCTTTATGTTCTCTTTTGTTTCGCAGATAAATGGGATCATCCATCTCAGAGCCCTTTAACGTTCGTAGATGTCTTTGTGTTTTTAAGCAGATTATGGCACCTACGAAATTTAACTATATATAGAGCTCAATAAACAAGTTATATGGGTCCTGTCTGCAGTGGTATGTTCTTGTGTATTCCCACTTTGCGTGGTGGAACATTTTCCTGTTCGGATGGCTCCCGCTCCCACGTGCCAAGCTGAGGAGTCGGACTGTTCAGCTCTTTGCTTTATCTCACCCCAGTGCAGCGTTGCGTGTCGGTGACTTTCATCGCCTCCTGCATGAAAGCAATTGAAACCTGGAGTCGGGGCAGAGTTTTCTGAGCCCGGATTCATGCGCTGGCATTGATGTCCCCTGCTCAGAGTGCAGAGGGGGGAGCAGCAGGGGGTTTTGCTCACTGTAACATCATGGCGCGTGTGCGTGTTGCAGCCATCTCCTGGGCTCTTGGGAGGCACTCTGCCCTTTGCAGTAGAAGTGCTAACCAAGGCTTGTAGTGTTTCTGGCTGTGAATTTGGAACGATTAAAGCAACCAGCACTCACGGTGCTGCGTGTCCCCAGGCTTTGGCGTTGGCGCAGCATGGAGGAGCAGCCTCAGCTCTGTTGTGTCGGAAGCGACGCAGGTGTGTCCAGCATCCATGGGGGTGAAACCACACCACCCTTCCCCGCTCACCTTCTCAGGGCCTTTCGTGGCCGAGCAGCCTCCCGTACCCTGACCTCACAGACGTGATCTCTCGGTGCGAGCAGCCCGGGGACGTCTCCTTTCCTTCCCTGGCTTCCCACCGTCGTGCCACGCTGGGGTCTGCGTGCTGCGGGTTGGGTGCAGCGGGGAGCCCGGGGCTGGGCCGGCGGTGCTGTGGCCGCGACGCTCCCCCCGCTGCATGGGGCCGGGCCCGTCCCCTCCCACCGCAGCCCCGTGCGTGGAGCCAAGTTCAAACCGCCAGCCCTGGCGGAGCGGGACGCGACGTGGGGCCAAGCCGGGGGCCCCCAACGCCTGCGGGGCTCCATGGTGAGTGCGGCGCTTCGAGGGGCGATGGGCTGGAGCCTCGCTGCCGCTGGGATTTGGGGCGGAAGGGGATGAGATGGGATGGGATTCAAAGCGATTGGG
Source organism: Tragopan temminckii (assembly GCA_028571105.1). Lineage (NCBI taxonomy): Eukaryota > Metazoa > Chordata > Aves > Galliformes > Phasianidae > Tragopan > Tragopan temminckii. The sequence goes on along the minus strand of JAOWBP010004554.1, from coordinate 4,411,256 downwards.
ATGATGAGGTTTGGGAGTCGTGGGGGGTATGGTTGGGATAGGGCTTGGAGGAATGGGGATCGGTGCGATTGGAGGGGGCTTAGGGATGGGGTTGTGCTGGATTAGGGAGGGCGCTTGGACTGGTCGGGATGGGGCTGTAAGGTCCTGCTGTAAGGGTCTGCTCGGGATGGAGCTCGGGGCTGGACTGGCCGGGAGGGCGTGGAGCTGGCGGGGAGGGCCGGTCCGGCCGGGGCTGGGCTGCGGCTTGGACCTGGCGGGGCTGGACGTGGGGCTGGTCCTGCGAGGAGCCCCTTCGGAGAGGATGGGACGGGGACCCCCGGGGCTGGAAGGGAGTGCTGTGCCTTTGGGCAGCCGAGTGCCGCCCGGAGCTGCTGTATCACTGATGGTGATTTCCCTTATCTCTGTGTATTTGTTGGAGGATTAGAGCTGGGGAAGAGATTAGCTCTGTCCTGCAGCCATACTCCCTGCGTTTTCCTCCTGCAGCAAGGGAGCAAGCCTGAGAGTAGCCCAATGTGCGGGCAGTGCTGGCCCTCCTGGCACCGAAGGGAGGAGAGAGAACCACAGAGCAGCAGTCAGATGTGTTTTCTCGTGCAGAAGGAAGGGAAGCAGCATGCTTTGTGCTGTGTGGGCAGTGGGAAGCACCCATAGAGGTCTCTCGGTTCCTGTCCTGCTGCTTGCTGAGCTCTTGGAACCCCCCATGCCAGGCAGGGCTGCCTGGAAATGCTGTAAATGCTGTGCTTTCTCTTGGAATTTGGTCCCAGTTGTTTAATAAGGCACTTCAGGGAAGTCATTGCTGGCTTAATGGTTTGAGCAAAATTACGTGGCCTTGTCTTCCTGGCTGCAGATGCTTCCTGAGAGCAGCTTTGGACTTTGGACAGGCCGACCTCATGGAAGCAGCATTCTCCTTTGGGGAGTTACCCCCTGGGTTCCGCGCATTGCTGTCTGTGTGTTTGCAGCCTTGCACCATGCTGGGTTTACATGTTGCATCGCACTGTGCTCCTCTTGCTCCTGCTGAGCTTTGAGAGTGTTGGGGTGGGATGGGCTCTTTTGGCCTTTGGAGCCAGGAGCAGCCCTGTGTCCAGGGAGGAGCACAGAGCAGATGAAGGTTTCGGGAGTGGAAAGCTGGAGGGTTTCTTCATTGAGCAGCACCTGGTGCAGAGATCCAGAAAGCAGAGGGGAAGCCCAAGCCCTGAGCTGCAGATGGAACCATCCCTACCATGTGCGCTTTGGCTGCAGCGCAGGGGCTGTGTTTTGAAGGGTGCTGAGCTGCTCTCTGCCTGCCCAGACCTGACACCGGGAGCTGGGGAAAAGCTGGGGCCGGTGGGGGTTTTCACTGCAGACAGGAGCAGGCAGCAATGCCTGCTGCCAGGACGGGCCCCGAGCACTGTGCCATCCCATAGCGGTGCCGCTGTTGCTGCGCAGGGGAGCAGGGCCACCAACATTCTTTCATGGCAGATGCTGAGCGTGCACGGCGCTTCCCATCCTCACCCTGCTGCTCAAATATCCCTGGTCCCGGTCATTCGAGGCTGCGCTGGCTTTCCTTCAACTTTTCTTCAAAGAACCTGAGCTCATCCCGCACAGTGTCCGGGTGCACGGCTCCCAGTGAGCTCAGGTGTCAGCATTTGGGTTTCCCCGCTCTGCTGGGAAGGCTGTTGAGCGATGAGGCTGCTCTGGGCTTTGTGGAATGGTGGGGAGCATCTTTCCGAGCAGCCTGGAGCTGTTTGCTTTGAGCTGCGGAGGTTTGTTGGTGGGGGAGCTGCAGCCCCACTCTGCCTTAGGACATGTCCCTTTCAGTTCCCATTGGCCTTGGGGTGCTGGGAGGGGGGACTGTGCTGGGGCGGAGAGCGTGCAGGCAGGCCCTATGGATGCACAGAGCTCCCACATCTCTGTGCTGCGTGCACTGCAGCGGGGTCATGAAGAGGGCTAAAAGCAGAGCGATTGCTGCAGGAGGCAATGGCTTTGCAGGGAGGATGTTGTTGCTCTCCCTCCCGCATGCTTTTTGTGTTTTTAAAGAGGGGATAAGTCTGCTTGGTGTCCCCGAGCTTTCCCATGGCTGATGCTGAGCCCTTCCCTGCACAGCTTCTCCCCAGGGCCCTCTCCTGTGCTGTGCTGCTGCTGCTGCTCGCCACCGTGCTGGGCAGGGGCTGGAGGTGCAGCATCGCCAGGATCCTGCGGCAGTACCGAGCTGTCATCTTCCACGAGATCCAGAACCTGGTGAGCGGGGAGGGGGGGGATCATAGAACCGTTCGGGTTGGAAGGGGGCATTAAGCGTAAGGCGGGGTTGTGTGCACTGCAGGTTGGTGGGGAGAGTGCTGTGCTTCAGTGCAGGACTCCTGCCCCGTGTGGGATGCAGTAGTGCTTCATGATGCCTGATGCACTCCTTGCTTTATTTCTGCAGAAAAACCTGAGCGGGTCGGCAGAGAGGAGCAGTCGGGCCGGACCAGTGTGCCGCTCTGACAAGGTGAGCTTCAGGGCTGGGGCACATCATGGGCTGAGCCATCGAGCCCCATTCCTGCCTGCTCTCCCTTCTCCCTCCCAGGACCAAAGGATCCTGCAGTCCATCTACAACATCAGCATGTCGCTGCGGGACGTGGCGGGCGGTGCTCTGCGGGGCCCCGAGGAGGCAGCAGTATGGAAGGTGGTCCGGGACACCGAGTTTGTGCTCAGGGAGAACTGCCGGCGTATTGGCAAGGTGAGAGCATTACCCCCTTCCCCATCACCCCACGGCTCCCAGTTTGCTACCCTGTGCGTGAGGAATCTCTGGGCTCTCCCTGCAGCATCCCTAAGGGTGAAAGGCTGCTCTGGGTTTATGCTGTGGGCACAAACCTGAGGGCTTCCACTTGTTCAGCCCTGAGCTGGAGGCTGCACCCAGCAAACGGTCCTGGTGGGTGGGTGCTCCAGTCTTGTGCTCGTGGGCAAAACCTGTGATTTGGACCCAAAACAGCAATCTGGGCATCCCCAGGGATCTGCTGGGGAAGCCCCAGCAGGGGAGAATCCCCTACCACAAAGAACTCATTAACCAGCGGGGAAGCCCCAGGGTGCTCCCAGCTCTGCCTGGCGAAGTGCTGGGGTCACATCCCTGCTGCAATCAGCTTGGGTTAATGCTGGGTGCATATCAGCATGGTGCAGGGAAGCCACCTGTTGCCGTGCATGGGGACGTGCCATGGGGTGGGTGCTGCAGGGATGCTTTGCTCTGCTGCACCCCTGAGCTCTCCGTAGGCCTCATCCTTGCTGTGCCTGTGTGTGTTTTGGGCACCCTGTCCTGCATGCCACAACCCCTGTGTGTGTGGGACCAGCATCCTCCCCTGGCATTGGGTGATACGGTGGTGGCTGCTGTCCCCATGCCTGACTCTCTCACCCCCAGCAGATCCCCCCGCGCCCCCCGCTGCAGCCGCACCGCAGGAGGCAGCAGCTGAAGGAGATCTCACGGAAGGCACAGAGGCTGGCCACGTGCTGGGAGAAGCTCAACGTGCTGCACGCGGCCCCCCGGGACTCATAGGGGACACCCCAACACCTCGTCCTGCATCTGGGTTCGTGGCTGCTGGCATCCTGCATCGAACCCTGAGGTGAATCGAATCTCACAGCTGGCTCAGCAGATACGGGCAGGTGCCTGGGCTGAGTTCATCCTCCTGGCCCATATGGTACCCAGGGACCACATGGGGGGCACAACCCAAAACCTGGGGAAGAAGAAGGGGTGAAGTGCAGAAAACTGAGATGCAGTGATTTCTGTGCTGCTCCTCGCCCTGCATCCCCTCCCCCTGCTGCCCTGTGGGGACAACAGCTGCTTTCCTGGGCAGAAAGAGGACAATGTGACCCACTGGACTGAGGGTTCTGCTGGTACCGGAGTGCTGTGTATCCGTGGGCAGAAGGATGTGCATCCCTAGTGAGTGTGCCTCTGGGACTGGGAAAGCTGCCCTGGGCCCCCGGCTGTGTGATGGGGACCTGGGGGGGCAGTGGGATAAACATCTGGGGAATGGAGGGTCAGTATGAGCACGGTTGGCAGGGACCCTTAGGGGCAAGTGCAGCCCTAAGGGCTGTTCCCCCTCCCTTGGTTGGGGTATGGGCTGTGCGAGACCAGAAATAAATCCTCTCCTGGCTCTGCAGCCCCGAGCTTTGTGTGGGGCGGGGGCTTCCCGGCCTCGTTGTGCTTCAGCTTCCCCCATCCTTCTCTCCCTCCACAGCTCTGCCCCGGCGCTCCGCCCTGCGGGGACGGCGGTGCGGGACGCGAGATGGCAGCAGCGGGCTGTGAGCCGGCACGGCCCCGCTGTGTGCGTGTGTTTGGTGGCCCGGGGGGAGCAAGGTGGGGATCCAACCTTCGGGATCGCCCTTCGGGGTGCACGGCTCCTGCTGCTGCTGGAGGAAGCGGGCTGGGGTGGGATGGGTGCGTGCGGTGCTGCTTCGTTTTCCTCGGGGTGGTGGAGGGAGGTGACAGCGGAGCGGCACCGCCTGCAGGATGCGTTTGCAACGCCGGTGGTTTTGCTGCAATCTCTGCCTTCGGGGGCGCGGGGAGCCCGGTGCGGCGGCAGGAATGAGTGCATGGAAAGGAAGGAAAGAGTGAAGGAAGAGGCCGAAGGGAGGGAGGGGAAAAGCGAGGTCGAAGCGCCGGTGGAATCACAGCAAAACAGCCGGAAAAAGGAAACGGGCCTGAAAAGTCACATAAAAATAGCAGCGAGGCGAACCCAAGTGTGCAGCACATGGGAGTGAGCGCATTTCCTTCGAGGGCAGCGCCGCACGCTCCCGGCTGCTCTGGGGGGGCCGCTCTGATGTGGCTCCAGCAGCCGCTGCCTCCCCGCAGCCCTCCCTGCCCTCCCCCCGGCCCCTGCGCGGTGCCAGGCGCTTGGCATCCTGTCGGCACCTCGCCAGCCTCCGCCTCGCTCAAGGGCGGCTGTGCGAAGGGTAAGAACGTGACACGCATCGTGCGGGAGGAGATGCCGCGCTGGGATGCGCCGCCCTGGGATGCGTGCGAGGAGCGGGCTGTGTCTGCGCAGCCACGTGCCGCGCCGTCCCACAGGTGTGTGCATGCCCCGCTGCTGATCGGCTTCCCAGCTGCGTCCCAGCGCTTTGCAAACAGCGCAATCACCGCTTCCTCCCTTCGCCTCTTGTTTTGCAATCGGCGCCCCAGGGAGTGGGGTCAGCGCGTGGGGCTGTGGGGACGGCTGCTCTGTGCCAGGCTCGGCGTGCTGCAGCCCGAACCCTGGGAGCTGGCGGCGCGCCCGGCTGGTACATCAATGCAGAGCTGATACCGGGGGCGCGTTTCACCCTTTTGCAATGCTACGTTCCGGCAAAGTGCTGCTGGGATGGAGCGGTGCCATCCCCATCCTGGGAACGCGGCGGCCCCGATCCCCAGCGATCAAGGACCGCGTGCCCTGCCCCGTTGTTCGGCTGCGGTGCTCGTGGGGCGGGGGATGTGGGGCCGGAGATGGGGCTGTCAGCCCCATATGGGCACGGAGCGAGCGCTGGGGGCACTGGCACACGCAGCCTGTGTCTGACAAAGAAGAAGAGCGTTTTGTTCTCTTCCCATCTCCCTGCAGCATCGTAAAGCTGTTGAAAGCCCAGATTTACGGTGTGATAAACGCTAGGGGCTCTGGTTAATATTTTACTGCTTCATCCTTTGGAGAGAGGCGGTGGTGGAGGAGAGCTGGGCTCGGGGCGGCACACCCAGCAGCGGCTCTGCCCGGCTCCGGCTGCGGGACAGCGGGTCCCAGGGGATGGGGACAGCAGGGACTGGGGCCGTACAGAGCCGTGCCATGGCCCAGGTGGGTGCTGGCACCCCTGGCTATGGGGTAGCGGCTCCAAGAGCCCTGATCCCATATGGACACTGTGGGTGGGCACTGAGCTGGGGATGTCAGCCCCCAAAGGAGCACCGTGCTGGGAACCGTGAACACAAACCCTGGGGTCCCGCAGTGGGGAAGGGCAGCCCCCCCATAGCTTCCCAGGCTGTTGCTGCTTTGGAAGGCATCTGCCGACCAGATTGGGCCCGTGCTGGGACGTGCCACCAAGCTGTGGGCACGGCTCTGGGTGCCCGCATTGCCCTCTTCTCAGCACGCTGCGTGGCCCCATGGGTGCTGGATGCAGCATGACTGTGCTGGTGGAGCAGTGCCTGCGGTGCTGGGTGCTCTGCAGGAGGTGCAGCCCTGCTGGGATGGGCTGGGGGTACTGAGAAACAGCTCAGAGCTGAGGGGAGTGTTTGCAAAGAGGCCGAGTGGGTAAAGCATGCAAACTCCAGAAGGGAGCAGAGAGGGGCCCGTGCTGTGCATCACCACCCTGCTGTATGTGATGAGCAAAGGGGCTGTAGCTTTGGGGCTGCGTGTGGATACATATGTGTACACATGGGTGTGAACGTGTGCATGCACATGTGTGCATGCCTGTTCACGTGTGTGCGTGTGATTCTCGTATAGCAGTTTCCTAAGGCAGTAGCAGCACCCCCTGGAGCTGCCAGCCCCATGCACCCTCCTCCATGTCCCTGCTGGAGCTGCAGCCGTGCAGCGGGATGCCAGCAAAGCGGGATGCTGGGCTCAGTCAGAGCAGCAGCGATTCCAGATCCTGGCGTCACAGCTCCACGGGGCAGCGCAGGCTCCAGCAGCCCTTGATGTGTGATGCGGGCTGGATGGCAGGAAGGGAGCAGGCTCTGCTCCGTGTCCACACCACGCACACCTCCACGAGGCCGTGTCGGTGCTGTTGGGGCACTGTGGCTGTGCTCAGGCCCCATCCCCACTGCTCAGCCCGCGGCACCCTCCGCCAGGGCCCATTGTTCTGCCGCGCCGGGCTGCGGGGCAGGATTCCTTTGTCAGAACTGAACAATATTTTATTCTAACAATTAACCAAACCCGCCCGGGCTGCTGAGCCTGGTTGTGATTATTGGAGGGCGAATTCCCCAGCTTTGCTCTTGGTATTGGCTCTGCCTGGGGCCACACGAGGCAGTGGGGATGCAGCCCCAAGCTGCGGGGCTCGGAGTGGGGTCCCTATGTGCCCAGAGCTCCCATCCCTGCAGCAGGCACTGGGGGGGCTTTTCACTGCCTTTACCCCCTTTGGGAGCCTTCGACGTGGTCTCTATGGCAGTGATGGAGCAGGAGTGCAGTGACTCATGGAGATGGAGAGAGGGCTGTGAATCACAACCCTTCCCAGGCAGGATGGGGCCCCGTGCCGCCTGCCGTCAAGGGACCGCAGCCTTTGTCCTCAGTGGGGTGGCAGTGGGGCCGGGCTGTGTGTGATGGGGCCGCTGCTCTTCTTGCAGGGGCCCCCGTGCTGCCTTCTGCTCTCCCAACCCTCGTGTTGGGGTGTGGAGAGAGTTCCGTGGGTTGAGGGGTCCTTCCTGCAACCCGGCTCTGTCTGAGCACCAATCTGGGCATTGCAAAAAGGGAGGCAGCTCCCTGTGCAATTTATCTAGGGAGCCCTGGTCGGGTTTGGGTTATCCAGGACACTGTAGCTTATGAAATCCCTCTAAAAATCCCTCGCTTGTGGCCATCTCATCCACCACGCTGCTTCCAGCCCTGCAGCTCTCCAGCAGTGATGCAGTGGGGAAGCCCAGGGAAGCATGGGGATATTGGCTGTCCTGTGTTGGCAGGTAGGGAAGAGATATCCAGAGACAAAAAGCCTGATCCGTGGGACTGTGGATCCATAGGGATGTGTGTTCAACTCCTGGTGCTGCACGGGGGCAGAGGTTTGCAGCCTTGAGGTAGGTGTGGGCAGAGGGGTGCTGCAATCCTCAGCAGCCAGAGCTGTGCATTCTGCATGAGCCCCTGCTGGAAATGCCATAGAACGTCCCACATTTGGTGCCTACACGCACTCTTTCATGGCCAGGGGGACTCCCTCAGTGCTGCTGCCCAGTGCTGGGGGGTTCTCTGCCCGCTCCTGGAGCTTAAAGTACAGTGCATCCTCAAAGCACAGTGGTTCAGGCGGTGGGGCCAGGCAGGGCAGGCGCAGTGCAGCACCCACCAGCATCCCGGCGAGCAGTGAGCCACTGAGGGCCACCATCAGCCCAGCTGCTTGCCACTGTGCCTGCCTGGGCCTTGCTGCCTCGCTGCCATCCCCGGGGGCCACCAAAGCAGCCACAATACTGGCCACCGCACCGAGGATGCCGGGCAAGCCATGCAGGTTGTGGATCCCACAGCGGTCCTGCAGTGCCAGCTTCTTTGCCAGGAGTGGGGTGAGGAACTGGAAGCCGAGGATGCACAGCAGTGAGGAGAGACTGCCCAGTGCCAGAGCTGCTGCTGGAGTGATACGCATGTCGGCCACTGCACCAATGGCCACACCGCCCGCCAGGCTGCCATTCTGCAGGTGACCTGCGCTCAGCTTGCCGTCACTCTCCAGCAGGATGGAGATCAGCACAGTGGTGATGGCACCGGCACTCAATGCCAGGAGGGTGTGCAGGATGGCACGGTGCTGGGCATCCCCTGGTTGGCACAGCACAGCCACGAAGCTGGGCCAGAACACCCAGAGGATGAGCGCTCCCAGAAGGGCCAGGAGGTCGGAGCGCGGCGTTGGGGTCTCTTTAGGGTGCACCGTTGGCTTTGCATTCCCAAACAGCACTTTGGACACGCCAAGGCCAAAGTAGCAGGCGAAGATGTGGATGGTGATGGTGCCACCCACATCGAGGACTCCCAGCCGGGTGACGATGAGCCACTCACTGGCCAGGTAGATGGGCACCTCGCAGAGGGCCATGGCCAGCAGCTGGCAGGGACTCGTCCTGCCCAGCACGGCTCCCGCTGAGATGAGCACAGTGACGGCAGCAAACTCAGCGCTGAGCATGCTGTGGAGCCCCAGAAGTGCTTTGCCGTGGTGCAGGCGGTGCAGAAGACCCTGCAGCACCAGTGCCCACTGCGCCGAGACATTGAGCAGAAGGAAGTTGTGGGTCAGTGCGCTGAGCCCGTAGCGGGGCAGGAAAGCCAGCAACAGCCCCAGCCCCACCACCAGCATCACCTGGATGTCCTGGAAGAAGGGGAAGGTGCTGTGGAGCTGCTTGGCTGCATGCTCGGCGTCCTCTGAGTTTGTGGGTGCAGCTGAGGTCTCATCATAGGTGATGAAGAGGGCGAAGAAGAACAGCAGGGCAGCCTGGAACAGACCCAGCGAGAGGGGCAGGAGGCAGCGGGTGCTGGTGAGTGGTGGCAATGCCATCCCCAAGGTGGAGACAGGATGGTGGCAGTGGCACAGCGACGCAGGGGCCGGTGCTGAGCTGTGCTCCACCGTGTGTTGGGGATTTTATGGCCGCAGTTAATTTTTAACAGGAAATAGGAGCTGATGGAGCAGGAGGCTTTTCTCCCTACCACCCCCCTTCCACTTCTTTCAGTGCAATAAATGACCCCTGCGCTCCTGTTTGGAAACCATAAAAATTGGATGCGAGGCTTTTTGGGTCTTGAAGAGATCAAAGGGCAGCTGCTGTGGGCCAGCAGGGCAGCCCATGGGGCCGGCGGTGGTGCTGGGACTGAGGGGAACACAGTGACATACACCCACTTTCCCCCATCTGCAGCCCCAGAGCCAGAACCCGTCAGCAGTACCAATGCTGGGAGGGTCCCCTGTGTGGGTACGCAGCAGGACGTGGCTGAGCGCTGCCGGCTCTGCCCGGATGGGGACAGCTCTGGGCTCACCATGGTTTTGGTACCATGCACGCGTTGCCCAACCTTCACGATGCCCCGTAAAGCCCCGAATTCAGGCCGCAGAGATCTTTTTCTCACAGGTTTGTGTTGGCTTGAATGGCTGGAAATTCATTAACAATTAGCGCGCGAGAAAAACAAAACCCAGAGCAGCCAAGCAGCTACCCCGAAGTTTCTGGGTTGCTGTTTAATGTGACATTTTGCCAGTGAATGTCTGGAAAAAAAATATGAGAACCACAAGAACAAAAGGCAGAAGGGTTGGTAAATATTTGTTCCAGAGAGAAGATATTTTTGTGCTGTCCCTGATCTCAACACCCCTGCCGCGGGCGCTGGCTCCGCGCCGCTCTTCGTCATTGTTACTGGAGGATGAGGCAGGCGAGGGCGCAAAATGGGAAACAATTGTTGAATAATCCGCGCGCGGCCGCGTTGCCAAACCCTTCCCTGCCATTTTTCAACACAGACATGCTGGAAATCGGGGCAACGTCGATAGGAGGTGCGTTGGAGGGAGCGCCTTTGGGCACGGCGATGGGGTTGCGTTGTGCTGAGCCACCTCGGACTGCAAAATAAAGGACGGAGGGCCTTGAGGGTTTGTGGGCTTGGACCAGGGGATGCTCCATGCTTGGCAGCAGGGGCTCAGGTTTGTCCTTTCCACGTGGTCAGGGCAGGAGATTGCCATTTTGGGACCACAGGGATGCACAGGGTTGACCTGACATCCCTGAGTACTGGTGGTTGATGTGGGGCTGGGATGTGCAATGGGGTTGCCCCATTGCAGAGCGGGGTGGCCGTGGGGCTCCTCCTGCTCCCTCCTCCTCCCTCACCCTGTGCCATGGGGCAGAGGGGGATGCCCTGTCCTTCTCACCAATAAAAAAAAGGGAAAGAAAAGAGGTTTCAGGACAGCTGACCCCTCACCCATAGCCCATTGCCACGTCACCCACTCGGTGGGTTTCAATTTGGGGTTTCCAACAACACAGCAAATCGTTGCAACAAACATAAGTGCTTTGGTTCAGAGCATGTCTAAGGGCTGGAGAAAATGCTGATAGGAAAAGCTGCCTGTAAGGAAAGGGGAGCTTTGAGCAGGTATCTAACAAGCAGAGAGCTGGGGGCTGTATGGGGAGGTGATGGCTCCTTATCTCTGTCAGTGGCTGATACGGAAATGCAGGCTCAGCGGGATGCCTTATGCTCCTTGGGTGGGTGCTCTCTTTCCAGCCGGAAATCTTGCCCAGGCAATGCTGTAGGCTTTAGGATGTGCATATGGGCTCACAGAGCTGCAAAACCAAGGGCAGCCAGTATGGTGCTGCTTGGCACCCTGACACCTTGTCCCAACCCACCCCAACTTTCCAAACCCACACGAGGGCAAAGAGCAGCAATGCCTGCTGTCCTCAGGCCAAGGACCCCGCTGCAGAGCACAGGGGACCCTGCTGGGGCGCTATTAAAAAATAACCTTTATGGCCCCCATAAAGAGAGGGCAAAGTTTCAAGAGGTCACCAGGGAGGGGAAAGTCCCCCCGGCCCCATTGGCACCCCTGGACCTGCAGAACAGCCAATGATTAACCCACAGAGCGGGGTACGCCCGTGGGACACTGCTGTCCCCACAGTGTGGGGGCAATGGGGGAAAGTCTGATCCTTCCAGGACCATTTTGCAGGATGAATTTTGTAGGGATGAGTTCTGTGGGATGGGTTTTATAGGATGAGTTTCTCTTCGGCACCGGAGCGCAGGGATGGAGGAAGCATCTGGAGAGGAGCGGGGCTGTGGGGAGGGAGAGCTGCATCCACCCCCCACATCCCCCTTTCACTGTGTGGGCAGTTGTTTTATGGCAGGAGGGCCGGGGAACCATTTTAGCATGATCCACGCTGAGACTGCTCGAGGAGTTCCCCGCTGAGGGCTGGATACAAAGAAAAGCGGAATTAACGGCGGGTCATATAAGGCAACAGGATCTGACAGATCCGAGCCAATGTATGCTGGCAGCAGCCAGTCCGTGGCACTGTGAGAAAACACTCCTGCAAATTTAACAAATCCCTATGGTCTAGAAAGTCATGTACAAGAAATTACTAATGAAGGGATCTAGTCATATCTGGATTTCCAGACGCTGGTCATAGTCCCACCGCATCTTGCAGGCCATATAAGTACATGGATCTGCATCCAGGGCGCTGCGGACCGGGAGGATTGTTCAGATCATCTGCGTCACTGCAGGGCTTGGGGACACGGCGTGGGGATGGGTCCTGTGTGTGGGATGGCTGGGGGAGCGTGGGGCTGTGATGGCACTGGGGTGGTATCATGCTGACATCAGGCTGGTATCAGGGTGGGAGCGGACCACCAGAGGATGCTCAGCCAAGGCACCATGCAGTGCCCATGAGCTGCTGGGGAATGCCCTGTTTTCCTTCCTAGTCTTGGTGTCACCCCATGGGCACAACAGAAGTTGCATTTCCTAAAGAGCAGTTGTTGTGCTTCTGCCTGTGAAGGTTCTCCTCCCGCCTCTTCCAGCTCTGTAGGTCCTACACAAACACTCGCTATTGTTAGTCTGACCCAAACACATGGTGTATATCCTGCACAAATGCTCACTGTAGGTCCTACCCAATCACCCATTGTAGGTTCTACCCAAACATCCACTCTAGGGCCTACCCGAATGCTCATCGTAGATCCTACCTAAACACCCCATGTAGGTCCTACCCAAGCACATAGTGTATGCCCTACCCAAACACTCACTGTAGGTCCTACCCAAACACCCACTGTAGGTCCTACCCAAACACCCACTGTAGGTCCTACCCAAATGCTCATTGTAGATCCTGCCCAAATGCATTGTGTATGCCCTACATGGACATGTAGTGTAGGTCCTACAGAAACACACAATCTATGTCCTACCCCAACATGTAACATATGTCCTACACAAATTCTCATCATAGATTCTACGCAAATACCCAGTGTAGGTCCTACTCAAACACCCAGTGTGGGTCCTACCCAAACACATAGTGTATGCCCTACCTAAACACATAGAATAGGTCTTATCCAAGCACCCACTGTAGGTCCAACCCAAACATCCAGTGTAGGTCCTACCCAAACACATAGTGTAGGCCCAACCCAAACACATAGAATAGGTTTTACC